>CAVLJG010000004.1:85562568-85606694 GCA_963669975.1 Acanthoscelides obtectus
TATTTAAAATGTAATGCCACAAGATTATCTTTCGAATAACAAAAATTCATGTCAATCGAATAATCCATCGTTGTTTTATTTCAATTTAAAGTTCTATACCTCTAAAAAAAACACCCTATATATGACTTGTAATTCGACAGTGTATAGTGAATATAATTATGTCTTATCTTTCTCATTTTTGAAGTTCAGAAAATTTGCATCTAGCTTTGAATCTCAATCCAATAGAATTATCATCAAGACGTTTCATTAGCACACAAATCCTCACTATGCATTGCCGTTTCCTTCTAGATATAGTATACAACTTACAGCTTATACCTCCAGTAATTCCATCACTGAAGTAGATTTCACATCAAATCAGAGCAAAACATTGATAATTGAAGCCTCATGACGTTTAGTCAACACGTACAACTGCAAAACGACCTCACAGCGTGTCCATCAGCTGGTGCTAAGCTAACATCTTGTATAAAAACTTACATATTGTCACAAAAACCAATACAATGTGAAAATAAGGCCGGCATAATGTCGCTTTTCAAGATACGTAATACCCGTGCCGTACCCATCAAACCAAACCTGTTGCGCTGATAAGCATGAACTTGTTAATACTCATATTTATTACCTCAAAGATAATATAAAAATCGTCGTCTGATCAACAGCCCGATGACTAAAAACCTCTTTTATCGATTGTATTCCTGATGCTGGACTTTGGATCACTTCAGATCTGTGTCACATCCGTCAAAAAGGTGAAGTTAGCATAAGGGCCTGAACGAATTCGAATATCCTAGAAAATAGCAGTCATCAGAAAATTTAAGATATTCAACTGATTTTTCTCTGATATGGTTGGTGGGAAGTTGTCCCAAAAAGTAGAAAACAAAAAAATCGCAGTTTTTAATTAGGGGAAAAGCGATCGCTCTATAAGAGATCTCCGTTCCTGCTGAGTCTCGGGATTTCAGTGAATCATTTGCTTAAAGCACCAATAAGTCATGTAACATAAGTAATAATAGACCGTGCAGTGTGAAGTGTGACACATAGAAATGTGTCCAAACATATACATATTTCAAACGACTCAATCGAATAAAATGGCCTTTAAATCCGGACTTCTGGAAAAAGAATTCGCATTTTCTAGCGGTTCGAGAAGGTACACCAGAAGATAAGCTAATAGTCCGAAAACGAGTACCTATGTCTTAAACTCAATCTCATTCAATTCATGGAATCTGAATTACAAAGATACAAAAAGGTTATTCCTATCTGTTAATGGTGACAATGCAAACTTTTTAACGTTTTACCAGCCCTTTTACTTATCTGCTTAAAATTGGGTTGAAAAGATAATTAGGGTCCGATGTCCATTAACATAACTTGGTGATACGAAGTTATATTTCTCGGACTCTTTAAGGAACTGTCACTATAACAAATTGTTATCAGCACTTGGTGGTGAGCATTTGGAGATTTCAACTGGTGGTAGCTTACTACAGGGTGTAAAGTTAGTAGTGGATCAACGGAAGTCAGGTGATAGAGGGCCTCAAAACCTATAGAATGAATCCCTATATGTGAGGTCCGAAATTTTATAGTTCAGATTTTGTGAAATTTCAAAAAAAAACGGGATAATGAACTTTCAATGGCAATTACAACTAAACCATTAGGTTTAGGGCTGTGATTTTTTTCCGAGGTGAGCTAAATGGCTAGTTTTAGCAATGGTTGTGTCACTTTTTAACAGAGCTTATCAGAAATTACTGCAAAAAATCTTAAATTTATTGTTCTCTTCCATCCCTCAACTTTGGAGGACGGTAAAAAAATTGAGGTTGTATTTCATTATTCATTTTATTGTAAAAACCATTTCAATTTATGTAGAAAAAACCTTGAAAATTTCAGCTTGGTACGATGAGAGTATCTTGTCACATTTGTTGTTGTGATGAGATAAATGTAAGAAACGCAATAGAATCCTTACCACCTACAAGTACAGAACCTATTGTGTTTAGCCGCTCTTTATGGCGATTTACCGACAAATGTGGAAGATAATTTAATTTAACTAACTTTTAAAGAACATGTTCGAAATGACATCCATTATGTTATATACACAAGCGACACCTTCTAATAAAATTTGTTTATTCAGATGTATAGATGTATATCTCTATATTTATATCCCCTTATAAAAAAACTAGGGGATTTACTTAGACAGTACATTTCCTATCATGTGACAAATTTTTTAGTTTCATTTTTTTCAAAAATGGTACAATTTATCGATATTCAATAAGAGTACCTTTTTATGTAGAAAACCCTAGATTTTCAAATTCTAAAATTGAATTTCAAAAATAGAATGACACAAAAATTTTGGGGCTAAAATAACCTAAGTACGTCCCTTTTACATAGGCTTAAAAGCAAAACTGTCCAAAATTACTAATACTTTTAAATCCAGCATAAAAAACTAGGCTAGAATACCAAATTTTATGTCTTTATCTTAACACGTTTCAGAAATATTAAGGAAAAACCTATGTTTATATAAACTTTTCTTCCTATTTTACGCTCTAGAAACCGCTGGTAGAATATTGCACACTTTTTTCGGGACACCCTGTATAGATGAATCAAACGCAATACCTACTACAACGTCCTTACCGTTTAAGTAATGTCGACCTGTGCAGTTAAGTAAGTTGGACGCAGAGGCCAATTATCTCCCCATAGTCGGCAGTTTCCAAGAGTGGCAATTTAGGATGTACCCCAGCATAACTTACTCGGTGTGCAACTGAAAACAAACTTACCGCCGCGGAGTTGCTGGCTTGGCACGACCGCAGCGGCCTAGACACCGTGACCACCGGAGTCAGACTCGACTTCCGGTTTGGTCCAGGCTACATGTCGATTACAGCCGACTCGCTCCAGAATGGAGGCAGCTGTGGGACAATAATAAACTAGCGGAGCCATTACAGTAAATAGAACCTCCATTGTTTATATACTTTTGATTGCCTCGACGTAGCAGTCGACTGTAAAGGAAACGACGTTTTCATAAAGAAGGTGGAGTATTCCTTCGAAAATATGGTACCTGTTTTATCGAACGCAAAGTAACCATCCAGTACTATAAAACCTCAGTTTCTAGGCAACTCTGCAATCAACTATTGCTCAGTTTCAGTTCACGTACCCTACCTTGTGATTGTGCACATGTGCTACATCTCGGGTCAGTTGCTTGATCTTGATACAAGGATACTATTCTCGTACCAACTATTCTAAATTAATGGTTCACTGAGGGCCAATTACACCAACAACACTCCGTTATTCTCCACCTATAGGGTAACAGCCCGTTAAATACAGCGAATGTGCTTCAAGTTCCAATCAACAAATTTTAGCAACCAATAGCTATGAAATGTGGAAAACAAAATACTGTCAAAGTGTGAAATGACAACTTGTCATTGAAACATCATCAGCTTATTGAGTATTAAGAAATTACATATAATTCAGTCAAAATTTAAACAAATGTTTGATTTTTGAATAAAATTCATGATTTAATTACTATTGTTGATTTTTTATTCATGTCTATATTATTTTCTTCAATTGACATGCGATTTTACTGATTCAAGATCATCTACTGGGGGTTTTTTTCCTATAAACCCCTTGCAGATAGCCATTAAGCACCTACTTGATGACGGGCTCTATCAAAAAGTTCATAGATATTGCTCGTTTCCAAACATTCATTCATTTACTTGCCGTTCATCAGAACTATTATGGCACCTTAGATTGATACTCCCACAAAACCATTCTGGTTTTTTAATATCCATACATCCATAAAGTTGAATATTTTTCGTTGTTCAGGAATTTGACAAACATCCACACTATATTCACAGCGATTAAGGAATACCCAAATATATGTCGTAGAGCTACCAGCAAACCAAAAACCTGCAGGAAAACTAGAAATTTGCAATATTTTTCTTTTTTCACTGAGTACATATTCTGGGTTATATTTATATTAGACGTTATTTGAATCACAAAACATATACACTGATTTGAATAACAGCTGATTATCTCCTGATATTTTAAAACTAACCATATCGACAAGTGACACATAATTCTGTGGATCCGTCAACACTTCGTCCCAGTGGTAGTGGTGTTGGTTATCGTTACTTTCGAGTACTCGTTACTAATCGTTACTCTTATACAAAGTAATCGTTTATTGTATTCGTTACTTTGATTACTATGAGAAGTATAACGATTTGGCAATGTGCATCCTGTGATTAATGTCGAATTTAAACAAGTTGAATGGAACTGAATCTTGTAAGAAAATAGACGACCTTAAAATTTGCAAAATGTTATAAGCATAGTTTATTCAAGACTATCGTGTTTAATGCAAACATTGTATCTTCAAACTGTATGCTTATCGAGATGAGTTATCATAGGATGGAGTGTCATATGACTCATATGAGCCTACAAACTGAAAATACTTTGTATTTACTAGAAATACTTAAAAACATGTCTTTTAGTCAGAAAGATGATCTTTATATGGGCTTAAGGAAATTCGGAATGGCATGTGACTTTTCGAAGCATTTCAATTAAGCATAATATACCAGTATAAAAATTCTACGTTGAGCTTGGTCTACACATACTATTGGTGGTCATACTGAATTATTTTTTTTAGCAAAACAGTGCATGGAAACACGAGTCAAATTGACATAACTTTTATTATTGTGGTTTTTCTGAACGGTGATGTTACCTTGTTGTCGCTTTTCTGCCTCATAATACTGCCGAACTTTGATCCGATCCAATCGACTACTTATTCCTTTTCAGGTTCCCAAGATCACAACAATAAAATCGAGTTTGTGTCACGATGTAAATAGGTAAACTTCAGATTTAAAAACAATTACCAAATTCTATGTCCGCCAATAAAAAAATCAGTTTCCAGGTTTCCATCTGAACGTGGGATGTCTGGCAACCCTGGTGCATGAGCGGCTGTGCTACAGTCTAACCAGCGTTACCACTCAACGATCAACGATTGTACAGGTACCGGCTAGGGATACGGAAAGCAGAGTAATCAAAGTTGTCATTTCGTGCTCGGATTGGTACTCGTTACTTCGGGTATCTATGAGTAACGAGTACTCGAGTTTCGTATGATTACTTTTTCACGGATGGTCAAATGTACACCTACCGGGTGACTTTGAAGTTGAGTCATTAATTTTCAGATAATGATTGTAGAAGGAAGATAAACCAAAATATGTGTGTAAAAATTAAAAAAAAATTAAAAAAAAATGTTACCTTGTTGTTTTATAAAGTATTTCAGTGCGGACCTGTATTTGATCGTGTGGTCTTGGAGCACATACCCTCCCGTGTGAGGACTTAAGTCACCTGATTCACGAGCCCTTTGTACTACATTAACAAAGGCACTAGGTGTTGGTTGCACTCGATTGGGAAACCGACCCGCATAAATACGTGTTGCCGTAGCAGCATTTTGTAAAATAAGAATCATGTCCACAAGTTCAGCATTTTCGTAAACATGTGCCATTTTTTATTTCGTTTGAGCCACGCAGAAACACCACTCACGCGTTACCGACTGACACATCGAATGAATACAACTGAATAAAATAAATGAATAAAACATCGTGATAAGCGTTTCAAATTCTTTCGCTTTTTTGTTTCCGATTATATCCGTTGTTGCCAAACACAAGCACATATTATTATTGAGACAGGGCGGTACTCAAACTTCTAAAGGATTATAACTTTGTTACTTTAATTTTACCACAAAAATGTTAAAGGAAAAAACATTTATTTTGATCAGATCTACTCACTGTTAAAATAAATGACTCAACTTCGAAGTAATAACATAAATCAAAATACATGAAAGTTGTCCTGTTTTCTCTGTACAAAAGCATCATGTTGGAATCAAAAAGTGGTCTCGTTTATAATACAGTCGAATTTCCACGAGTTTATTCAACATTTTAACAGAAATCACTGATATTCTGAGACCTTTGACAGCTTCCGTCAACTTGCATTTCGATAAGGTATTTTCCTATTAGTCCATAATATTAATGTTGGTAAAATCGGCCCTTAGAATTCAATTCCTATCAGTTTAGTTCTGTATACTCATTGCCATCATACCCAAAGCCTACTAATGTTACTAATAAGATGTCAATGCCGAACCTTCCCAATATCGCTCTTGTCTGCGCTCTTTCCAAATAACACAATCTGATTGAGATATCTGCTGACCCATTTTCATCGAAGCAAGTAAAATGTAAATACCTAGATACTCCAGCAAATCATATAGAATGACCCAATGCACCACCAGTTAAGTCGCTGAAGGATTTGTCACTAAACCAACGTCAAAAAGTATCAATTTGTGTAGGCTTACAGCTGCATACCCGTTTGCGTACGTTATAAAGGAGTGTTACAAGCGTTACAAATCTCAATTCCTTTTTTATCAATACAACCATACAAAGCCACAAGCCCGACTTTTTTATCCAAATCTACTACACTGCAGTTGTCAGCCCAAATTAATTCTTGGAAGTAACCATAGGCGCACCATGTGGAGCGAAGTATGAAATACAGGATGGAGCAGTTTCATGATAGTCAGAATCAAATGACCAATAGCATACCAGCAGAGTATAGATGAAATACAGGATGGCCAATATATAACTGACTGATTTAAATTGCGTTCCATTTTTGATACACGCATTTCAGTAGTTGTTTAAAGCACATTTGCCACTAATTCATTATGGAGCCCTACACCATCCCACAACGCGTCCGTATTGTTAAAACGTTCTACTTAAATAACGAGTCGAATGTTGCAACGACTCGGAAGTTACGATAAGATTTCGGTCGAAATATTGTGCCCTGTGTCAGCACAATTCGTCGGTTGGTGCGGAAATTTGAACAAACATGTGAAGTTGAAGACTTGCCAAGGTGTTCTAACTGTTCGTAGTCCGAAAAATATCGAGAAAGTTCGTGAAATTGTAGTGGAGCGCCCTGAGACGTCTACCAGCCATCGTTCTCAAGAACTGAGTATTCGTCGCACGTCGTTATGCACTATTTAAAAAAAATACTTACATTTGCGGCCAAACAAAATTCATATAACCCAAGAACTACAGCCTAGTGACCATTAAATTTGCCGACAATACAGTCGCGCAATATTGCAGCTTAATACACAAAATAACGACTTTTACCGACCGGTGATAACGAGCGATGAGGCTCTCTTCGATATGAACGGATTTGTTAATAAGCAGAACTGTCATATCTGGGCATTAGAGAACCCTCGTGTCATCCATCAACGACCACTACATCCTCGTCCAGTTACTGTTTGGTGCGGTGTTTGGTATGGAGTTGTCATTGGACCTTACTTCTTTGAAGACGCTGCAGGTAATTCTGTTACTGTCACTGGCGAGCGCTACCGTGATATGGCGCAAAAGTTTCATGCTTCTCAAATCCAACAATTGAACCTTTAAAACATGTGCTTTTAGCAGGAAGGAGCAACTTGTTACACAGCTAAGGAAACAATGAATCTTTTGAGAACAATATTTCCGGGACGTCTAATTTCTCGATTTGGTGATGTCAACTGGCCACGAATGTCACCGGATTTGAAGGATTTTGACTTTATTTATGGGATTTCTAGAGGCGGACATTTGTCTGATATTATTTTTCAAGTTTCAAGGTGAAAAAAATTGACGTATTTTATTTCATTTCACAAATATTCAACATACAAACCAGTCCGTTACATATCGCCCACCCTGTATAATCAACAAGTGAAAAACTTATTGAATTGAGTCAATGAAGTAGATACACAGAGATCCATTGTTAAAGGATCGTTATTTCTTTAGTTTGCTATCTTTAGTATCCGTGAGTTGTAAGTCCATACATAACTGTTCAATCAGGAGCATGGCTTCCTAGCTTATTATTAGGTGAGTGTTGTATAGGTATGTATGCTATACAAATTGATATTTATACAGTGATGGAAACTGGTTCATCAAATCCACATCACATTCACCAATGGTCTTCACATTTGGAGCTATTTAGTTTCAACTAATTGTTTCATCACTGTAATTGTCATCCACAGGTACGTGGAAAACATATCATTTGATGATTTAACCGTTGTGGCTATCAGTCTGCAACACGCAAGTATTTATAACAAATCCCATTTGAAATAACTATTTGAAATGCAGCCAACTAAGGAAATATATTGGGTTGGGGACTATTGGTCGCCCAGCACTAAGTGTTGTTGCTGTTCACATAGGTATGCATGTTCAGAACGTCCAGCCACCCCTCCGTTTGTACTTGGTGAAGCATTGTGGCGTCCCCCGCGTTCAGGTGGAGCATTTCTGTGGGACGCAATTTTTGAAGTGTATAACTTTCCGATACTGTTGTTCCTTTTATATCTCATTTCACTTGAATTTACATTGAAAGTCTTAAAAAAGAATAGTAAACTTCTGGATTATTCAGAAATACAATGAGTGGAAAAACAGAATGCGGATTTTGGTGTGCAAACTGACAGTGGGGTATTTCACGCTAAGAAGACGACGAAAAAAAGTAAGGATTTTCGATCTTATCCGATTTTTCACATACCTAAGGGTTGCAAAACTGGGAAAAGCCACCTCAGGCAGATTGTTCTAAAACTGGACATCATGTGAAGAAAGGAGCGTTCACAGTCCTCTTAGTAATAGCAGTCACCAACCTGTCAGTGATCGTGTCCAAGATCCCGCCACACAAATTCCGTTCATTCTGCTACGCGTCTAGGGATTCACACGGCCTGATCTTAGACACAGTCACCCACAAGTCTGCGACCACTATACAACAACTTATACAGCCCAACTCTGTTGACATAGCTCTAGAAGAAAGCCAGATCGCCGATGACCCGTCGCCCCTGTGCGAATGGGTCCCGAGATTTCTCCGTTAGAGAAGAGTAATTGATCAGCCCTCCTCTGAATAGCATCGGGCATTGATAATGTTCTCGGCGCGGCAGCACCCCAAAGATGTAGCAGTATTAGAAGCTAAGTCTTCTACAGACTGATTATGTTATTTGTTCTTAGCCCTAAAATTTTTACAGCAGCTGTTGCGATTGCCAAGATGTGTCCTCGATGATCTGAACTCCAACTAGCTGGAATGACTGATAGAACTGCCATCCGCCGAAACATGATGAGCACTAGGACAGATTCTCGTTAGTTAAGGTACAGTGATGCGAAAGCTTAAGCTGTACCAAGTTTGTTGCATCAGAGAGAAAGTAGGTACTAGTAATGTTATCAGTGGAGCTGTGGATTGAGTTGACCGTACAGGAAAGGAGGTCATTAGTATGTAACATCTATTAAGGCGCATATACCCATCACGAGGCGTGCGTCCCGAATGGTTAATCTCGCATGATGTGCGGACGTTTATGCCCACAGTGAGCATTCGCGTCATACGATCGTTGCGAACGTCGCCTTTGTGCGAGCCTTGCACTCCGTGTGGACGGACGGATGTTGCGCGCTGATGCGCAATGGAGACCGATACTGAATCACTGCCTGAAACTTGACCAACTTTATGAAAATAACAGAGTTTTATGGGACTCTAAACATTCTGATTATTACAATAATGTAAAAGGGAAGACGCGAGGCGTCAAATATCACAACAATCTGTACCTCTCGCATTGCTGGAGCCATTTTTCTTACTGACGAATAATACCGTGCGTGGTTGTTTGCGTGCTTGAGCATGTGTCGTTCGGGACGCAGGCATAAATGTACCGTCGTATGCCTCAGGCTAAGGAGTGCGAGACGAACCATTCGCGACGCACGCCTCGCGATGTCTGTATGCGGCTTAATGTTGGATACAAGACCTATCTCTGAGGAAAACCTGTGTTAATATTTTGGGATAAAAAAGAGAACCCTTCAATTACGATGGATATTTTGCGGTCGGAGAGGAAGTCAGCCATCCATCTGTAAAGCTTCTAAAAGATAGTTGTAACTAAAATTCGGATTTTTTCGAGGCAGTGTCTTCAATTTAAGAAGTGTTTAAATTTAGTGTAATATGGAAGATTTTCTGTACCTTTGAAAAAAAAGACTTTGTAATTTTAAAGAATATAATGTGAACCTTTCAAATCAAATTAAGGTAATTTTTTTCTTTAATACTTCCAGTCGGTCAGCAAAATTAAGGATATGGCGTAAGAGAAGCATCGATTACCCAAAGAACCGTTCGTGAGATGCGCATGGCGGCTGTACCTCCATTTCGAATATTCATAGTCCAGATATTTCGGAAACATGTGACCCTAGACTTTCAGGTCACTCAAGCAATATTGTTCATATTTGCGACTGCAATACAAAATCATATTTAATAACGTAACGGCCACAAACATGTACCGCTGGTAAGGAAGATGAGTTTTATAGGTCATATAAGTATTGACTTCTGTTGTAAAATCTGATTTAACCTACAAGAAAAAAATATGAGATACTTGAATCAATACCACTGCACCTTATATCTGGTTTCTATCGAATCTATTGTTGTCTATCAGAGCACAGCACTGGTAGCGATGGCTGGTGATCGACGAACGGCCTCCGGTTGTTTTTTGGCACGTTAATGGTCGAAAAGATACAGAAAGCCATCCAACAAATCATTTTATTGGGGCTTTTCTAAACGATAAAGTCGGATTAGTGGGAGAGGGCGGCTAAGAGAAAACCCGTCTCTTTTTATATTGTTTCTCGTCGTTGCTTTGGTGGTGGCTGTGCAGTGTATGTTTTGTTGTATTTTTTGTTCGAACATTGTCGCTAAAGTTAATCAAATTAATCAGTTCAAGCTTCGGTATTAGGTGGCCTGCATCATACTTTTAGTAATCAATTACAGCCGTTACTACAAATACTCTCCTATCGACTATAAGTCACTAAGTTGGACTTTCTCAAATGAGATGAAGTGATCAAATAACTGACAGATAAATATTTCAAACGTGAAGCAACACTGTCTTTCTACATTGATACTGATTCTTAAGTCCTTTTGTAATCACCTGCCGTCGGATCATTTGAGTATGTTAGTTATAACAATCTGTATTTGCTAGAGTCACTTCAACTTGACATGGAAACAATATTCTGCTTTACAACTATGGTGGATCTACGAGGGCCACGCTATATGTTTTGAGATACACGAAAGCCAAAACTATTTTTCGAAAACTAGTTTATTTATGTATAAGGTATTCTCCTCCAGCATCAATGCACTTCTGTAACCTGACCTTACCAAATTAAATGCTTCTAGCCAGTCAGTTTTTGAATTACCTCTAGCAAACTGATTAGTTGCTTGGAGGATTTCCTCTTCGGACGAGCATTTTAGACCACGGAGATCTTTTTTCAAATTCTTGAAGTGCCAGAAGTCACACACCGTCACATCTGGCGAATAAAGTGGATGTTCTAACATTTTGATGTGGCACTGGCGTAAAAAGTCTACAGTTAGTTGGTTAGGTGTGGCTAGATGCCTTGTCGTGATGCAGGATTGCACCTCTGTAGCAACTTTTTGAATGAAGATGATCATGCAAAATGGTGTGAACTGTTGCGGATCCTACCCCAAGAGTTGCCTCTATAGTCGCATATGTGTAGCGAGAATCTTCTTCAATTAGTCGCTAAACTTTGGCAATGTTTTCTGAAGTCACACTAGAACATGGCCTACCACTACGTTCTTCATCGGTCAATGAAACAGGCCCTGTTTTAAATTCGCTTGCAAATGAACTGAATGCGGCGACTTACTAATAAAGGACTGCTCTTTCTAATAGTGCACTGTTACCGGTTTTAACTAGTATATTTAATGCGCATCTCAAAATATACGGCGTGCCCCTCGTACTATGGATATACCAGTAGGACTAAAGCATTAATCTATATTACTGTTTAAGTTAACTATTGGCAAAAACGATATCTGACATTTCACTGTGTGTCTTTTCAAACCAGCTTTTGTCACTGGGCGGGAATCGCTATGACTTACAATGATACTAATAGCTTAATTCAATTTACCCATATGATAAAATACGAGTCTATTACATGCATACATACCTATTTATTATATTCATATTATTCACTAGAGACTAAAACTAAAAGCGATAGCTCGCACCTTATAAAGGGTGTATCAATAAGATCGTAATATTTGAATTACGCGCAATTTTTTCAGACATAATGTCATAGTGATTGTGATATGACAGATCGATAGTAGACAGGCGGAAGTTTGTGAAAATGAATCATTACACATTGGAACAGCCCATCCTAATTTTTAAAAAATATTACCCCAGTGGTGAAAGTTTAATTGCCACTATTCGAAAACTGCAGCTAATATTAGGTCGAAATGATGTACTACTCCATCCATTGTTAAACTAATAATAAAAAATTTGAAAGTACTGTTTCAGTTAATGATGTGAAACATATGAGACGAGCTCGCAGCGGTCCGTTAGAAGAAATGTCAGAGCAGTTCGCGAGAGTGTACCTGAGAGTCCGGGACGTCGATTCGCCATCGCGCTCCAGAATTGGACATTGAAACAGCCACTCCCCAGTGTATGCTAACGAAAGAGTTTCACCTGCATACCTACAAAGTCCAATTGACTCAACAGCTTATGCCATCAGGCCATGCGCAGCGAAGTGAGTTCAGCAGTTGGATCCTTAGCCAACAGGCTGCGCACTAAATCATTCTATCGATGAGGCCCATTTTCATCTCGACTGCTTCATCCAAGATTAATTCATGAGGAAGCTATCCATCCAAAGCGTGTCACTGTTTGGTGTGCACTATGGTCGAATTACTGGACCATTTTTCTTTGAGGACGAGACATGTAATCCACCAACAAGTGAATGGCGAACGTTATCTTGCAATCATTGCCTCACTTATTGTACCACAATTAGAAGCCAAGATAGCTCTTAATAACAAATGGTTTTCAGCAGGATGGTACCACATTGCCATACGGCTGGTTGAAACATGGGTAGCTTCAATAAGTTTTCTCCAGGTCGAGTCGTCTCCCGGTTTGGTGACCAGCATTGGCCGCCACGCACTTGCGATTTAATACCTTTGGGACTTTGTTCTCTGTGGTACTCTGAAGTCACAAGTTTATACGAACAAGCCTGCAACCACGGAAGCATTGAAAGCTAAAATCAGATACTGCTACGAGTATCAACGACATATACCACGACATGTGCTCAAAAATGTTATACAAGCTTCATTAAAAGCGGAGCCGTGGCAGCCATTTACCTGATGTATGTTTCATACATAATTCCAATAAATATTTCAGTTGCTTGTTGCGAAATACCACTTTTATAGAACCTTGAAGTTATTGAAACACCCTTTACCTATGGTCCATACTACAGAAGATCTACCACCAAGAATTACAAAGAGCGATTAGTCGACCGATCGCAGGGACTATTATTCAAAATGAATTGTGATCCTTAGACAATCAACATTCATATGCTGGACCGTTTGACCCGACTAACGGCCAATACTAGAAAAAGATGTGCAAACTCAGACATACAAATCAATATAATTATTAAGAGCAGAATACTGTTGCTCACAGTGATACGAGAGCTTGACTTTGATCTATTTGTTCGTAAGGTTTTTCCAAAATCCCAATTGCCTGTTCGTAACTTCCACTAGTCATAAAGCCAAAAACTGTAGAAAGCGGTCGACTAACTACAAAAATGGGTACTTACCACAATTTTAACTTAAATCTAGTCAAATACAACCCTCTGCTGTCTCAAAAAATCCAATATACACACAATCCAGTGGAAGTCGGCATTCTTTTACCCGTTCCAATCGTTGTATTACCTACTTATTTAAATAAATATTCATAAGGAGTAAAAATACAGCTTTATTTCTTGCCTCTCACGACACATGCAGTTTTAATGATAACATGTATATTTTTGGAACCTTTTTATGTAAAAATAAAAGCCATTGAATACAAACTAAATTTTTATCTAAAAGATCACCAGTAGTAGTCAAGAATAATCCTGAAGAGACTAACTAAATGAAAAGACCTATTTGTATCTGTTTCAACTATAGTTCCTGTGCAATCTTTTCTCGTTCCTTTTCTCTCCGATCTACCTCTCTTCAACATCCAACAGTAGTTGCTGTCATATTTGTGTACCAACTTACTTGGTATTTTCTCTCTTTACCCTGAATACCTTGAGGGCTCACCTTGTATTTACTCAGTGCACCAAGATTCCCAGAAAAAAAGTATCTCGAAAACTATTAGTTTTAGACACTTTTAACAAATAAACCTTTTTGTTATGGCAATACAAGAAAATAAGATTTTTTGGTCAGTTGTTGTATACAGGGTAGCACAATAAAGTTATGATAAGGATTTACAGAAATAGTGCTGTGAGTGGCACCCTCTAGAAGTTCGGCCATAAACGGATTCTTGTTTCTCATACCAGAAAACCTCCCTATACCGAGTTTTATGCCAACATCTGAAAAACTTCTCAAGCAATAAGGAAAAATAGAAAATAAAATTGTAAAATTTGTCACCCTGTAACTCGCACACTGTCAACTTTTGGACTGAGGTATGTTCAGGTCAATTCATATATTTTGGTCTGAGCATCTCAGTTTCGAGATTTCCCAACCTTTCAGAATCAGAAAAAACAACTATCATTTTGAAAAGATAAAAGGCTTTCCCTATAACTTAAAGCGATAGCACCTTTCTGAGACATATAGATTAGACATTGCCTGAAAAAAATCAGCTTAGACACTACATATTTCGTGCAAAAAGGTTAAGAGGAGGGTCAATTTATAGCCAACCTTTTTCTCAGAAGCTTAGCTGAATCTTGATCTTGATCCTTTATGAACTGGTAACAGCATGGCGTGGAAGTGCAGAGTCAATCTACATGACGAAATTTTTTAAGTATAACGCCCAAACAACAACGAGTTGGATAGCATGACTTGATTTCTCATATACTTTTACAGGTGGCTAATAATGTCCCGCATTCAAACTGAGGCAGCATATAAGACATAGTCGATACTACAAAAGACCTATCAAGCTAGACCCACAAATCATTTTATTGTGGGCTCTTCGAAATGATAAAGAGGGATAAGCCGAGCGACAGAAAAACTATTTCAATCGCCAGGGAACACAGTCCGACAATTGGATTACGAGTAGCCGCTCGGGGCAAAATGAAGAATTATATTGGCGACGTGTGCCGCTGCTGCTTGAGTTTCGTGGTGCTGCAGAAGACAGATAAAAAGCGTTATTAGGTTCTCGGATGATAAGCACGTTATAGGTAGTCGATAGTTTATGAGAACAAATGATCGGCGATTCTTATACAAGTGGTAGGACAACAGCTTGTCAAGCAAAAGGAGGAACTTAGTTTTAGGGCCGATTTTAAATCTAACAAACCTCTATTTTCCACAAATAGGGTACGAGTACCAAGCATATCGTCCAAGATCCCTCCGTCAGGTTTTTAGCAGCAAATAGCATCAAAGTTTTCAAAACAAAACAATGTAAAATATGAAGTGATAGCTTGTCATTGAAATGTTATCAGTTTATTAGATATTATGAAATTATATAAAATTGATGCCAAGATTTTTAATAATGGTTGATTTCTGAATAAATCCAATTTTTTCAGTTTAGCTGAAGGTTCTCTAAGTTTATCACAACTTTTGTAATCCATATGTGATTATACTAACCTAAGATAACCTACCGGGTGTATATAGTTATTCTACATTTTCAAACTTGCACTTCCTTACTAGAAAAAGTCTTTTCACTCAAATTTTTGTTAGATGTGTCGTTTCATCACATTCATACACTTCTTTCCACTTCTTTCAACGACATTTTGACACCAATGGTCCGGAACTGTTCAAGATTTTCAACATACATACATACAATTGTAGTTGCAGTTTTTGGTTTGGATTTCAGTGTATAATCAGTCGCAACATCGGCGATGGTACATGGTACGCTCAACATATTTTATTTATTATGTTGTTTCATTAAATACTGTTTCAGTTCATTTGTTCATTTGCTGTATTTGATTATTTATTGTCTACGTTATTACTTATTCACTCATTTTAAGCAAATATACCTTTTTATTTTTCAATTTTCAATGTCATAAAACTTTTCCGATCTAACGTGTATCATTCACATGTTAATATATTTCAAATCAACATCAATCACGATGTAACCATACACATCTCAGGTGACGAAATATGGCAACTCAAAATTCGCATCCATTCCATCCTGTGATCAATAATCAGTCTTCTGTCGTCTAATCTCCAACATCAGTTGTTCTGTGTTGATATTTGCCGTCGAGGTACTGCTGTAAAACGGTATCTTGGAGAAATTAATTTCCAAATAAAAAGTGCCCATCCAAGATTTTTTTTACTGCATATTACACTGTCCTGTACACGTTAAGCCTGCAAGCCCTAAATACGTGGTTATGTTAAGTGTACCATCACCAGCCTACAATTTACAGTAACTACTATTTTCACAACATGCTAGATTTTTCAACCAATTAAATATTTTTGTTTTAATATTGAGGAATTGACATTTAAAATTAGTGTTTCATAATGCATTTGTGATTAGAGGAATGCATTAGAATGGTTCAAAAATATGAATGAATCGTTTTCACTTAATCTCGTCTGAAAGGCTGGAATATCCACTCTAGTAATGTTTCCATATTTCTTGTGGTAGTGTTGCATAAAGTAGTTTGTTCGCGAACTAGTTCCTAGAACTAGAATCGGAAGCCTGAGATTCGCTTTGCTTCACTTATTCATCACGATAGCTCAAATTGTTAATAAGACATGCAATTATATATCTCTCATGTCCCACCAAATTTCTATATACATATATAAAACTTTAGCAACCTCAGATTTATACGTTGCGGGGTGTTATTGCACAATCTGGCAACCATGGCGCGCCCTCAGAAATGGCCGCTGACGTGACATAAGCCAGCCCAGTTACCCTTGAATAGCGTGAACCGTGGAATTAAACTTCTCCAGTATATATGTTTTGTGTCCCCACTAGTCAAAAAACTTAACCACCAATATTTTATTACAATTATAATTTGTTTTCAGTAATTACTGATAATTTTAGATCTATGTGTATAGTAATTCCATTGTGCACCACGGAGATGTAGGGATTGACATGTTTTACAGATACCGGTATTTTAGGAGAGTACATACTGTATTGATTGCTTGGAAGAAATTCATGAAACCATAATTTGTTAATAAATGATTGTTACTATGATGTAACGAGAGATGAGGAATTGACCGGATACATTTTATATTCTTTTTCATGCAAAATACAAACAAGTCCGCATATTTCATGTATGTATGTAGCTAAAATGATAACATATAAACATTCAGTATATTGAACTTAACAAATTCGAGCTTACCATGCATTTATAAACGTCCAAACCTGCTATTAAACTTAATAGCTAGAAAATCGACCTATTATGTGTCTCTTTTCGATTGGCTAAAACGATAACCGATGTTATATGTATATTTATAAAAAAATACATGAAAATTGTCCTGTTTTCTCTGTACAAAAGCATCATGTTGGAATCAAAAGGTGCTCGTGTATATAATACAATCGCTTTTTCACGATTTTATTCAATAATTCAATAGAAATCACTGATATTCAGAGAGCTTTGACAACTTCCGCCAAATTGTATTTCAATAAGGTCTTTTCCCATTGGTCCAAACTGGCGGTTAAATATTAATGATGGTGAAATTGGCTAGAATGGAATTATAATTTTCTGTGCAAGTTTCACTAGATAAATTGTAACGTAATAAAACAGGACAAAGTGCCACCTATCACTAGAATTGGCCACTGCAAAAGTAAGTCTGTTGAAAATGTGTGCCAGTTTCTATTGTCACTGTGGCCCCTAGACGCCACCGACAATCTGCGATATAGCTCTCTTCTACCGCTGCACCAACGGGCTTTGCTCCTTAGAGCTCTCCTACATGACGCCGCCGCGCGATGTGCTTGCCAGACAGACCCGCTTCCCATCCTAACCGTGTCGAACATCGAGAACAGGCCGATACGACCGCTCCTCTATCCCTAGGATGTCGGGATTGTGGAACAATCTACAAAAGGAGGCTTTTCCCAGTTTTACTAACGTTAAGTAGTTCAAAAATCGGATTAACAATGTTTCTTTGAGATCCTCATGGCAGCCTCAGTGTCCTGTCATTTAGTCTTCTGCCTGTACGGCTGCTTTGTTGTAAACAAATATCAGATTCCGAAGATCGCTAGCAAACGTATGTGTGCTTCCAAACCAAATTGCAAATATCTATGCAGTTTATACTAAATCCTCTGACTGCTCATTTTGTAAATGAATCTACGCCAAACCAATCCCTCATAATCAACAGCGTAGTTGTATAGACACTTTAGAGCTGTATAGTTTCACTATCTTCTCGCTTGTCGATCCAGTTCAATTCGTTTTTCTCCCGTTTCTCGAATAGCAAGATGTTCAGATTGTGCCAGTTCCCTCTTTTATGCATACCTGCTTTCGGTAGCTTGCAGCTACCGGGGTGTTTCTGTATGTAAAAGCAACTTCTGAAGAATGAACGCGGCGTCTAGATTAACAGTACAGGACAACTTTTATTTCAGGGACACTGCTTGGCGTTCCTCGTCACCAGTCGAATGATCTGCCAAGTTCATTTTTGGGACAATTATACAGACTGTCCCAAAAAATGATGATCCGTCGACTCATTGTGTGTGTAAGTCAAGCAGCTTTCGGGGTTTTGGTAGTTAAACTATAGTAACACCGGGATATATGCCCCACTTTTTGAAATATTTACCTAATTTTAAGACTAATCACTTTTTATAAATAAATTCTATGAATGTAGCTAGTTCAATCCCTTATGTTGAATAACTATCATCAGTTTTGAATCTATCAATTACAGATTTCGCAGAAACCCGCTTTTCGTGGAACTTCTTTTTTGAGGATAGATGCCTATCTATATGGATAGTTGCCCCGCCATGAAAAAACTAAAACGGATAGATGCCTATAGTGCAGGATAGATGCCCTTCATATCCTTTAAACAGAATACTCAATTCAAATGTTAAGAAGTTCTACTCCTAAAACAGTAGCATATTGTCTCCAAGAAACATGGTTCATAATAATGAAAACAGTTTGTTTTTATTTAATATTTTTATTATTATAATTAGAAGATAATATTAATATCACACAAATTAGGAACCCTTATTAAATATTTTAGAGGGCTTGTTTAATTAACATATAAATTCTCAAGTTACAACATTCATAATCATATTTTTTGGTAAAATCAACTTTACAAGCATTTAACCAACAAAAAACATAAATTCTAAATTGTTGTTATAAACTATTCGTACCTATATTAGGTATCAGTATAAACCTTCAGCTTGTCTGGTAGATAGTTCCGGATTTCGTTCAAAAAAACTTTTGAGGCATGCACCTTCAGCCATTTCATTATCGTGGTCGACATTATGTTTCTGATTTAGTTTTCCAGCAAATTGATAAGCTAACATGCGTATGGCTTGCCTATTTGGAGGAAATCCCGCCTCACCAAGTTTAAGAATGTGTTTTACTAGCCTCTTCTCGTTGTCAAATCTAAAACAGGGTGCTTTCCTAAAACAAATAACTAACGTTAATAAATCTATTAGAAACTAGTGATAGCAATCAGTAAAATAAAAGTTTATGATATCTTGTACTAGCTACATGATTTTTAATACATACCCATGGTCAATTTTGTTTTATTTTTGACAGCATATCGTCTTCTCAATGTCCTTGATAGAATACCAAATTGACGGGATATTTCGTTTATCCCCATAGTTTTTTTGTCCATTTCATCAAAAGCTGCCTGTAGGCTTTCTGTAGTTCAAAAACATAGTCGAACTGGCACTCCTTCCTTTCTTTTATATTTTCGTGACATGGTTCTGCTAAAATCAGTAAAATGTCAAAATATAAATATACGTAAATATAGAAAATATAACCAACTAAAATATTTAAATATAATAATATGTATATGCTTATTCCATATAAGGTTTAAAGTGGGATAGGTGCCCCTAAGGGCACCTACACCTCAAAAAATTAGGGCAACTACCCTCTGTGATAGGGATAGATGCCTAAGTATTTATTGAAGAAAAAACATACTCGAACTTGCAGTCATTCCTTTCTTTTATATTTTCGTGACATGGTTCTGCTAAAATCAGTAAAATGTCAAAATATAAATATGCGTAAATATAGAAAATATAACAAACTAAAATATTTAAATATAATATTATGTATGTGCTTATGCCATATAAGGTTTAAAGTGGGATAGATGTCCCTAAGGGCACCTATACCTCAAAAATTAGGACAACTACCCTCTGTGATAGGGATAGATGCCCAAGTATTTATTGAAGAAATTATAAACAAAATATCATCTATTTACACCTACATGCAGACTTGATGAACTAGTGAATTAACCTTATAAGGAATATAACGGAATTTATTACTAACTATAAAGTTATACAAAACAAGATACTAACCTTCAAAACTTTGACGTGTTCGTAAATTTCGCAGCTTTTTCTGTCTAACCCCGGAAATACTGTGGACTACGAATTTTTGTATGTGCCATTTACTTAGTTCGAAATGGCAATTTCTCGCCCAATTAATTGACTCCGCATTTTTTGCCGTTTTCTGCATCCCAATGGTGACAGTCGGATTTGATACACCCGGTATATTTACAGTCACTCAGAGTAACTCAACTAGAACTTGGAACACTCTTGCCATTTGTTTTGCGATGTGATGTATGATTTACGTTTGTCCACCCAACACACGTGAGACCATCTTCCCTGATCTATGTTCAAAGAGACTTTGGCAGAGTGTACATAGGAGGAGGATTATATCAACGGGAAAGCGGCCTCCGGAAGAAGCTCCCGGGATCTGAGAAAACAAGTTTCTATTCAATCGGGAATAGAGATTGAAGGGAACTGCCGGATAACGTTAAGGGGGGAAATTTGTATATGAAGGCGCACTGTGAATGTATTGATGGAGCAACTTTGTACAAAAGCTCAACTTGTTAGGGCGGGTAACAATCAGCTTGTTCTGACGGCGCGAGGAACAAGGTGTCTAGATTATACAACATTTGACTTACACATCAGGTCTATTTTGTGTAGATAAAGATGTATATGTACTTTGGAAGATACTGGATGCGTTTGGTGACAATTTGTAGAAATGCTTGAAATATTTATATGACTTAGGTATCGTAACGTATGTACTAAAAGTTACGGCACAAAATTCATTAGCTTTAATTTTAACAAACACATAATAATATTAAGTTGCCTTTGGAAACAAAAGGTTGTTTACTTACTTTACTGTCGGTTGACATGTCTTTGCTTGAAGATCTCGTATAAATTAGAAATTTATAAAAGTATCTACAAGTTGGTTAGGAGGATACGCAAAGCTGAAATCTAGCGAATATTCCAGAATGAAAACATTTGACGCCGAACCATTTATCGAACAATAGACGAGTGCGATTCATAACTGAATCTCCCAAAAAGTGCTAGACCACGTGCATTTATCGCACAGAAGCTAGAGAGATTGGTGAGAAGAGCAAAAAGCCAGGTTGGAATATGAACATGGACACCGGCTCGTCAATACGATATCGTTGAAGATGCTGTCGCCATCTGTGGCGGGTACACTTTGCCAATGAAGTAAATCCTTGTCTGGTGTTTAATTCCTAACAGGGGTATATCCCAACCTTTTGTGGCAAGAGTGAGGGGTGAAGCTTCGAATAGTCAGAGCTATATTGATCACTGCCTTTCCAACTTGCTCCAGCTTATCCACGAACATTATGCTAATGACCATATCCATATTCACAACAGGCTTTCTGTTCCCATAAACGATAATCTTCCAGACTTTCCGCAGGTTCGCTCAATATAGGATTTTTGGACCTTTTTGTCTAGGAAGGTTTATCACGGAGGCTGGGAAGCCCAAGGTGAGGAACAATTAAGACGGCGAATTTACCAAAAGCTGAGAGTAGTTGATTTGACTTCCATCATTTGTTCGTATAGTCTAGTTAAATATTGAGTGTAATTTATGATAACCAGTTAGCGTTTGAATAAATTTCCTCATTAAAAAAATCTGATAAACATGTTGTGTCAAGATTTTCAGGACATACGTTATTCATACGTCTTAAGAAAAATGTCAAGTAGACTGACCCTGTACTTCTCACGCAATTTTTTCATCAATTATTATAATTGGCAATGCATTCTCCATACACATAGTTACCTGTATTATTTTCTGTACACTGCGTTAACATCTTATAAATTGTCTCCACTCCTTAGAGTAAGGCCCTGAGAGTGTCAATGATTTCACTTACATTGTCAAATTTTTATACAGGGTGTTCCGAAAAAAGTGTGCAATATTTTACCGGCGGTTTCTAGAGCTTAAAATAGGAAGAAAAGTTTATATAAACGTTGGTCGACAAACGTCCCCTAAGGGCGCTACGGTCTTTTAAAGGGGCTCCCCTGAAGATGGTTTTTCCTTAATATTTCCGAAACGTGAGATAAAGACATAAAGTTTGGTATTCTACTCTAGTTTTTTATGCTGGATTTAAAAATGTTAACAATTTTAGAGAGTTTTGTTTGGAAGCGTATGTATTTTTGAAGTTCAATTTTAGGATTTGAAAATTTAGGATTTTCTACATAAAAAGGTACTTTTATTGAATATCGATAAATTGTGCCATTTTTGAATAAAATCAAACTAAAAAATGTGTCACATGATAGTAATTGTTCTGCGAATTTAAATGAATTGTTGATTATACATAGTTAGCCATGACTACAAACAAAAGTTGTTTTGATTTGTTATGACTTATTTTGACGTTAAGCTGACATTGTTAGCGGTGTAAAATTACTAGATTAAAATCAAAATTTTTATTAAATCGATTTAAAATGCCAAGATTTACAGACAGAGAACTGACTGACATGCATTTTGTGTACGGGTTTTGCAATGGCAGTTCATTGGCAGCCGTAAGAGAATATCAAGAAGACTTCCCAATCGCATAGTACCTGGATGTCGAATGTTTACTGATATTCACCGGAATTTGTCAAACCATGGAAGTTTTCAGCGCATGCAGGGCTCAGGAAGGCCACTTGGAAATCATCGTATGGATATTGCTTTAAATATGTTTGCAAATAATCCGCAAATAAGCATACGAACTGTTTCAGAAAATATGTATATACCTCGACCAATAGTAAGAAAAATTTATGAATACCTATTTGATAGTTATCCTGAAAATAATAATCTTAGATAGTAAGAATGACAAGAATGCAAGGATTACATCCTTATCATTTTAAACGGGTGCAGCATTTAACGGAGGCAGATTTTTTACCAAGAATCGAGTTTTGCCAGTGGATATTAGCAAATGAAAACACTATTCCTAGAATATTATGGTCGGATGAGTCAATATTTACTTGGAATGGTGCTTTTAATTTCCATGACATGCATCACTGGTCAGATGAAAATCCAAAAGTTGTTCGCCGTACAAATTTCCAATATAGATTTTCATTGAACTGATGGGCAGGAGTAATTGGGAATCAAGTAACTGGGCCTATTGTACTTCCCAATCGTCTTGATTCAGAGGTGTATCTAAACTTCCTTCAGAATGAGCTCATGGATATAATACCATTGGATGTGCGCCAGCAGATTCAAGAAAATATGTTTATTCAACATGATGGCGCCCATGCACATTTTGGACGCAATGTTCGAAATTGGTTGAATGTCAATTTTCTATACAGGTGGTTAGGCCGAGGAGCTTGACTGCCACGTTCATCTGACCTAAATCCATTGGATTTCTATTTATGGGGGTCATTAAAAGACCTAGTTTACTCGACTGAAGTAAATACTCAAGAATATTTACTTCAAAGAATCCATCAGGCTGCAAATGAAATAAGAAGAAAAAGGTTTTCCACTTTTCGGGCTACACAATCATTAGTTCGTCGAGCGAGACTCTGTATCCAACAAAATGGGAATCTTTTTGATCACTTATTGTAAAGCTAGTTTAATGTATGTCCAACTGTATGTCTTCTTTTTTAAACAAATTTCAATTTCATTTGTAGAAAAAATTTATTTCTTTTGTTTTTGTCTAAATGTTAGCTATGTTGCAATATAAATATGTGTTTATGTAATATTTACCAATTATTTAATTAGTGCTTTCGTTGCCATGGCTAATTATTCAACAATTCATTTAAATTCGCAGTCCTATCATGTTACAAATTCTTTAGTTTGATTTTATTCAAAAATGGCAGAATTTATCTATATTCAATAAGAGTACCTTTTTATGTTGAAAACCCTAAATTTTCAAATTCTAAAATTGAATGTCAAAAATAGAATCGCACAAAAATTTTGGGGCCAAAATAACCTGAGTCCGTCCCTGTTACTAGGATATAATATCAAATTTTATGTCTTTATCTCAACACGTTTCGGAAATATTAAGGAAAAACCATCTTTAGGGAAGCCCATTTAAAAGACCGTAGCGCCCTTAGGAGACGTTTGTAGACCTATGTTTATTGAAACTTTTCTTCCTATTTTAACCTCTAGAAACCGCTGGTAGAATATTGCACACGTTTTTCGGGACACCCTGTATGCATATAGGGTAACTCAGGGTGACATGGTGAATTGCTTTAGTTCTTCACCGGGAACACAGATGTCGCTGTAAGTCTAAATGTGGCGAAAGTTTATTATCATATATACGTATATATATATATATATAGCGTGCACCTGATGAAAACCACTATCGTTTTAAAAATCGTAAGTTGTTTGTAAAAACTGTTTTGTTGCTCAATAATTTTTATACGATGCATGCATTTGTACATATTGCTTCAGGTAGCGTGATCTGCGCGGTATTTTTTGATATTATCTGCCTTCTTAGACTGTTTATATGGTACCTAACCTAGAAATCATTGCTTTTAGAATTCACCATTTCACACATGGCAACAGGGAGAAATGGTGAATTCGAGCATGGGTGATTCGGCGAAGACCTTTTCTTACGTGTAAAGTATTTTTCTAAATTTCAACTAGAATTTCCAGTGTTTGAATTTTCAACCTTATGATATGCCTCACCTGTTCGAAATGCACGGAAAAGCCACAGAAAAACATGGATTTATCATCAGAAGCGTCAGCTCTGTCTTCAACAGTGACAACAGAAAAGCCGTAAATAGCCTCTGGCAAAGTTTTGAATCAAATTTCGCCGGTACCTAAGTTAGAGAAAAATTACATCTGTAAAGAAGAAATTCAGAGCTTTAGTCAGTGAAAAGTGAAACAAATGCTAAACGAAAGCCAAAAAGGAACCGCAATCAAAAAGACTACCAACGAAATACTAAAATCAAGCAACTCAAAAAACGAAAATCGTCTACCACTGAAACCGAATCCGACTCATCGCTAGATATCCACTTGCAAGATGATGATGACGATGTGGACGATGAAGACAGTTGTGGCGTAGGGTGTGGTGAACTCTACAGTTGCACTAAAACGGACGTGGATTGGATCAAATGTGGTAAAAAGCGAAAAAAGTAAACTCACCAATTCACCCAATATGCAATCACCATTTCACTCATATGCCTGGGTGAAATGGCGAATTTATTAAAAATAATGAATGTGTCTTTTTTCTACTTTAGTAATGCGTTATAGAGGATATGATACTGTTACGTTGTTGCCGACATATTTTGAGGAAATAAGTGACTTTATTTTGTTTAAAGAAATATTTCCTTGTGTTTTACACGGCTGATTTTTTTTCACCATATCACCCTGACTTACCCTACAAATCGGCAGAGACCAGGTCAAACCCCTTGGAGGATGTTACATTTTTTGACTAATGACATACTAATATTCCGATAAGTATGAACAAAAGCCAAACTCATTTTACTTATGTGTTATTCGTATGACGGATGGGTTACTTTTGAGCTTGGTTGTGAAACCGTCAACGGCAGCCAGTGGGAGGAGACGACGCGAAGGAACAATTGGCAGCGGTGTTTACCCTTTGTGGTATTAGGTGCCACCCTTCTGTGGTATTCGATGAACTATGATAAACCGCGGATATTCCTTGGTTATGATAATAACAATAGTTATGTACTCCTTGAACACAATATGAAAAGTGAGTAAATAAACATGGAATAAGAATCCATAGGAGGCATTGCCTGTTCATGGACCATATTCTAATTGTGCATACAATTAAAACATAAATAATGATACAACTAATCAGCGAATTCTTTGGTGTTTACACTTACTATTAATTTGTGTATATCTGGTATTGGTAAAGAAAATATCCATTCTTTTAATTTTGTGAAGGTATTCCCAAAGCGTAGGTTCTTTATATTGTCAGGTAAATTTACGTATAATTTTGGTCCTAAATAAAGGTATTATCGCTTTGTTATCGATGTGTTACGTGTAGGTACAACCAGTTCTTGTAGCTTATGCCTTGCTTGGTGATTGTGTTTGATTTATTGCTCGTTATTAGTAAATATGTGATAGTTGTTTACCATCAGGGATCTCATGTCATATACGGGTAAATATTTAAACAAGACGGGATAATTTTGGTTTCTTAAACATTGTCCTAAGAATAATTTTTGCAAAGCTTCTAAATCATAAATATGTGTTCAGCTTGTAGCTCGCCATGCCAATGTACCGTAGATTAAATGTGGGTCGATCAAGGTATGGTGAAAGGTATAGAGATATTTCTTGTTTAAAATACCTTTGAAGTATTTGATTTTATATGAGACAAATCTAACTTTTTCTTTTAAATATATTAAATATGAACATCTCAACCCAAGTGTGGATCCAGGAATAATCCAAGGTATTTTGTATCTGATACTCTATTAATTTCCAATTTCTGATTACTTATGAAAAATACATGTTTTATCATGTCTTCCATGGTGACTGTGTTCAATTTTTTGATCGTTGTTACTAAATTTGTGATAGTTGGTGATGGCATCTAACAGATAAAGTTGTCTCATGTCACATACGTGTATATTTTTGTATAGTTGTGGTCACCGTTCTTGGCGGTCATCAACGCCATGTGAAATAAGTGAACAGATCTCCGCACCATGGGCGGATCTAAGGGAAACCGATTAAAAATTATTAACTAATCATAATTCTGAAAAATCTTCTAATCTAGTACATAAACATGGGTAGAGTATGACACGCCATTTGATGTTTCTTAAAGTTGAAATAAAAAAACATAAGAAATTTACAATATAATACAAAATAACACATCTATTTGGTAACTTGATGGAACATTTAACATTGGATGTGAATATATGACAAGCTTATGAGACCTTTAGAAGAACCATTTTCAATAATAAAAATGCTCAATTCTTCCTGAAACTCGAGCTTTTAGATCTATGTCGCCTTGATAGACCTAAGCTTGTAACATCCATATTTATCAAAATATTTAACAATCTACTTTAAGGTGCACACATAGAAAATAAAGAATTAATAATTTTCAAAGTTTTTCCAAAAAAAGTATGAATTATTGGATTTCTGCAATAGAGTCATCTGAACTTTCTTCCAAGTGAATGATTATATTAGCCTTCTCCATTTGATGCTTGTCGCAGTCCTCGGTATGCTTAACACACTTGGCCCAAACTGTACTCGTCACCTTCGCTAAAGCATCGTCCCACACCAACTCAATGGGGTTGTATTCACAATAGTAAATGGGAAGCCGTAAAACATAATAATAATATTTCGCCTATGATATATCTTGGAACCGATGGGTTTTTAAAGCGACATAGATTTAACAGCTAGAGTTTAAAAGCGTCATCATAAAATGTATCTCTTTGTCTTGCAGCCATTGCTTAATTGCATTTTACTCCAACTGCTTCTCATACGTAACGACGAGACGAAGACACACAACTAAAAAACGTATGTCTTTGAGCATATCGAACAAACGTTCACACGTAGGAGTAGGTTGCATGTGCATGTATGAGGGAGATGGAGATATATAAAGGGATACTGGCAGTCTTACTTTGACCCGCCAAGAACGGTGACTACAACAACTATATAAGGCATCAGTGAGATATAATTTTGTTTTTTTAAACGTTGTTTTTAGAACAATTTTTTGGAATACTTCGAAATTATAAATATGATTTGAGCATGTAGCTCCCCATGCCAATATATCGTAGATTAAATGTGGTTCGATCAAGGTATGATATAAGATATAGAGATAGATATGTCTGTTTTAGAATATATTTGAGGAAATTAAATTTATACGTAACAAATCTATCTTTATAAAAATATATGTAATATGAACATCCAACGCAAATGTAGATGCAGAAATATTCCAAGGTGATCTGTATCTGATACTCTATTAATTCCCGATTTCTGATTGTTTATGAAAAAAGAGATGTTTCTGTAATTTGGTAGATGTTTAGAGTGGAAACAAAGTGGTAAAAAATGCGTTTTACAATAATTAATGCTCAATTTTCTGTTATTATGCCACTGAATAATTTTGACAAAATTATTTTCAAGTTCACAGAGCAAAGAACTTAGAACAGGATTGCTACACGTAACTGTTTTGTGGTACAACGCCAACGATTATAAATACAATTCAAATATAAGTAAATGCCTCAATGTGATACTAACACGTGCTCGATTACTTTTTAAATTCTGCTCAAAGAAAAACAATGTATGAATCCATAAAAACTCAGTGGTTCTACGTCTGTTGTCATTTGGCATTTTCAATTCCTTGTTAAGGTTAGCTATAAAATAGAAATACCAGTGATCTTGCTAAACTTCTAGGAATTTCCTCTAGCCTCACACATTTGACCTTCATTTGATCTTTAGATGTGACCATGATCTTAGATTTTAATACACACTCGGTCGTAGAATGTGTTGAGCTTGAAGTAACCTTGAAGGTGGGACAGCAGGGCTAACTCCAAGTTCACCAAAGAACTCCTCTTTTAAATATAGTATCGATCTATCTTTTATCTTTTACAAAATTGCTTCATCTAGAAAAATACAGTGCCGTTCTGTTACTTTCCTTTACACTCGGTATATCGAGAATTTGTGACATTTTTCGTCAGTGCAGCAACATACTTTTTAAAATGTTGGTGTTAAGGCGGTTATCAATGTGTATTTTTGTATAATCGAACGCTCTCATTTCCTGGACCATATAACCAGATAATTATTCGAAAACATTCTCTGCAGCTTCTTTTGTTTTTTTTTTGAACAGATGCTTCATTAAACTTCGATTGGGGAGTTGTAGTAGCAGAAGCGTAAGCACACGTAGCACTTTTCTCGCGTTCTAGCAAACCACTCGCTAATAATTAATACCCAGTTCAATTAGCACTTCAACTTTTCCGATAATTTCGCTGTGGAGTGCCTCTCTAGTCTGCTCTCGTTTGCTCTTCGATGTTAGAACGGGCGTTGTTATTTTTTTCTTTTTGGCGAAGGATTCGGAAGACGCTTTGATTGTACTACTGTATTCCTCTTGCTATCTCATTTCGCTTGTTGTTCCCCTCTTTCTAAAATTACAGGTGAAACACACTTTTCAGTTTTTTGCACGTCTACGGGGTCTACTTCTGAAGGTGAAAAAATCTTCTATCCAACTGGGACTTGGGTATTTTGAGATACTTTTGCCCAATATGCATTATGCCATTTAGATCATAAATAAATATACTGCCATCGTCAAATAATTTTGTACTTCGATAAAGGCCACTCAGATGGCCGAAATGTCAGTAAATTGGCTGCATTTACACCAGTGGAATTATTTATCACACACCACAACCACAGGATGAACTCAAGTTCAGATCATTTATGAAATTTTTGCATTTAAATTTAGTATGCTCCACTACTTGATCGTATTTATAGCCCAAAGTTAGCATTTTTTACAAAATTTACCTTATTCAGAGTTTTCAACTCAGTATTTTTATATGAGCGCACGATCTCAACATATTCTACTTCAACTCTATAATTACAGCGGTGCGGCAGAGAGGACGGACAGTTTTTGGGATGGGTAGTACTCTCCGCCTCCGTCTACGAGAGAGGTGGGAGGTGCCGTTTGACTCGAGAGATCCTATCATTATTTTACCAGTTGTCGTTATGGAGCATTGGACGGTGGAGCACCGCGTTTTCGCCTATGATTGTTTCGTCCGAAATAATGAGTCACTCATCGTCGAACAGCGTGAGTTTCGTCGCCACTTCAACATTTATCGGAATAGAGCTGTCCCTCTCGAAACACCATCCTTCGTTGGGTTGAATCACTTCACAGGCCGTGGTGAACTGATCAACAGAAGACCAAGAGGAGCGCCGCGAACAGTTCGAACTCCTGAAAATGTTGAACGCGTTCGACAGGTCTTTCTTCGCAGTCCGACTCGATCTGCCCGGAAACATGCTGCTGCACTTCGCCTTAGTGATCGTCGGTAAGGCTAATTTCGCATATGAATCTCCGCTTTCACCCCTACAAATTAGCTATTGTGCAACAGTTACAGCCCGGAGATTATGCACAACGAATGAAATTCGCACGTGAAATGGAAGCACTGATCGATCAAAATGAGAACCTCATTTTGTTTATGAGTGACGAAGCCCACTTTACCTAAACAGCATGGTTAACAAGCAGAATTGTCGTTATTGGGCGAATGAAAATCCGCTACAGTTACACGAAAGACCGCTGCATAGCCCAAAAGTAACGGTTTGGAGCGCTGTATCGCAAAACTTGCATCATTGGCCCTAACTTCTTCGAAGACGGTAATGGTCGTGATGTTACCGTGAACTCAGAGCGCTACGTCGACATGATCACCAACTTCTTTCTCCCTGAATTACGATGGCGACGTGTTCCAATCCGACGTGTGTGGTTCCAGCAGGATGGGGCGACCGCCCACACAGCCCGAGCATCCATGGACGTTATTCGCCCTCTCTTCCCTGGTCGCCTTATTTTCAGGTTTGGCGATGTTCATGGCCTCCTCGGTCCCCAGATTTATCCATAAGCGATTTTTTCTTATGGGGACACCTCAAGGCTAGAGTATACGCGAACAAGCCCCGAAACTATGGACGCATTGAAGGGCGAAATTCGCGTGGAAGTCGCCCAAGTTGAGAGAGCGATGTTGGAGAGGTCTACGCGAACTTCCAAGAACGCCTCCAGCACTGCATCAACGATTTCGGCCACTACATGCCTGATGTGATTTTCCACACTTGACTGTCTCAAATGCTATTTCCTTGTGAACCTGATTCCATCAATAAATTTGTTTTCGAGTAAAAATTAACTATTTTATGTTTTTTTAAACCGACCATCCTCTCTGCCGCACCCTGTATTATAGTGTTCACACATTGCACCCAACATGGTATGGCCTGCTAGCATTCAGCGCCAATTTTGGCCCATCCCGGTCAACGCGCATTGATTTAACATTCACACATTGGTGTTGGCCTGTATTGACTCAATATTTAAATCCGACAGAAAACACGCTGAAGTACATAACATACAGGGTGTTCATTTGAAAACTTCCCACCATGGATTTATTATAGAAAACCACTGATTAAAGGAAAGACGTCAATAGATTTGTCAAGGGGGACAGCTCTTTACCCAAAAACTGCTCCACCCCTTTCACCCTACGGCCCCCAGGGTCATTCACTTAAAAATTTCAAATGACAAGGGGTATCGAGTAATAGCTTGTTTCAAAGGTCTATCGAAAGTCCTTTATTTTGACGTTTGATTTTTGAAATCAGCGATTTGTTTTCGCAAAAATTAGAAAAATCTTTATTTATCCTAATTTACTGCAATAAGTGTTCAAAATGTTGCCCGTTAGGGTTTGCCAAATCTGGCGTTCATTTATAATGTAAAACGGAAACTACCAACATGAACCAACCTGATTTTTTCCGCATTCTTTCATCAACACAGATATCCTGGGCGAACTGTATTTACTGTTATACCTGTTTAGTTATTTATTTCTAAGGGAAATAATTTACCTAATTGCTGTCAGTTACCTTTGTGACAACCTTAGGATAGTGAAAATTAATTTATTGATTCAGATTTTACTTCCAGAATGGTTTACACCACTAGTCGAAAGAGTGGAAATTAATCTTATTTATGGTGCCCAAATCAATCTGCTCGCCAGACAGATTTGCATAGGTATGAGTTTTTCACTAGGGGCGCATTTTCTTGTGAGGATATCTAGGTTACGTTTGACAGTAAAAATCTCATGGCTTTATTGACATTTGTAAACTGCTATAGTTGGCAATCTATAAAATGGATACGTACAGTGTGGAAAAAACATTTGTAGATAGTTCAACTTTATTATGAAAATGGACGTTCAAATAAAAATGTTTTTCGTAAATAACGTGAGTTCTATCAACAGCATAATCGTCCAAACTAGTCAACAATATCGAGAATATTGAGGAAATTTGAAGATACTGGTTCAGTTTTAGACATGAAAACACCGATTCGTCCACGCCCAGGCCGCTCACAAGAGAATATTGCTGCAGTTCATGAGTATTCAAGATGACCCAAGAAGGATTTTCAAAAAAAAATCATCTTTAGCGACGAAGCACATTTCCAACTTAATGGGTATGTAAACAAACAAAATTTTCTGATTTGGGGTGAGGAAAATCCCAAAGTGGTCAACAACCAACAAGGTATACACCCACCAAAAGGCACTCTTTGGTGTGTGGGTTGATTGGCCCTTACTTCTTGGAAGATGACGCTGAACATGCTGTTACTATGAATGGTCTTCGATACCGACGATTGTTAAAAGATTTTTTGTGGCCTAAACTGAATAATATTGATGCCCAAGAGATTTGGTTTCAGCAGGATGGATCAACCTGTCACACATCACGAGACCCAATCCAGTTATTGGAGCAGAAAGTCAATGGTAAAGTTATCTCCAGAAAAGGACCTGTCAACTGGCCAGCTCGTTCGTGCGATTTGACTCCGTTGGACTTCTTCCTTTGGAGCTATGTTAAAAGTAAAGTCTGAGGAACAATCGCCTGACGAAAGATTGAAAGAGGAAATAACCCGTGTAATCGCTGAGAGAGAGCCGCAATTATGTGACCATGTCATCGACAATTTTAACAAAAGACTGAGAAAGTTACCACGGGGCGGTCATTTGCAAGATATCATTTTCCATCTTTCATTTTAAATATTATGTTATATTCGTTCCACTTGAAGTTCATTGTTTTATCACTAAAAAATTGAGTCGATATTGGACAACCCTTTATAGCAAATAAAAAACGTCATAATCGGATAGTTTTGGATCAAGCCTCTCAACTCAAATTTAAGGTTTTGGTCGTTTTGAGACTGGTATTTCTTTAGGCTCTGTACACACAGTTACTAATCTCCATAAATGTCATCCATTCAAAATGAAAATATTGCAAGGGTCTGCCGAAGATGATTTCGATAGGCCTATTAGAATGGCCAGCTAGATCCCCAGATTTGAAACCATTATAGTTTTTTCTATGGGGCCATTTGAAATCTATTGTGCTTACTCCCCAAACTGAAGGTTTGAATGAACTTCGTCAACGCATCATCGAAAGCTGCCATGACATCCCAAATGTCCGTCGGGAACTTGAACATCGCCTATATTATTCTTTGGCCAATAACGGGCAACATTTGAACACTTATTGAAATAAAAAGTGATACTTTCGTGTGTTTTTTGTTTTCTATCTGAACAAAATAAGATAAATTAAGATTTTTCTAATTTTCTTGAAAACGAATCGCCTGATTCTGAAAAATCAAACGTCAGAATGAATGACTTCGAAATACCTGTCAAACAAGCTATTACTCGATACCCCTTGTCATTTAAAATTTTTAAGGGGATGACCCTGAGAGGCAGATGGTGAAAGGAGGTGAAGTAGTTTTTGGTTTGAACAGTTGTCCCCCTTGTCAAATCTTTTGACGTATCTTGACGGTTTTTCTTTTAACTAGTGGTTTTCGGTAAATCCGTGGTGGGAAGTTTTCAAATGAACACCCTGTATAATACAAATAAAGGTGTTGCTCCACTATTCGCATCAACCACGTAAATTTATTGATGGCGTACGGTACAAAAATACACTCAAGTTCTGAATAAGATCCATACAATTTGATATTTCTAAGGAATAGCAATACGGTACCGTAACCTGAGCGCAGTTTGTGAGTGTGCACTGTATGTTTTGGTCTGGCTTATCGAACTCTGCGGTGCGTCCCTTTCTTCCAAACAGGTTACTGTGGTTCAGCAGAGTATGTCCCGTGTGGAGGTAAGGTTATTTGGGCAGCAACTCGATCAGCTTTATTGACTAATACGTTTAGCTGTTCCATTTGTTCCTTTAATTTTATAATGATGGAATCATTGGGCTTCGTCTGTTGCAGGCTTCACAATGGTTGCTTCACTACTATGCTCACATTAAAAACAAATCAATACACAATTATAATGAGGCTCCAACTTTTGTTGTTTATATGAGCGCATTACAGCAAAACTTTTATTCTATACATATTTTATGTCTTAGTGCGACCATGCGCTCATATAAGATATTCGAATACCCGAAGATGCGTGTGCTTGGGCAAAAATACTATATTTGCAAATTCTGGGCTTCTCAATAACCATCAAGTACTAAAATAAAAAGAAAAATGTTGATGAAAGTTTAAACTAGATAAGCTCCAAATTTTAATACATATAAAAATTTCATGGATGCAATCACTTGAAGACTGAGTGCCGAAAATCTCCTTTATAGACTAATATCCTTTTAGGAGTAACATTAATGGTCGCAGTACAGCTCAATGTTGTTGAAATCTTTAAAAAGTGACCTTAAAATGTTCTCTGAGATATGAGGTAAAGTATAAGAACTTATTAAAACATTCAATCGAACATAAAAATGTTTCAAAATATATTTGGAAAATTGCTGGGAAATGTGTTTTGAGATGCACAAAAACGAGAGCGGATCTAAGAACCATCACTTATGGATTATGATAAACTGCTTTTCTTTGTGTTTATTTCAACATAAACATCTATAGATGTCTCCATATAACTGTTAACGATCGCCTAGAAAGTAATGGAAAGGGATGTATCGAATTAGATGAAGTCAATAGTATCGTTTATTTCTCTTTCAGAAATATACAGCTAACAAAAATAATAGGTGCGTTGTAATCTCTAATATCTGCATCAAACATCATGCACTCACAAATTTAATTTGATAGAAATGCAAATTTCAATTATCTGAATGAACCCAATGCTTCCACTAGCCACATGTAAGGAAAAAGGCTTTTATGTTATATTTCACATAGCAAATACTCGAAAATGAAATCTAAATTTCCAAAGCATTCACTCATTTGCAAAATAATTTGCTGCACAAATTTAGAACGTCACATCTTTTTTAATTGCATCCAAATTGTAATTCCGCTTTGATAGTTTTTTTACAGCAGCCGATATGTGCACTTATTCAGGTATAATTTGTGTATTCAGTATCTAGTGTACAGGTGCTGTTTGGCTTCTTCTGTAATCCATTATGGAAAACTACAATCTCTCTAGAAGTTGCTTTTTTATCCACGTCAATATATGCCATTGTTAAACTTTTAGACTTAAATTATTTTTTACTAACATTTACATTCGTGACTTCATGATCGTTTGGCCAAATGGAACCACATATCTATGATATACTTCCACCAAAGTTTCAGCACAAATGAAAATGACTCCAATTATCTTCATTTTTACCATATATTGGCATATCGTGAGTGCTCGCTAGTTTCCTAGAAAGAGCAAATCCTCCAGGATAACAATTATACAAATACAGTTCGTTACAATGAGTATTACGCAGGTGAGGAATTCCAGGGAGTGTGAACGGCAGTACTGACTACATGCTACCTGGTAAGGATACGTTAATTAATGGTGTTACCAATGAATTCGAATGGGTTAGAAGGGCTCATGCATATATATGTATCTGCATACCAAAGAGACAGCGTTATATCAACATAATAATACCTACCTGTCGAATCATCTACCTTAGGCTTGTGCCGCTCTTTGCAAATTTCATAAGAAGTACCATGTCTCGAAATCGTCTAACAACACAATTATCTGCAAACACTCGCACTTCTAAAAAATGACACTGAAAATACAAATATATGACGGAATTGTAAGAAAATTGACTTATGTCAAGTGCACTTTGATCCTCACTGCTGACTATGAGAATAAGGAAACAAACAAATCTTTGACTGACAGAACTGTAAGAACATTGACTTATGTCAAGTGCACTTGGATCCTCATTGCAGACCCTGAGAATCAGGAAACAAACAAATCTATGACTGGCTCCTTCTACCCAGTCTGAATTTGTTTGCTGTTACTCATCCGATTGGAAAGCCTAAGGTGGTCCGGCTAAAAGTTGCATCTCTTGACCAGGTAGACATCATCCAGCTAGTGTTGCCATTTTTAGTATCTATCTGGGCCGAGTGTGTAATACTGGTGATAACGAACTTGCATCCATTAGTAATAATTCAATATATCTATAACATAAAATAAACGATGACGAAAAACTTGGCCTCGACGGCTTTGGAGACGGGTTAGGTAAGGTTAGGTTAGGTTTCTTGTATTGTGGCTCGCACCTATTTATATTTCCCCCAGTAGCTCCCACCTTCTGAGAAAGTCGATCAACTTGTTTGGAAAAATATCCTTCAGGTCCTCTGCTTGGCGTACTACATCTTCAAGTATGTTGTACCTGATTCTGGCAATTGCAGGGTATCTGCACAATACATGCCTGACCGTTTCATCTCCCTCCATGCACAGTCTGCACTTAGCGTCTTCCGCCATGCCCAGCCTGCTCATGTGGAGACGCAATTTGCAATGAGCAGTCCTACTAGAGCTTTGAGGCTATTCCTGTTCAGCCATAGCAAAGAGTCTGTTACCTTCTTTGTCAAGATTGGTATAGTTGCCTTAGCATGGGTTTACCCTGCTAATCCCTCCCAGTATTGATGGGTCTCACTATCCATCTCTGCAGCGATTATTTGTTTAGCCATATTGTGTGCGATCCCAATCGCTGGCTCAGGTCTCAAGGGTGAGTTAGCCCCACTGTTTGCTAGAGAGTCAGCCGTCTCGTTTCCCTCTAGACCTGTGTGTCCTGGTATCCATATGAGACGGACTTCATTTCCGTCCCCTATGCCACCGAAAGCTTCTTTGCAATTACATACTATACTAAGTGACATATAAATCCGAACACCCAGTTTAAATGGTTTTAATTTAATAAAATTTTGTATAAGTACTTAATGAAGCATAATAAGTAAATGATAAAAATTTCAAAATGATTGCACTGCTTTAAAGCCCTTTGACCTTTAATAATGTGTGGATGCACTCTGATGTGCTACGCATTCTCCAACGCGCCAAGGCATGCTTCTGATCAGGTGGTCAATGTCCTCCTGTGGTATCTCATTCCAGGCAACCACCAACTCCTCTTGAAGTGCTTCTAGAGTCTGAGGAGGACGTTGCAAATTGAGCAATCTCCTACCCATCATATCCCACACGTGCTCAATTGGGGATAAGTCGGGAGATCTTGGTGGCCATGGTAACAATGTGACATCATTATGTTGAAAGAAATCTATTGTGACTCTTGCAACATGTGGTCGGGCATTATCTTGTTGGAAAGTTGGATCTGCCAGGGTGTCAGGGTAGGGTAAAAGATGGGGTTCTAGAACTTCGTGGATATAACGCTGCGCGTTCATGTTACCTCTGATGAAATTAAAGGTGACCTGGAACCATAAGCTATAGCACCCCAAACCATAACTCCAACAGTGTGATGAACATGTCTTTCAACAAAAAACTGTGGATTCCTCCTTTCACCACGTCGCCTTCTAACCCTGGCACGACCATCGTGCATGCCTAAACAAAATCGAGACTCGTCACTAAAGACAATACTGTTCCATTCCTCATCCCAGAGTGACCGTTGTCTGCACGACTCAAGGCGATTACGTCGGTGTTCTCGAGTTAAAGGGAGAACCCAGTGTGGCCGGTATGAAAACAAGCCAAAACTTCTCATTCGTTGGTAAACACTTCGCATGCCAATAGGTCTTCCGTGTTCTGCAAACCATTCATTTGCCATGGACCTGGTAGTGGAGAAACGGTCCCTTAAGGCCAATAATCTTAGGCGGCGATCTTCACGGTCTGTTGTTCTACGGCGGCGTCCAGTGCCCCTTGCTCTTTGCATACGGCCTTCTCGAAGCCATGCCTGACATCACCTAACCACAGTGTCTACACTTCTTTGCACTCTAACTGCAATTGCCCGAAAAGAAAGTCCAGCTTCCCGAAGTCCCACTATACGGCCCCTATCAAACTCACTAAGTTGACGAAATCGTACAGGTCTCCGTACTCTAGGGCATCGTAACCGATCGTAAGGATGTCAAGAACCAAAATCCGCCAACGTTGATTCTTTACTGCGGCTGAAATATTCATTTTTAGAGCGTTAGTGAATTAAAAAAAAGCAGTATAAAAACCGGAATGTCCAACTGATAAGGCTGAAAATTTTTTCACTTGTTATTTACAGTAAGATAAATACATTCACCAACTTTTATTAAAATAAAACCATTTAAACTGGGTGTTCGGATTTATATGTCACTTAGTATAGTTTCGATAGGTGGAGTGAAGTGTTTTAAGTGTGGCTTGACTATCTGAAAAAATAATTATAGTTCTGTGCCTCTGCCTGGAAGATCGATGCCCAGGTTCCTAGGCTAACAGATTTTTCAATGTGTAGCTTCGTCACGAAGATACCAGCTCCAACACCTGCCTCGGTCTTGAAGCTATCTGTGTAGGCACAGATATTCCTTATCAGGTTAACTTGCTGTCCCCCACTCATTCCTGTGTGGAATTGTCACTGAGTAGGGTTTAGCACATCTTGTTATCTTTGGCATTATATCAGAAGGCATTTCCAGACTGCGGTGGTTTTGTGAGCCTACCAGAATGTCCGTTTGGAGACGGGTTACTCGGTAGGTGATTTCTGATTTGACATTATGGTGCTAGTTCATAAAGGATTTGAATTGATGTAATCTAACTGTATTATATATGAAACTAATGCCTCTACGCCACTGTAATTGTATAACTTGTTTTCAATTAGAACTACGATTAGTCGGGTAGTAACTAGCACTAATAACGAATGTGAATCACACATAGTTGGCCATGAAGTTAAACTAGGATCTCTAATTGGTCCGACTCGCGAACAGCACGGAGAATAAAGATCTTTTGGTCTATCGGGCTATGCTAAGCGCTTAACCATTCAGAGAGAATGTGACAGCTGAGCTAATATAGAGCAGAATTTCATGCGGATATACTGCTACCAGCTGCTACTTACCATTTGTTGATTGAGATGTAGATATCAACTATTTATCCTTCTTACTTCGCCTGCCAATTGACGAGAAAATATTGTAATCATGAAATACTCTGGGAATAAGATATTATGTGTTTTTGATGTCACATGACTTGTACTCTGAAAGGTCATGTCTGTCTGTCGGTCTGTCCACCAATCCTTGGCTCCTTCAACTTGAAAGGCGGTGCCTGATTTGTGATGAAGGTTACCACTTTCCAAAGATATCTGTGCATACACAGATGGCTCCAGGACCGAGATAGATGTTGGAGCTGGTATCTTCGTGCCGAAGCTAAAGATTAAAAAATCTATCAGCCTAGGAACCAGAGCAATATGAACTGTGTGCCAGAATGATCGCAGAATAACAACTGAGACACAGAACTATAATTATTTTTTCAGATAGTCAAGCCGCACTTAAAGCACTTGACTCCATCTACTCGACATCGAAATTAGAGTGGAATTGCAAATAAGCTCTCGGTGCATAGGGGCCCTCGTCCCTATACCAGGACACACAGGTCTAGAGGGAAACGAGACAGCTGACACTCTGGCAAAGAATGGGGCAAGTACACCCTTCATATGACTAAACAAATAATCTTCGCAGAGATGGACAGAAAGGTCCATCAATACTGGGAGGGATTAGCAGGGTTAACCATGCTAAGGCAACTATACCAATCTTGACAAAGAAAGTAAAAGACTCTTTGCTATGGCTGAACAGGAATAGCCTCAAAGCTCTAGTAGGACTGTACACTGGTCATTGCAAATTGCGTCTCCACATCAGCAGGCTGGGCATGGCGGAAGACTCTGAGTGCAGACTGTGCATGTAACATAGGGAGATGAAAAGGTCAGGCATGTATTGTGCAGATGTCCTGCAATTGCCAGAATCGGGTATAACATACTTGGAGTCGTAGTAGTCCAAGCAGAAGACCTGAAGGATATTTCTCCAAACAAGTTAATCGACTTCCGCAGGAGGTCGGAGCTACTGGGGGAAATATAAATAGGTGTGAGCCACAATAGAGCAAAGAGTCGCAGTGGAGGATCGTTATTGATGCACTCACATAAACTACCGGTTTCCCAAGGAAGAACAATATTTTAAAAATCAAACAAGGGACGATTTAGTTACGGAAAAAAAACAAAAAAGAATCGTTCAAACTTCGATTTTTGATGTTTCAGATACTCCTGTTAATTTTCAAAGAAAAGTGTAGATATTTAAGATTGGGCCTTTAGGGAGTAAGAGGTTGTGAATGTTGCATCCTTGGTACCAGTGAATCACATGCCATTATAAGAAGCTTCTGATCTCGGTGATACCTCGTATCTACTTCTTATGCACAAGTTATATTAAAATGTTGATAGGTCTGAATCACGCCAATGAGGGATAATTTGGAATGTTCGAAGCAGATTGCGCTGGTTAGGCTGACAGTAATGGAGTTGTTGTGAAAACGACCCCCGAACTTGACGCCTATAGTATCAGTGGTGCTTTGACAGGATTGCCATACTGAGGAATTTTTATGTGGGAATTTTTTGGAGATATAATGTCATATGGAAAATCCCACGTTTCGCCGTCAAACATCAATTAACTATGATTTAGGGGATTTCTTTGAAACAGATATTCTGAAGGATTTTTGTGCTTATTGTGAGGAAACTCTGTCCAACCTATATGGCAAGACTGTGCTTTGACAGATCCTCCATACGACTACTTTCCTAATAGTGTAAGACCGGGCCGCTTGAATTTGCATAAAAACCAGATACCTGCAGGTGCAAGCGGCCCGGTCTCGTACTAAAACGCCAGATACCATACGCTTGCGAAGTAGCTGGTACTCGCCACGATCACTGTGCCCCCAGTAAGACGTCAAGTTTCGGGGTCGTTTTTTTCTCATTTCGTCGGTTCCTCTGGTAAATAGGCTTCAATCTGGGAGTCATATCCGTCATGTCTAAAAGACAAACACGTCAGTTGTTGATCAGCTGATTACGCCAACAGTGACTAGTCCCCCCTTACCCTATCTACGTTTGATAGCTTCGAACCCATACAATGGTCTAGCCGGACGGAAATCGAACATCGCTGCCATTGATGTAGCGCCATATTCTCCGCTACGAGGCACATCTCGAGAGCGCCCGTTAAAGAGGTTCCTACATACCTCCGCACTGTCAAGTTCTGCGTATATTTTACCACGAGTTTGCAGAAATTCCAGTAATATCTTAGACATTGCTTTTGCTTTATTATATTATGAGGAAATTCGATATAGCTTTTGCGTCCAGGAATAGAATTAACGGAGGCACACTGAATCTGATCTATCTTCCATGATCCATGTCCAGAACAAAAGGTTAAAATGATGTAAGGCGTTTTATTATTAAGATGAGTCTTATTCCATTAGTATTACCCATCTGTTAGGTGTAGGTATTATTTACACATACTGTCCGTATATTTGCCATTGAAATGCGGCCCGCCGGTGCGAAAGGGTCCCGAGTCAGGTCTCTTACAGAAGCGTCACCGATCAGTCGGACAGCCGTACAAATCTGTGAGCAATACTCGACGTCAGGTCTTATCTGGGCCTTGTATAGGGTGAGGAAGTACTTCTCAGTCCTAAACAAATAGCCTACCTTTTTTTCCTGTTGCTGCCGCTATTGCAGGAATATGTTCATGCCAGATCAAGTCCTTGGTGATCTGGACCAGCCGAAATGGACGGCTTTTTGACAGTACTCGGCCATCCATCAAAACCGGATGAGCGCTAGGCCACTTTTTGTTCGTTACTGTGTTTTGAAAGCATTGAACTGTACAAAATTATTGCGTCCCAAGCAATTATAACCTCCAGCTGACCGGTAGACATCGGCTTGTCGCTCTGAATTCCTGCATGTAAAAGCTGAGGATTGGGTTGATCGGAATTTCCAATATTATTCTGATTGTTGGGACATACAAGAAGAATAGCTACATGACAAGATTACCTAACCTTCATCTCTCATCAGTTGTTTTCAAATATCTCGAAATATAAAGTTCAGTTGTTATATTGATATCATGAAAGTGACAGAATTGTCATTTGAGAATCACGGTCAATAATTGTGGGTAAGCCATAAAAGTACACAAATGTGTAAATACTTATTACCTACTGCGTCAACATGAAGTTAAGCTGAAAGTCTTAAAATTTGAATGGAACTCAGACGGTAATTGAAATAATTTATTTGCTTAATACGGGCTTTCGCACCTAAAATATTAAGTTGTCTGACTGACATCTTTTCGATTTAACATACTGTCAAGTTGTTGGTAAATTAAAAAGAGCGGTCGTAGAAAGTTCTCCCATGTCCTTCATTAAGATCTAAAAAGCACAACGAAGTTTGCGAATACTTCAAAGTACTTATAAACTAATGAGTACGATCCTAAGAAAGTATCAGATGATGGATATTGTGTTTTGAGCAACAAATATAATAATGATACAGAGGAGAAGTTACGTTAATAGAAATACATGTGACTATTTACCTCTTAATTTCTACCAATCACAAATGCGCAAAAATTGTACGACAGCACTCGTCAGTGGTTTTTAGAGTTTACCCGAAAAACTTGACAGCTGATAACAAGTAATTATGGTCTCCTAGGACGCCACAAAACGACGCTAAACATTTTTTCTGATTTTACTGGCAATAAATTTTGTAAGCTATGCGTGTGCAGAATATTGTATTACTTATGAAATAGTCTTGCAGCCGCAGGGGTCGGTGCTGGGACCGTTATGTTCTTGCTATATATTAATAATCTGTTCGAGATTGAAACTGCCGAAGATATCATTAGTTTCGCGGATGACACGGCAATATTATATGAACATAATTCGTGGCCAGTCTAAAAGCTTTAGCGGGAAACAGATTTTACGAAAATTGTTGAGTTTTTGAATAGCAAGAAGCTCTCAATAAATTGGAGCAAAACATTATTTTTTACCATTTTACTTCTTATGAAACCCACATGCCACAATATCACAGGCTTCACATCAAGCATTTTACGATAGCATCTCAAAGTAGCGTGAAGTATTTAGGTGTTGTACTAGACAGCCATCTGAGATGGTCAGAACATGGCAGACGGGTGGTTTAAAAGAATACGGAGCTCAGTCCCAAATTCCAAATTATACTTTTCTATATTCAACCGGGGATTTGAAATCTTTGTATTTTGCTTTGGTTCAATCTCATCTCACTTATGGTAAATCTTGCATGGGGTGGCCTAGCAAGTATAAACCTCAATAAATTGGAAGTAATGCAGAATTGGACACTTAAAATGGAAAACCACGTAGGTATCCATCACAAAGAAGTATTTGATATCAGACAATTATTTTTCCAAACAGATAACCACATTTCAGCACTTTCATAAAGGTAACAGTGATACATTAAGCATTGCCATAATACAAGAGACAATGGAACGTACAATCAAAACTGCCAAAAATTACAAAACCGTTGGTCTAAGAAGTCACAGGTACTTATGTCCCAACGCTTTATTGCCTTGCCCGAGCATTAGGAGGATCAGTGAAAATGTCTATTCAAGTCAGAAACTCAAAGTTGTGGATCTCAAATACTCCTAGGGTGTGATGATATGTGATGATTGTATAGGTATAGGTCTCATAAATATGAAACTGTTTTTGTGATGTCTGTGTACTTACTTTGCCTTTTTATCATTTTTTCTCTCTTCCTCTATTTTCATCGATACCGAATTTCAACATTATATGTATGGATGAGATGAATATGCCAGTTTTTCTCAAACATGTAAAATTAACCGACTCTAGACGATTTTAACGAATTTATATGCTTGTTTTAATCATGCATTTTCAAATTATTACCGATTATGGATTACCTTACCAATTTTATAACCAGTATTGTAAACCGATTTTAGTTGAACTGTTTTAAGTGGTGAACTATTTTAGTGCAATACTTAGTAACTTTTATTTTACTATATTAGCAATAAACTGGAAATTTAAAAAATGTCCATACCATGATTAATGTTTTTCTAACTTCACGCACAAGCTTGCTTCTGTGGGTTTC
>CAVLJG010000004.1:85607194-86014766 GCA_963669975.1 Acanthoscelides obtectus
AAATGAAAAACCTCACATTCACAAAAACAACAGAAAACTGTAACTTTTTTCTTCTTTCCTGACAGTCCAGTATTCACTGATGAAGAACCAGACTGACTGGGTGCAGACTGATCACATTCTGCGGTGGGAATTGATTCAGCTTTTGCATGTATAGTAACATTCTTCTTGACACTTGCCGAATGTAAGTTGTCTCTGGCCTCATCGCTCCTGTCCAGTTCCTCGTCCTTTCAAAAGAAAAATAAATATAAATACAATAAATGCATAAGCATCGCGACAGGTGGACAGTACTTATACTTATCATTGGAGGCGTATCAAATGAAATGTTCAGTGAATAGTGTTAGTATTGACGTTCAATTTTGTATGTTGTTTCATTGATCAATTCATAAAATATCATGCCGTCTATGCTAAGGAATGACCATTGTTTTTCAACCACATTTCCCTCTTTCGTCTCTGGCCTTCTCTCACTTGCCAAGCAATAAGCGGAGAACCTTATCCTGAGCAAAGTTGTTCCAGTAAAAATAGATTTTATTATACCTATTTGGAAAAATGGCATCAAGCAGGCTGACTCTATACTTCCTACGCCTTCAAGATGGCTCTTAGTGCAATTTCCAATATAGTGCAATTGAATCTATTATCTGCTGTCAAAAATAGTGGTTACAATTTGAATTCAAAGTTTTTACTTATAGATGATATCTAAGGTTTAGGTGATATTTAAGGGCATCAAAATCACTCCTTTATACTGAACTTCAAATTCAGATTGTAACCGTCATTTTTGAAAGCAAATTTATAGACTCGATTGCACTATATTGAAAATTGCACTAAAAGCTGTCTCTAAGGGGTAGGACGTATAGAGTCAACCTACTTGACACCATTTTTTCAAATAGGTATAATAAAATCTATTTTTACAGTAAAAACTTCGCTCAGAGATAAGCTTTGTCGCTTGTTGTTTGGCAAGTGAGAGAAGGCCAGAGACGAAAGAGTTTTTAATCCCTCCAAAAATGTTTTTGAAAATGATCGGGATTCTCTGAAACGTCAAATACGAAGTTTTTTGAACGTTTTTTTGAATATCTACATTTACCTGTTTTGATCCGTAAAAGGCAACAACTGCTTTTTGCTCTAAGGAAAAATCATAATTTTATCGCCTTCGGAGGTCGAGGGGGTAAAACCTGTTAGAAAAGGTGTGGAAAAACGGAATCATGCATCCACTATATGGGTTACTATTTTGCCAAGAACTTATGGCGTCATCGCAAACAATGTGATGCAAACCCGGAGAAGGGATCGTCGGGCAAACGATCACAGACTTTAGGACAAACTTTGTTATTGAATAATATAAAGGTAGATAATGAGCTCAAAGCAAAAGCATTTCATCGCATGAGACCTGACAAAGTTTCAAGTTGCAAAAGATGATAATATGTGCGCATGCTTGCTGATATCTGAAACTTCACAGGGAACTACAATTTGTCCAAGTCGTTTCTAGGAAAATGGGAGAAGTGGCTTGACTTCTAATGGAATTAGATTTGTCTGTGATTACCCTATTGATTGCTATAAAAACACATAGATATGACATACTTGTGAAAGCAACTAAGTTAACATCAGGATATGATGATGAAAGCCAAGCTTATAGATCCCCGACATATGCTATGAACATGGGTACAACCTTGAAAAAATGTTGCGGTGTGGCTCTTTTACACGTTTTGAAAAAAATCTGAGTCACTGCCAACAGTAGATAATGCAAACATTGGTTCCATTAGCTAGTGATCTTAAACTATTGAAGGATTATCTTATGAAAGTAGCTGCAAATCAGGTGTCAGTGCTACAAAAAGTTCAGGTAATGAAAAAGCATGCACGTCTTGACTGGAGACAGTTTAATGTAGGATGCTTTCATTAAAGAGGAGGCGGCCTGGAAAACTACAACGACTTCCCATAAATGTTTACAAATCCGCTATATCTGACGAACACAATCAAGCCTATAAGGAGTTTTCGGAAGCAATAACGGAAACCGAGAGAATTCTAATGAGATCTAACAAACGAATGGAAATTCGTGGAAAAAGAGGCAGAGGTGTTCCAGTTCTTATAAGCAAGGATGTACATGAGCACTTGAATCTAAAACTAGAGTGTAAAGATAATATTCAGACGGTGTCGAACATAAATCTTTTCGGTAAACCCAATTCATAAGAACCTATCATCGGTTACAAATCCGCATGCCCTGACTAGCACCCGTCTGAGAAAGGTCATAGCAACTTTGACCCAATTGTTAAACATGTCAGAAAATGACGTGGAACAACTCGCATCTTTTATGGGACATACACTAGGTATCCACCGTGCATGATACCGATTACCAGATGATGTCTACCAAACGGCTAGACTCTCCAAGATTTTGACGTTGATAGACAAGGGCGAGGCAGGTCATTTCAAAGAAAAATCCCTAGAAAAAATTGAATTGAATCTGGACGAGAATTTGATATCAGAAGCGCAGCAGGATAATGACCACCCAGAGCCTCTATATCAATATGAAGAAATCCAAGAACCGCATCCAGATTCGGAATCTCAACAAGTGGATGAAACGTTACCGAAGAAAAAGACCGGTTCTTGTTCCTTGGACTGAAGATCAGAAAACTGACAAGGAAGTATTCTAAAGTATTTTCATGTTATATGACATGTAGATCACTCATTTCCGTCAGTCTGTCCGCCGCTCTGCTGCTGTGTCGAGTCCTTGATTACTTGAGGGGGAAGGTTACCACTAGACCAGGGACAGAAAAGCTACCTATATAGTTTTTAAGAGCGTTCCAGTGCCGGCGGAGAAAAAGTTAAAAACAAAAAAAGAAATCTCATAAACTTCGTTTTTTATTGTTTCAGATACTGATCATTTTTGAGAAAAAAATTTGTGGTGGAAAATTAGCGAGTTGGAGGTTGTAGAGGGTGGGACGGGTATATCTCTTTTTTATTTAGTTTAATGATACACTTCCATCCCTAGTAATTCTTCGCAATCTATTTGACACATTCTAAACATCATAGATTCCCCTCACATAGCAACGTTTTGATGGAAAGATGTTATAGTTATTAATTGGAAAGTCGAAAAATCAAAAAATTTGAAAGTTGAAAAATATTAAAATTGTAAAATTACAAAATTAAAATATCGGATTGGCTACACAACTCCACCCAATCCAAATTTTTCAATGGGTACTTGAGTAGAATAATAGTAATATATTTACCTCAGCCTCTTCACTAGTGTGGGGACTATAATCTTCATCTTCTGCATCAGAAATTACAGAAGATGATGGTGGTGTGCAGCATATATTAGGCGAAGTAAGAGATATGAACTGAAATGAATGACATATATCAGACATGTTTCATAAAGAATACATAATATTGCTTTACCGAGCTAGATTCACTTTGGTGGTCTGGATCTTCCACTATGCTCTCGTTATTCGAGGTAACGTTGTACTGAAAAAGGTTCAATAGAATAAAAAAGTTCACAGACTAGGCAGTGAATGATTATTACCTCAGAGTCCTTGCACAAGTTACTGCAATGAACATTTTCTGATAAACCGGATATTGATGATGATGGGGGTGTACAGCATATCTTGGGGGATGTAGAAGATATTACCTAGAATAAATCATAAATATGGGAACTCTACCAAAAAAACATACTTATGTTTTACCGAGTTGCAGTCACTGTGGTCGCTGTTTTGTTTAACCACAGATGACACCTTACGTGAATCAGTAATCACTGTTTCAGAAGTCTTATCTTTTTCTTCATCTCTTGGATGCTGTGTGATAGGTGATAGACCTCTGTTACAAAACCAATTTTTGCTCATATTGAAAGGCTTTCCCTGGAAAAGTTCAAATATATTGTTTTGTAATTATTCCGTTTCAACTTAGAGAAATAATACCATTCCAAAAAATAATAGATATACAATATCGACTATCTTCAGGAAGAATACAACATGCTTGTTTTTAGTGAAAAGATATTTGATAAGAGTGCTCTCAAAAATGTCAAAAAGCCAATTATATTAGAGTAATTTTTGTCATTAGCTTTTTTCCCAATGAACTGACATCCACAAGCCATTTTTTTCCGTGCAGCAATAGTATATGTTGATTGTCAAAGTAAAATACTTTATTTTTAATTGATTCTAGTAGCAATACCAGTGAATGATGTTCGAAATTTTACCAAACTCAATAATACGTAATGTGTTATCATTAAACACTATATCCATGCATTAACACTAGAAATTTTTGAGTGTACAGATACAGGAAATAGGTATGATTTCCTGTTTTCTACGCAAATGTTTGATAAAGTCAGATATGTCAAATAGATCCGATAGAAAACCTTAGGAAATTACGATTCACTCCCTCATCAACTCCTAACCCTCAAAATTTATTTGGATAATGATCAAGAGCCCCTGAATCGTCAAAAAACAAAGTTTGAGCGATTTCTATTTTTTCGTTTGTGGCCCTTTTCTCTGACGCCACTGGACCTATTTTTAAAAGCTAAAGCTTTCTTGTCCATAGCCTCGTAGCAACCTTGTGTCTAAATTTCATCAAAGTCCCAATGGTACTTTCCACGTTATAGCAGAAATGAGTATCATGGTTTTCCGTGATCTACATGTCATATAGCATCCAACAAAACATAATACCTCACTTTCAAAATATCTTGCGATTACAATACTTCCTCGACCGTTGACGTGGGAAGTAAAACATGATATCTCTGATTTGCAATTTTAGATTTAGAATTTTATCACCCCGCTACTGTACCATATAGGAAATAATCAACACAATCTCCCGTTTAAAATTATCATTGTCTACATATAAAGTCGAGCTACTTGACACCGTGAGTCAAAAGCACAGTCTGTAGTGATTTTGTATTATAATGCAAAAAACGGAATCAGTACATATACAGGTATGTACCCTAAAAAAGATGTAAAGCAGCAGCTAGAAAAAAGCCAAAATGAGCTTTGATTGAAGTATTCTATTTTTAAATTTTCAGTGATGTATGGTCACACTCAATCTACTTGACCCTGTTCTTTAACTTGAAAAAAAAAACATTGTAGCTTTACATTCAAGAATCACCTATACAAAACTAAACCAACAAGATTAGATAAAGTTTGGCGTAAAATTTATGGGGGTTGACCTTTTGAACAGCATTGTTTTATCCTTCACGCTACTCAATATTCATTGCTTTTCCATTAAATGTAAGTAATACAGTCATATTACCATCATATCCTATTAACGATTGCATAAGAGTTCAAAAAGTCATACTTACCTCAACAGTCCTTTCAGACACACTCTTGAATACACAACAGATTTGAACGTCCTTCCAGCACGATTGGTGCCAATAAAATGAATTCTCAGATCTTAGACAAACCGACAAACCCTATCCCCGGGCGCACGCGCTTTATTGACTGGAATTAAAATGATCGGGAGACCGATCTGACGTCAGACGTACGCCATTCAGCTAGTTCGGGTATTGTGGAGGACTCAGCACTGGTTTGCGTATTGAAGAGTATTCTTCATGGGAGATTGATCCACCAGTGTTTAGTTAATTCGAGTATTTTGGGAGACTCAGTGCTGGTTTCTTGTGAATCGTATGGTAGAAGAGTATTCTGCATGGAAGACCGATCTAGCAGTGTTTAGTAAATTCAAGTATTTTGGGAGACTCAGTGCTGGTTTCTTGTGAATCGTAGGGTAGAAGTGTATTTATTCTGCACGGAAGACCGATCTAGCAGGGTTTAGTAAATTCAAGTATTTTGGGAGACTCAGTGCTGTTTTTTTGTGAATCCGAAGGTATTTTGATGGACGATTGTATCATATGGCTTTTGGTTGGCGTGACTATATGGTTAAGTCTGAGCTATTAGAGAAAATCGTTGATATACGATTTTATTTCAAGATTAGGAATATTCTCATAGATAGATGGTACCAAACATGAATGGTGATTTCCTTATCCAAAGATAACGTCACATGATTGTAAGGCTCAGTATAGTGATTAGGTAATTCAAGTATTTTAGGATACTCAATGCTGTTTTTTGCGAACCGGAGGGCAGGGAAGTATTTCAACTGCTAATATCACAGATTTGGAAATTACGCGTCTAAAGCTTATCATCATTAGGATGTCGTCGATACGACATAGGCTATTGGAAAAGCAAAGTGCTCGATCTGAAAGTTCATACAACCTCCTGGACATGTAATAGAAAAAAGTATTCTTGATTGTGTGGGCTGCTCGATGATCTGATAATTTTTGCATAGGTAAGTTATAATTTACGAAACGTTGGGCATCCTTCTGTCGTATGCTAGCAACGTTTTGTATAGTCTTAATCGAGCAAATAGTGTACTCAAAGTTGCTGGAAAGAATTTTGGTTATATCCATTGGAGATCCTTGAAAAATAATATAATAATACAAGTCCAAGTTAGGAGACTTCAGTAGTATTATGTAAAGAGAAATAAATGAAACTTGGCACCACTGCACGGATGACTTATCTACTGGTGTTTAGTTAATTTGAGTATTCTGGGGGACCGAATGCCGTTTTGTGATCTGAAGGGTATTCCGGTAGAGGACACATCTTACGGTTTTTAAAAGGTAGACCTATATAGCGGACTTTATATGAAAATCCGAAATGTTAATGTACAGTTTTTTGAGCTGATCCTGGATCAGTTTGCCTTTTTGTTGGATATACACGAATCAAATTTGATATATATTCGATATTTCTGGTAGGTGACTTATTGCTGGGAATTGAAAGGATTACCGATCCACATGGAGATGTAAATATATATATATATATATATATATATGTATATATCTAGCATATAGGCGCTGTGGTTTGCTTTTCAAAGCAGAATACGCCGTTTTGGCCTGAATTTGTTAGAGGAACAGTCGAAAGCCTTTGGTCCAAACTTTTTCTTCTATTGGTGTGGTAGTTAGGATCACTCATCAGTACCTAAATTGATCATTTCCTTCCTAAGCTCTGTCGCAGACTATTATTTCATTTTGTTCATGTAATTATCCCATATATGGGTAACTGTGGGACAATAAATGCTACTATTATATACCAAAACTTTGAGATGACCGAGATCTTAAGTTATGAAGTTTCGTATGTTTCTGATAAAGGGGCTTGCCTGACTGTACCTTCCCCTCCTGTGTGGTACTCTGTGAGTCAGTATCCAAACCAGGTACCGCGCAGTGTTTGGGCTAACCTAGTTTATATATTGTCGCATTTGCTGGAACAATAACGTAGTGATCGAGTTGAGGTTAGTTTACTGTCAGGGTCTTGATTGTCTACGAGTATAGTCACAACGGTTACAACGTCGTCCTCGATGTTACCATCAGCGCTGTATGAGATCGTTTACATTGTGCAAAATCTGTATGGGTGGATCCACAAATTTTGCAAATTTAGATAAAAGGAAACACACTCGTGTTTTTGAATCGAATACTGGCAACTGCTATCTCTATAAGCAAACAAAATATGTAGCAGGACAGTAACTGAAGTTCCTTAACTGTCTTTTAACCGCTTAAAGTGATGTTTCATTGCTAATTTGCGTTGTTCTTTCGAACGTACCAACTCATAGGACTTCAAGAGTTCCACTATTCCAACAACATCCCAACCTTTATCTGCGTGTATTTCACATCCTTTTATTTAACACGTTCGCTGCCATACAAACTTCAAAAAACTCTTGGAGAGGCCAATATATTTTTTCGAAAAATCATAAAGCCAAAAGTGTTTTTAGAGATCTCTTATATATTATGTTTGTTTGTTCTGTGTATTGAGTGTCAAAACTACAGTGACTCAAGGGCTGAGTCATCGGCCTCTCAGATGCATTTCTACAAGTAGAGGCCGCATGACTCAACATTTGAGCCATACAATGAATTCAGTCGAATTTTCCAAACACAAAAGGAAGCTAGGTAAATATTTAGAACAATGTATTTCTAAAAGGGTACAAATACAACATCAATAAAACAAAGAACATAAATGCCAAAGTTAAAATTAAGAAAATAGAAGAATAGGTGATATTTTTCAAAAAAAAACACGCCAAAGTTTTTTTTCTAAAACGGTACAAGTCAAACATCAGTAAAACCGATACCTAAGTATAAACTAAAAAAACGTAAAATAAAAATACAAACAAGGAAACTAAACTTTGGTTTTTCCTTTATTGCAGAAACTAACATATATACGTAGTATTCACGAGGATATGGTATCCTAACATTAGAACTACATAAAACGCAAAAAGAGTAAGTGGGCACTTACTTTGATGTAGGATACAATTGGAAACAGTTTCCAAGACATAACCCTGGCTTGTCTGGGCAAGCTGGACAAAAAAACGGAGTATTTTTGCGCGATTTATTTTCATAACACACTCTACACCTTTTTCTCATTTGTCGTCCTGCAGCATCTAACTGGTATTTTTCAGGCAAATGACAAGCTGTTTTCTTGGGACATGGATCAGCCTCAGGTTTATCTTCTTTTTCTGACAATAATTTTTCTATAATGTTGTGTCGAAAGTCATAGTAGTTTTTTCTTGGTTGAATATTGGTTATATAGGTGATAACTATTTAAAAGCATCATTGATATTATATGAATACCCATCTTTTTGTACCACCTAATGGTTTTTCGTTCACTTGCATAATACGAAAGCATCTGGTCTTGGCGATCTATTCCTGACATGTACTTATTGTACATAATGATCGCTTTGGGTTTTTGCTTACTTTCTCCTCGTTTATTTTCCTCTTGCACCATTTCACCATCGAATTCTGTAGAAATGAATAACACGTCTCTCTTGTCACGCCATTTCCCAACTGTAACTCCACCGGAGTATTTGCTAACAGTTTCACCTCTAGCTAATCTCTTAAAAGTAATACCAGATGGATTGCCCTTCCTGTTCGCTCTTAGTGTTCCAGTCACGTAGGTTCCCTTCAAAAGTAGTGCCTTGGCCAAAGCAATACTATTGTAATAGTTGTCCATATACAATGAGTGTCCTCTTTCAAGATATTTTTTTACGAGACAAAACACAACATTTGCAGAATGTCCCAATTCCCCCTGCATGTCCTTTTCGCCCCCAGTATATATCCTCACTTTCAACACGAGACCATTAGGTTCCTATAAAATATATAGTTTCACACCAAATTTGTGCTTTTTATTTTTAATATATTGCCGGAAAAGCAATCTACCCCTCCACAAGACCATCGACTCATCTAGAGACAATTGTTTATTGGGGTAGTAAATCTCATCCATTCTTTGGTTGAAAAAGTCTTGTAGCCATCTAATCTTCGATAAACGGTCATCATATCCTGGTTCTCCTCTTTCAGGATTTTTGGAAAAATGAAGACACCTTAGAATCGTCAAAAAACGATTTCGGCTCATATGGTTCCTAAAACATTCGAGATTATACAACATGTGAGTTTTCCAATAGTCCTGCATCCGGTTTATTTGTATATTGCCCATATGAAGCCATAACCCTATGAAAACTTTCAATGTTGAAACTGTTAAAGGCTTCCAGTCGGTTATTCTTGACTTCTCCCTCGTGTTTTTGCTCAAAAACAATTGCTCGGCGTATCTGTTCGTTTCAACAATGATATTTTCGAGAAATGTGTTCGTAAGAAATAGATTGAAAAAGTCAATAGGGTCGTCAGATGCTAAGTTTTCTTTTAGTCCAGGGTTGTCGGAAAATGGAAAGTCCTTTATGTCTGGGTTATCGGCCCACATTGGAACCTCAGAGCGATCACCTCCTTCGGAGGTTTCAGGGATCATAGCATGCTCCCAAATCTCCTCTTCTTCGCTTGAACTCGTATGATCAGGCTCATACTCGCTGCCACTGTCTACAAAAGGTTCCTCGTCACTTTCTGATAAGTATGCTAATGCTTCTAACTCCGAATCACTAAAAAATTTCCCTCTTTTAGGATCCTCCAACTTTCTCTTCGGTCTAGATGGCCCTGAAATTTCGCTGTCCATTGTACACTGAAGGCAAAAACGTAACCTCAAACCAATCGCGCAAAAACACGTGAGTTATATCAGCCGTTCCTGCTGATATGATAGGAATACTGCCGACGATGCTACTAATTTCCTAGAAGACCTAGAGTTTACTTTATTGTTCTCAACACATTTTACAGTCAGTCAGATTTAAGCCTTTGTACTGTTAACATCATAATAACATTGTAATAATTTTGTAAAAGTACAGTTTTGAGTTTTGTATTTTCGAAAAATAAACTTTTTTAAAAAGCGATCTCGAAGCATCGATCTTATAACTGGCGCAGTCAGTAGGATCAGAAATACGCGACCCGGGAAAGACTTTCGCAAACCGTCGCGACGGGACTTTTCGGGACTCTATCCGGCCTTTTGGACTTGGTGGCATTCGTGTAGTGGCAGTGAGCACTGGAGTGGATTCATATTTTTGGATACCCAATCCATCGAGGAACCGGCGTGAACAGCTACATACGAAGGGCATCGGAATTTGGGACCACATTGCCCAAGTTCGCAAGGATTCCAGCCTGGGGAAGACAACATTGCAGAACCAGCTAGGATCTTTATAGGAGTAAGAGATGCTAAAGATCGCTTTCTTAGTGTTGTAAGTGCAGTTTATTTTTTTCCATTTATCGCTTCAAATTTCAATGAGTATTGATATATTGCAAGCCCTTGAGAATTTGGACCTTAATACTGACTCTCCAAATACTCGACGGTACTCTAATATACTACGTGAGCCCATACTTTCACAAGTCCCTGTACATTCAATACCTACAAGTATTACTACAACTATGGCTACTTTTAGGCCCGAATACTTAAGTTGTGTGCCCGAATTTGACGGCAACAGTAACGATCTCAATCGATTTTTGCGTGTAAGCAAATCCTTGATTGACTATTTTTATGATCATTCCAATCCAAACAATTTTCAAAATACATTTTTATTGAACTCCATTCTTTCAAAGCTGAGAGGACATGCCAAATCTTTAATAAACATTCATTCAGTGAACACCTGGAGTGAACTCGAAACTTTATTAGTTACTAGTTTTTCTGACCAACGTGATGAAGTGTGCTTACATAGAGACCTTTGCTTACTAAAGCAATATCAAAATGAGAGCCCTCAAAAATTTCACGAAAGATGTTTGCATATTTTAAACAATCTGTGTAGCTACGTTAATATCCACGAAGCTACCGAAAGTGGTAAAGCAATAAAACGCGATTTGTATCAAAAACTTGCGTTAAAGACTTTCCTTTCAGGCTTGAAAGAACCATTGGGCACCACTGTCAGGTGCATGAAACCAACCTCCTTGAGCGAAGCTCTTCAATTAGTGATTGAAGAACAAAATGTGCATTATTTCCAAAACGTTTCATATAGAGTTAAGACAGATTCACAGAATTTTACAAATTTTCAAAATTCGCAGTTCAGACCTGCACGCCCAGTTAATATGCCTTATCAAAATTTTAATTCTCGTACGCCTAATAGCTTTTTCCGTGCGCAATTCCCATCTCAACCCATCCAAATTCAACCTAGGCCAAACTTAAATCAGCGTTTCCCGACTAACGCTGAAGTCTTTGGCAACCAACAAACAAAGAATCCGAATACAAACGTTTTTAAGCCCAATTCTTCAAATCCAAGAAATCTTCCCAGGCCGACACCGATGAGTGTCAGCACAAGAAACACAATACGTCCACCATTCGCTCCAATTCCGACGAACACACCTCGACCTCAGCAAAATTTTATCTTTGAGGAACTTTATAACACCGAGTTAAATGATAACGCAACATATGAAACTTATGATACAGGCAATTTTGCTACTAACGTCGAAAATAATTACGATGAATTCTATGATGACCCCAACCAAAATATTTGTCAATACGATCATTACAATACCGATCAAAATAATGAACTTGACATGCCCAACCCAACCTCGACGTCAGGAAATGGAAATTTTCCCCCAGCCAGCCAGGTTATTCAACCGACATAAACAGTGAAATTGCTAGCAACACAAAAGGATTGAGCTATATAGTTTTTCCCGAATATGACATAAAACTTTTGATTGACTGCGGGTCTACTACGTCATTTATAGATCCAGACATCGCATTCAAATATTTTCCACAACAAATCAAAAATGAACCATTCATTGTTTCGACTGTATTTCAGAAATCCGCCCATAAATTCAGTACTTTAATACCAGCATCCAAAATTTTCAATTTGCCTCATCTAAAGGAATTAAAATTTTACTTGTTCAAGTTTCATGATTTTTTCAATGGTTTGATCGGTATGGATAACTTAGAAGAATTACAGGCAAGACTCTTATTTCAAGAAGGGTTTCTTGTGACACCGTATGCAAAAATCAAGTTGCTTTATCAAAAACCTAAGAATAATTTGAATTTTGTTACCATCGAACCTCGCACTGAGCTTGTCATAAAAGTTAAAACATCCATAAGCGATGGCGAAATTATTATACCCCACCAAAAAATCCATAATTGTGAAATACCGGAATGCTTGACTATTGCGAAAGATAGTTATGCTTTGACGACCTTACTGAACAATACGACAGATACCGTTACACTCGACTTTTCTGAACCCCTTTCTGTTGAACCATTTTACCAGTCTATACATCCGACGATATGTCAAGAATTTGATCTTAATAATATCAACGATTCTCCAGAAAATAAACTAGACTATTCCAAAATTAGAGTAGACCACCTAAATTCAGAAGAACAGTCCGCAATCCTCAAACTTTGCAAAGAATTTTCGGATATATTTTATCGTGAAGGCGAACCACTAACTTTCACAAACAAGATAAAACATCAGATTCGAACTACTGATGAGATCCCAATTTATTCCAAGACCTACCGGTACCCCTTTGTTCACCGACAAGAAGTAAATGACCAAATTCAAAAAATGTTGAAATCGAAAATTATTAGGCAAAGTAATTCGCCATATTGCTCGCCCATTTGGGTTGTGGCTAAGAAGATGGATGCCTCTGGCAAACAGAAATGGCGCGTCGTAATAGACTATCGTAATCTTAACGATAAGACTATTTATGACAAATATCCACTTCCCAATATAAACGACCTGCTGGACAAACTAGGAAGATGCCACTATTTCAGTACGTTGGATCTTGCTAGTGGTTTTCACCAAATAGAAATGGATGAGAAAGACATTGAAAAAACAGCATTTAACACCGAAAATGGCCATTGGGAATTTTTGAGAATGCCGTTTGGTCTTAAAAATTCACCAGCCACGTTCCAACGAGTGATGGATAACATCCTCCGAGGAATTCAAAACGAAAAATGTCTCGTTTACCTCGATGACATTATCGTATTTTCGACGTCTCTTCAAGAGCATTTAGAAAGGCTACGATCTGTATTTACCCGACTACGCGAATCTAACTTTAAAATTCAGTTAGATAAATCCGAGTTTCTAAGAAAAGAGGTTGCATACCTCGGACATATAGTAACTCCTGAAGGCGTGAAACCTAACCCCGACAAAATCTCAGCAATACAAAATTTCCCTATACCAAAAACTAATAGGCAAATAAAAAGCTTTTTAGGACTCTTAGGCTATTATCGGCGATTTATTCCAAATTTCGCTCAACTCACGAAACCTCTCACTAAGTGCCTCAAAAAAGGCGCAAAAATTGTTCACGACGACGAATTTGTATCATGTTTCGAAAACTGTAAGACATTACTTACCAACGACCCAATACTTCAGTACCCAGACTTCACAAGACCGTTCAATTTGACAACTGACGCAAGCAATGTAGCTTTAGGGGCAGTTCTTAGTCAGGGTCCAATCGGTAGTGATTTGCCTGTAGCTTATGCGTCACGAACCTTAAATGATTCGGAAAGAAATTACAGCACTACCGAAAAAGAGTTGTTAGCTATAGTGTGGGCTACCAAATATTTCAGACCTTACCTCTATGGGCAGACCTTCAATATTATAACAGATCATAAACCCCTCCAGTACCTTTATTCATTAAAGGAAGGCGTCTCCTCAAAATTAATGAGATGGAAAATGAAACTTGACGAATATAATTTCAAAATCATCTATAAAAAAGGCAAACTCAATACAAATGCTGACGCTCTTTCTAGAATCGAAATTCATACTAAGGAAACTAACGATTTTTGGGAACAACTCGATGACTTCCTTGGAGAAGCCTCCAACTATCAGAATCAAAGAATTACCTTTGTAGATCAAAATTTAAACACACCTCCCACGACACAAGCTAATCCAAATTCACCACTGATAATTCAAGATATTAGCTACCCCAATTTAAACCCTGAACTAGACGATATCTCAATGATTGTCAACTTGGACAATGAAACAGATCAACCTGACTGCCAGGAACTTCCTACCGTTGACAATACAAATACTGACAAAGATATAATCAATGAAACAGAACAAACTGACTACCCCGAACTTCCTTTTGTTATTGACAAAACCAATACTAATGAAGACGAACTTGACAAAGATGATGAAACCCGGCACTCTAATAACCAACACCCGGTTGTTACAATTCCTATATCAGACCAACCATTGAACTTTGGCCAAAATCAGATCGTAATTAAAACGGTCCTGCACTCTCCCGCCAAGCCGAAAATCATAATTTTATTCGAGAGAAAACAGCGGCTATTAGTGCAAATTTCAAAGAACAACATTGAATCAGATGTTGTAAATTTTGTCAAGGAATATATTGTACCCGATGTCCCATACTATATATATTTCGAAGATCCTGACATATACGAACCCTTCTCAGGCGCTTTACAAAAGTATTTTAAATGGCCCTCTATCAAGTTCAAAAGGTGTCTTGAAAAACTTCTAGACATCACTAGTAATGATGAAATTAAAAGTTTAATACAAAATTATCATGAAGGGAAATCAAATCATCGCGGGATCGATGAAACCTATTCTCGCTTAAAACAAAAGTACTATTGGCCAAATTTGAAAAGTTCCGTTCAGTCATACATAAATGACTGCGAAGTCTGTCAACAAGCCAAATACGAGAGACACCCTGTTAAAGCGCAAATGAATATCACTCCCACTGCTGTGAAGCCATTTGAAATAATTCACATGGACACATACACATTTGAAAAATCTAAATTTTTGACCATTATCGATAGTTTTTCAAAGTACGCTCAAGCTTACCATCTCAATTCAATGACAGGTACCGAAGTAGCTGACAACCTTATCCGATACTTTTCCCATCATGGAATCCCGACACAAGTTATTACTGACAATGGCACCGAGTTTAAAAACTCAGTCATATCCGGGTTATTAGGTTTACATGGAATCGAAATACATTTCTGTTCCCCGAACCATCCCCAGTCAAATGGCGTAGTCGAAAGATTTCATTCGACAATATCTGAGCAACTCCGAATTTTAAACACTCAAGGCTTTCAAAAAACATCTGTCCAAATGAAAATGATATACGCAATCTTAGCATACAACAACTCTGTTCATTCTGTGACTAAATTAAAACCCATCGATGTCATAAATGGTCATCTCAGTGAAAAAGATACATTTGACATCAGCTTAGACCAAATTTTGTTGAATGATTATGTAGAACAACACAAAGCACGCAGTAAGCTATTATATACCAAAATCAACGAGGCGCTTGTTCAAAATAAAGAAAAAGTAATTGAAAAGGCAAACATAGCTCGAGATAGTGCAAAAATATTTCAACCAGGTCAGAAAGCATTCGTTAAGAAAAATATACGTCAGAAAAATGCAAATAAATTCCAAAAATCATGTACACTAACATCAGTCGATCCTGGTAAAAAGACCGCTACTACTGATAAACACAATAAAGTACATATCGATAATTTGAAGCGTCCCCTTCGCAAACCATATTCATTTAGCAACTAAATGTTTCTCTCCAAGTACGACATACATACATGTAGGTATTATTCATTTGCAGATTCCTGCAAGTAACGGTTGGACTTCAGGATAGCATAACTATACGTAACCTCGACAACAATCCAGGACTACCTCCCGTGGAAATTGGTGAAGCAAAAATAAAAGACTATGACTTTTCACTCATTCATTATTATGATATGAATCCCATCATTTCTGAAATTGAAAAATTATCAATTTCCTCCTCACGTATAGCAGAAACCATTTCTTCAAATTTAAATGTCACTACATATTTGTCCAATTATTTCAGAACATTAAAATTTGTTCAGCGACAAGTAGAACAAAAGTTACATAATATATTTCCCCATACAAAGCGAGGAAAAAGAGGCATATTAAATGGCATTGGGTCGATATTCAAATCAATAACTGGAAACCTTGACGCCAATGATGGCGAACGTTTCGAAAATCTAATTCGAGAGCTTCAAAATAATCAAAGAGAATTGACTAACAGTGTCACACAGAATAATGCACTGTCAGTATCTCTTATTGATAAGTTCAATAAAACTGTTCAGCAAATCTGTCATAATGAACAATTGCTGAATAATAAAATTAATACCATATATGCAATTGTTCATCGTACTACAATCGATTCAGATCAGCATAAATTCATAGTAGACACAGTATCTCAAATTATGAACAGCTACGAAGTAACTCTGTCAATATTACAAGACGTTGAAAATTCAATAATTTTTGCACGTCTTGGAACAATTCACTCTAGCATTATTACAACCGAAGAAATTTTTGGTGAACTGAAACTATTGAGCTCAAGATTAGGCCAGGAAAAATTTGCGATTCCAGTTTTACTAGATAACATACCAACTTTTGAAAAAATAATCAAAATCTCCAGTTATTCTGTGGGCAACAAAATTACATTCGTTTTATCATTCCCAATCTCATACTATGAGTCATTTAACTTATATCGTCTCTTTCCAATCCCGATATATTTTGAAGGTCAATTTAAGACTATCATTCCAAAGGAGCCTTATTTGGTAAAAAATGAATTGCACTTTGCACTTTTCGGCGACATTTGTACTGAAATTACTCCTAAAAAGTTTCTCTGCGAGAAGACCATGTTGCGAGACATTAATGGTCCATTACCCTGTGAACTTGAACTATTCAATGGAAGAAACGCCCCTGCATGTGCCCGAACTCCACTGATAATCAATCAGCCAAGTATCGAACGAATCCAACGGACTAATCAATGGGTATTGATCCTGCCACTACCAGATGTTATCAAAATGGAATGCCACGAAGAAATGCAAATGAAAAGATTGACGGGAACTTACCTACTTTCTATTCCTATCAACTGTCAAGCCGAAATTAATCACCAAATCATCAAAAATGAACCCGAAACGATTGTCGCGGGCCAACCTATAATATTCCCGGACTTAAACCTGGACACTAAAGGCGACATCACAGAAACAAATTTCAGTCTGCATCTAGAAAAAATTAAGCTGGACGAGTTAAGTAAAATCAAGTCAAGCATTATCAGCAACAAACCCAACTTCAAAAAACCTACAGAATTTTTTATACCCAGTGCCTGGACACTGATAATATATGGATGTATATTACTCTTGGGTGTCTACGCATTCTGGAAAACCATTTTGAAGAGAAGGAAGCTCAGAAATAGAAGTATTCAACAACCAGAAGTCGAACTTCATCCTATTCAACTTCCTTGAAGAATTCTTCCCCGAAGTTGAATCTCAGGGGGGAGGAGTTATATCAGCCGTTCCTGCTGATATGATAGGAATACTGCCGACGATGCTACTAATTTCCTAGAAGACCTAGAGTTTACTTTATTGTTCTCAACACATTTTACAGTCAGTCAGATTTAAGCCTTTGTACTGTTAACATCATAATAACATTGTAATAATTTTGTAAAAGGACAGTTTTGAGTTTTGTATTTTCGAAAAATAAACTTTTTTAAAAAGCGATCTCGAAGCATCGATCTTATAACTCGTGTTTATAAGTCAATAAAAGGCCGGCGTAATATGCTGCTACCCTTTCAGTAACCGACGCACTACTGGCTGATGCAATAACCTATCGCACATGACCCAACATTTGAGTCATCGGCTTCTGCCGGGAAGCTGCTGTGACTCAACAGTTGAGTCATCGGCAGTGAACGTGTTAAGGTCGACATTTTTATTTCATTACTTTCATTGAAATAATAAATAAATGGTATTTTGATTAGTACATGTACATATGTTGTTCAGTAACCTGTATTTACTATTTCCCCTAATAAAGTCTAAAGCATCATTACGTTTGCATCATTTACGTAGAATTCTACATCGCATCCGCACTGTCGAGCATATCGAATCGAGCATTTTATTGACGCGGTCTGAATAAGCCCTCATCATTTCTCGGACTTTCGACAGCTTTCAAGCCGACTGGGGCCGGCAAATCTAATCAAGTCACTCTCCTCGGGTTTTCTCGTGGAAACGTGACCTACAAGGTGCACGTTCCTCTCGCTCCGTCAAGTTTATTCCATATTATTCTATTTCCCCTTCTGTAAACTCTAAATATCTCCGTCTTTAAGTCTTAATAGAATCCTTCACAAAGATCTTTTTGATTGGGATACCGAATGATATGTATGAGAAAACTGTCAAAACAAATTAGTGTTATCGACACCTGCGCTTACGATACGGTAATAAATATTATCGATAATGATACTGATAAATGATCAGTTTACTTTGGATGCATTATCGCAGCCACCTGCTTTGCTTATACTATATAAAGAGGCTAGAAATACGAGAAGGGTGAGAGGCCCTGGCATAAGTAGAGAAGATGTTCTGTAACGCGCCCTAATGCGGAATAAGTGGTAGATCAAGTCCGCGTCTATTTATTATTAGTATCTCCAATAACTTGAATTTCTTTCGTAGTTACTAAGGGTAGATTTCACTAGGAGTGTCAAATCAACAAGCCGTTGTTTCTCACCTATAGGGTAACATAGCGGATGAGCTTAAAAATTCATTCAAAAAATTTTAGCCTTCTATAACTGTGAAACATTGAAAACAAAATACTGTCAAAGGATGAGATGACAGCTTGTCACTGAAACATCACCAGCTTATTGACTATTAAGAAATTACATACAATTCAGTCAAAATTTAAAAAAGTGTTTGATTTTTGAATAAAATTTATGTTTTCTTACTATTGTTGATCATTAATTCATGTTTATATTATCTTCTTTAATTGATATGCGATTTTACCTACCATGTCTTATTTCCTATAAACCTCATGCAGATAACCATTAGACATCTACTTCATAACAATGACTCTACCAAACATTTCATAGATGTTGCTCGTTTCCAAACCTTCATTCATTTACTTGCCGTTTATTAGTACCATTATGGCACGTTAGATTGATATTCGTACAAAACTATTCAGGATTTTTGATATCCATACACCCATGAAGTTTAATATTTTTTCGTTCTTCAGGGAGTGAAAAAATATCAACACTAAATTACAGCGATCGAGAAATATAAGTCGTAATGCTACCAGCAAACCTAAAACCTGCATGAAACTAGAATTTGAAATAACTTTCTTTTTTCCTGAAGTACACATCATGGGTTATATTACTTCGATATTATTTGAATTCAAACAATAAACTGCTTTAGTTTTCACTAGTATCCATTACGGTAGAATGAATAACAGCAAATTATCTCCTGATATTTCAAAACGACAAGTGACACATAATCCTGTGAGATCCATCAACGCTTGGTCCTAGTGTAGCAAGCTCGGCCAACTGTTGAAACATACTCAACTATGCTTTATAAGACTATACGTAAAGGATTTTTTCCCAAAATCGTTGCACAACACTTGAAAAGATATAAATGAAAATTTTACAATTAACGGCATGACGCCCTAAATGGCTCCGTCGGACTCCGGGTTATACAGCTTGTTGTTCTTGTCAACTGGGCTGCGGTGTACGGTTCTGCTTTTACATTTTGCTAAGATCTTATCAAAAATAGAAGCTTCAAATGAAATATTGACGAATATGAACGGATATACATAGAATTTAGAATATAAATTCATATTGCAAGTTTCAGATTGTCTAAGCAACCGGATATTTTTACCGAAATGAGAATGTTTACCGAAAACGTTATTTTCCACGATTTTTCGAAATATTCGAAATATTTCCATACTTGCCGAGAAAGAGCCGGAACTAAGAATAAAGATAAAAGTTAATTTTATGTAGTCCGTAGTTTTATGTCCCATATCAATCATATGCATACACAGTCAGGCAGTCGGGCACACAAGAGGCGTAGATTTAGGTTGCCTATAATTACGAACGCACATCCTCATCCCTTACTCCGCTTGCCCTGAATTGATTTTTGTGCATACAAAAGGTGCAGACTTCTAGATTACCGTGATTACTGCATCACCGGAAAAGCAATAAAGAAACCGAATGCTGTCCGTTTTCAAAATAAATATTTAATATCTCTACCAGACACAATCCTGTAAGCAAGAATCGAAAAAGGAGTTTCCAGAATGGTTGCAAAGGACTTTGAAATAGCGACCAGTATGCACATTGTACGTTGTGGTTTAGGCCCCCTACAATTGTAGGGCGCCTTTATGGCCTCCTTGATTGTCATAGTTTTCTACTTCTCCGTGTCAGAACTCTATTTTGAGGTTATGTCACAAACATCTATTTGCATCAAATTGTGCTTGCTTTTGAGTTATATAATGTTTTATCAGCCTGAAATTTCCTACAATTTAAAAAGAAAACATATCTTCACAATAGGAGAGCGCTGACGCTGACACGGGACAAATGTAATCTAGAAATTTTTGAAGGAGAGAAAGGAGTATGACAATCAAGGAGGCCATAAACGCGCCCTACAATTGTAGGGACCACTGACGATACGGGCCTTAGAACTATGCCCTTAAAAAAACATGTTCTGTGCATGCTCAATACAATAATAAAAAGGTCCTTGATGCACCACTGACCTTGAGATGACATTTCTCCCTATACCAAATTCAACGAGACTATTTACTGACTGAACGAAACAACAACAAGTTTTGTAAATATTTTGGTAAATAGGTATTTTTGATTCTGACATAATATCTAGAGCTAGACGATGAATAAAAGGTGAATGCGGAACAGCCATCAAAAACAAGAAAACATCCTATTAAATATAATCGACCTATTATTTCGTGCATTCTCATTGGTCCAACCAAATACGTTCCCGCAGGGGTATCATCTAAAAAACCTACAAAACGTCGAAAAAACCTATAAGATGTCAACTTGCAGACTAAGTAGTTTTTTAGGGCGCAAGTAGTCATTCCACAATAAGATCGTTGTGAACGTCCATCTATGGAGGAAACACTCAACTAAGCTACACGCATTATTGGTTGCATAGTTTTGTGAGGCCAAATGGTTCTTGTCTGTAGTTTTTTTAGCTGAGAAGAAAGTTTGTTGAATAGCAAGATCGCATCTGGATTATTATGTGTATTGATCTGTATGTGTATAAAATCAGTGATATTTGCTGTGTGGGAAAATCATTACTGAATATGCTGCCAATGAAATATATCTATTGGCTGCGCCCGACGGGTTATTTTCATGTAGTTCATTCTGGAGAGAGGTTATGTTCAAAGTTATAAATTACGAAAAACTGAGGAGAATTACGGGAAACGATCACCGCGCCCGGCTTGTGTGTAATTATTATTATCTCTCTCATTTTTGAAATTCAGCGAATTTGTATATGTAATTTCCAGAATGGATAAGAAAAAGTGGATGCGCAACTAATTTCTAGCTTTGAATCTTAATTAAGTATATTTGAGACAAGAACCCACTGTAATTATTATCAACACATAAAACTTACAGCTTAGACCTCCAGTAATGCCATCTCAGGAGCAAATCACATCAGAGCCAAAGATTGATAACAAGCCTCATGACGTTTAGGCAACACGTACAACTAAGTGCTAAGTTAATATCTTGTAGAAAAACCTACATAATGTCAAAAAAAACAGCATAATGTCAAAAAAAATCGGCATAATGTCACTTTTCAAGATACGTGAAATGATAGAAATTGGCAATTCTATGAAAGTTTCTATAATTTTAAGGCTCAAGGACATCGTATCACACCCTTATTTATAAAACAACCACTTTGTTACGATTTTATCCAATATTCCAGAAATTACTGATATTAGGAAAGCTTTGACAGCTTCCATCAAATTGCACTTCGAAAAGCTGCTCCTTTAGTGGTGGAAGCCTACGTCAAATTCAAATCTTGGTGAAATCGGCTTTAAGTGTACCTTTCTGTAAAGGGAGGTATGAGACTGAAAAAAATGCTCCAAGCAGTTACATGCGAGCTTTTACGGAAAATTGGACAACATATTTTAGATGATATTGCTTATTGCAAAATATTGTTCTGCAGAACATAAATGGGATTCTCTGCCGGCACATGTACGGTGCAACCAATGACTGTAATTCTCTTGTAGAGGTATTTTGCGAGACGCGGGGTCATCTCCGTCATCTTACGAAGCAACTGGCTTGGCGTGAAAGCGTGCAGGAGCTTAGGATGAAAAGGAAGATACCCAGCTTGATTTCAGGACATAGTGTGAGGTTGTTTGAACTTGTACTTTAGATGCTAAGTCTAACTAGGTGAAGGTAGGTAGAAACAATGCTGAGGGTGATATGCCATCAGCTGATACAAAACATGAGGTTTTGCTAAGAAGTGATTGAACGTGGAACGCTGATGCAGGTTACAACTGATGCAACATTATTTAGAACTAAGCAGAGTAAAGTGGTATTCATTCCTAAACCGGGCAGAGCTAGATATACTGGCCCGAAGGATTTTCGACCGATTACTCTTTCATCTTTTGTGCTTAAGACACTAGAAAGGATAGTTGATAGATACTTAAGGGATAGCCCGCTGGAAAGGTGTGTCGTTCATGCAAATCAGTTTGCATACCAAGCTGGAAAATCGACTGATCTGGCCTTACACAATCCGGTCGGTAGGCTGGAGAAGACTCTAGATCGGCGAGAAGTGGCACTCGTGGCCTTTTTGGACATTGAAGGTGCATTTAATTGCACCACAACCGACTCTATCAGACATGCCTTGGTTAGACACGGGGTTGGATCAATCCTAATAGATTGGGTCCTATCTACTCTGGAGGGTCGGGTAACAACAGCTATGCTGAATGACGTAAGCTGCAGCGTGACTGTAGCTAGAGGCTGCCCTCAGGGCGGAGTTCTGTCACCCCTACTGTGGTGTATCGTGGTGAACGAACTCCTCGTTAGGCTCAGCAGTATGGGTGTCTACGTGAAAGCCTATGCTGATGACGTAAGCATAGTAGTTAGGGGGCGTTTTTGTAGAACAGTCTCGGAAATTATGCAGGGCGCTCTGCGCTCCGTGGAATCGTGGTGTAGGGAAGTCGATCTTTCTGTTAATGCTGAAAAGACCGAGCTGATCCTATTCACTAGGAGAAGAAGGCTTGACGGGCTGGTCATGCCGACCTTCTTTGGGACTAGATTAGTTTTGTCCCAGTCAGTGAAATATCTGGGAATTATCCTGGATTGCAAACTGAACTGGAGAGAGCATGTGGAATACAAGGTTAGCAAGGCTCGCAATTCGATGTGGGCTTGTAGACATGTTGTCGGGGTAAGGTGAGGGCTTAAACCCAAAGTGGTATACTGGCTCTACACGACGATAGTACGTCCATCTCTCTTGTACGGCTCCCTGGTCTGGTGGCCTTGCATTAGAACTGAGACAACTAAGGCCAAACTCAATAAAATTCAGCGTTTGGCCTGTATTAGTATTACAAGCGCAATGCGAACAACGCCATTGAGTACAATGGAAGCTCTGTTGGATCTCCCACCGTTGGATCTGGTGATCCGCGGTCGAGCGAGAGTAGTCGCTCATCGACTGTGGAGTCAGGGCAGCTGGGCTTTCTTGAATCCTGACAAGGGGCATACTGCCATCTTAGTCGAATTACAAAGGGAGGACCCCGTCCTTCTAAGCTTCAACCGCAAGTTTATTGTGGAGTATCCAACGAGGGAGGAGTGGGATGCCGGTAGCCGGGGACTCTAAAGAGTGAGCGGGCAGGTCTGGTACACGAACGGCTCGGTCACCGAAGAGGGGTCAGGTGCTGGGGTCTCTGGGCCTAGAACTAGACTATCTCTGCCTCTCGGTGGATACGCAACCATTTTCCAGGCGGAAATCTTTGCGATTCTGGCTTGTGTATCTTACATTCTGGAGGAGGGTGGGCCTAGGAGAAGAATAACAATCTTAACCGACAGCCAGGCTGCAATGAAAGTACTAAGTGCCTGTAAGATTGCTTCGAGTCTTGTATTGCAATGCAGGGAGGCTCTGGATTGCCTCGCAGCGAGGCATCCGGTATCGTTAATATGGGTACCGGGGCACGCTGGGATAAGGGGCAATGAGACGGCGGACACTCTGGCGAAGATAGGATCAGCCAGCAAGCTCGTTGGTCCTGAGCCAGCTCTAGGAGTGACCGCGCATAAAGCTAGGAGGAAAATGGAGAAGTGGGATGCAAGACAACACTCTCAGAAATGGAGAAGTATCTCCAGACATCTCCGCCAGGCAAGAGAACTCATTGAAGGGCCCAGTGCTAAGGATGGACGCTTCCGCCTATCTCTGGATAGAGCCAACCTAAGGTTGCTGGTGGGACTGTTGTCTGGCCATAACAAGTTAAGGCGTCACCTGCACGTGATGGGGGTGGCTGAAGATACCTTGTGCGAACGCTGCGGAGTAGAGGAAGAGACCTCGGCGCACGTTTTGTGTCGCTGTGAAGCTCTGAGCTACTATAGGCAGACTATACTGGGGTCCATTACTTTGGACCCTCAGGACGTTAAGGAGCTTGGACTCAAGGCGATTCTCAACTTCGTTAAAAGGGCGAGGCTTGTGATCTAAGGATTGTAGAGGTGCATAAGGGCCCACTTAAGCGGCCTATGCACTGGCTCCTTATGGTGGCCGGATGCCTCTAATTTCAAGATTCATTCATTCATTCAAAGTCGTTAAGCCACAATATGTCGATATAGATGATCATCAGCTGCAGTTGAGTGAATGTGTAAAATTCTTAGGTATCTATATTGATGAATTTTTAGATTGGACAACACATGTATTCGAACTGCTGAAGAGGCTCAATTCCTTTTGCTATGGTTTTAGGGTGATATCAAGATATCTAAATAATACGAGTATGAAAATATTGTACCATGGTAATTTTGAAATTGTTCTAAAGTATGGGATTATTTTTTGGGGACGCAATAGGTTTATTCAAAAAAAATTTGTTGTTCAAAAAAGAGCAGTATGTCTGCTAAAGGGACTAAATTTCAATGAAACTTGCAGGGGGTGTTTAAAACTGAAAAAATCATGACTATGTATGCCATCTATGTGTATGAGTGTCATATTTTTTTCAAATATAAAAATCTATTTGAGCCTGAGATGCAAACTGTTTATGATACTCGAACAGTCAATGTTACTTATCCGATAAACAGATTATCCTCCACAGAAAAAAGCCTTATTTACATGTGTTTAAAATTTTTTAATAATCTACCAAATGAAATTAAAAACATAAACAGTTTACATAAATTTAAAAAGACTATTAAGCAATTTCTAGTACAGTCAGAGCCTTATACAATAGATGAGTTCTATGGGAGTTGTAATAGTATAAGATAGTAGCTGTTTTAAGATAAATAACCATGTAACACAAAAAAAGGTATCAGGTAAACTACTATAGTCATGGTGACAGTGACACAACATTTCATTTTGTAGTGGCTATACAATTTTTGTAATGTCATTGTACAATTTGGAATATAGATTATTATCATTATTAAATCGTAAACATAAAATGATTGGGACTACATGCTTGTCAGACCGCAACATGGATTCACACATGTTTGTCACTTTTTTACCAGCGTTTCGACCATCACAGTATTGTAGCAAAGGCAAGAAAATTGATGAACTATCACCTAAAGGTATTGTAGTGTGCGAAGAGGTAACACTGTCACCTATCAGTAAAGCTTGGATTAGTTTTCTGCAACGCCTTGGCCACTTCGTTATAGAAGAAAAGACCAGAAAATCAGTGGAATGCCACCCGAAAGTATTGTAGTGTGCTGAGCGGTAGCACTGCCACCCACGAGTAAGGTTATAGTTACAGAGACGAGAAGCAAATAGAATCTATTCAGTGTGTGTTAGGTTTATGCGAGTTTTGCGTAATACGATAAATCTCGTAGCATGAAGCATGGTGAGTACTCAGTTGTTCTCCGGGTGACGAGATAGCTATGTGGTGGGCAACACCCGTTTGTCTCATCGAAGTGGACTGTCATTCAGAGGTCTGTAGTTTCTTGCTACCAACGTAGGGGACGGTAGTACCGTAGCGGCAGTATCACCTCTTCGCACATTTAACCTACTTTTCATATTTTTTTTAAATCAATAACGAAATGAAGGTCTCATTTTGGACACCTTTTGTTAAACCTTCACTCCTAAATGTCTCCATTCGTCGTTCAATGAGTCCAGTCACCATGGTCGTCACTTCCCCTTATCGCTCGCCATTCATCAGGAGGGCGTCGGCTGCAACCGCAAAGTGTCGTGACACACGTCACTGTCACCCACGACTGATACGGAGGACGGTCCCTAGATGGCGTTACCGTACGACGGACGGTCCTAGTCCGTCGCTTAATTATCCACCTAAACAACTCTATTGTCCGACGTCACGCTGCGGGTAAGTGGTTACGATGTGGTCGTCTTTTCTTTGACTAATGGGGGTGCGAGTAACATTGGCGTAGCAGCGGAAATTATTTCACACTGTCTAGGCTCGTCAGTAGGATTCATTTGAAAAAACAATGTTATAATATATAGTAATTGTAGCTCTCACGTAGACCGTCTTATCCTCTTTGAAATTTGCCTTCGAAAACAGAAGACCTCGCACAAAACTTACAGAAGATGGGTCGCAGTCAATTAGTCTAAACATTCAGTATGATATACAGGGTGGCGCATCGAAAACGAAACAGACGCATTTACCGGCTGCTCAGCTATTTTTTGAAAAGCGTTCAGACCCGTCGATCTTGTTTTCGAGGGGGACACAATTTTGGCAAAAAATCACGCTAACACGTGTAGCCCCCTAAGCGGGGGTGACACCACCCCCAAAATCTTAAATGGAAAGGGGGGTCGAGTGATACCTTATTTTAAAGGCCTTTCAATTCCCTTTATAATGATATAAAATTAACGTACTTCAGTTCAGTAGTTAGGATATATTGATTTAAAGCTTGAATCAAACTAATGCATCATCATTAGTGGAGATCAATACATTTGGCAGCAAAGTAATTTAAAAATGAAGAATAGACTGACCCGTTAGGCAAGTAAATGTTGAAAATGGCCACCATGACTCTTCATGCAATAATAAAGATTTTGCTCAAACCGTTGCCGCACATTTAGATTTTGCTTTTTAAATGACCACACATAAAGAAATCCCAAGGTGAAAAATCTTTCTACCTTGGGGGCCATTCAATGGCACCTCTTCTACCAATCCATCGATACCGAAACGTCTGATCTAAATATTGTCGATCACGTAATGGGTAATGTGGTGGGGCACCATCCTGTTGGGACATCAACCTATTCGCAATGTACCGCCGATCATTCTGATTTTCAATTATGGCTGTTAATGCAGTATCTATGGCGTCTTTCAGTAATTCCAAATACATTTCACCGGTGAAATTTCCAGGTAAGAAAAAAGGACCAACTAAATGATCGCCAAAAATACCAGCCCAAACATTTAATTTTTGTGGCTGCTGTGTATGAACCTCATGATAAATTCTCCGATTAGAATCGAACCAATATCGGCAGTTATTACGATTTACTACGCCATTTAAGAAAAAGGAACATCGTCGGAAAAGCAAGTGTTGAATAGAAAATGTTCATCGTTCATAATTCGTTCACTCATATCTTCACAAAATTGTAATCGCCGATCAACATCGTCTTCATTGAGTTCTTGTGCCGATTTGCGGGTACTTAACGTAGGGTCTACATAAACTTGCCCTAAAGCCCCCACTTCTATTGCTTCGTTCCTTATGGGATTTTCAATGTTGCGTTTTTTATTGGCGACTGACCCAGTTTCCCGAAATTTAGCCAGAAGTTCTAGAACATATTTTCGATTCACGCTACTGTTCTCATGTCGCCCATTAAATATTTCTGCTGTTCTATTAGCGCACTGATTATTTCCGAAAAATATTTCGATAATTTCAACTCTTTCTGCTGTGGAATATACCATGGTTAATTTATGTAATAAAGCGTTACAAGTTATTTTAGCAACAAAGTTTGGTCAAATCAATCGCAAACTATGTACTGAATTCCTATTTAAAATAAGTACGAGATATTTCCTTATCTTTCATCAAGAAATAACTTTTTTGCCACAAAAAAACGCTCCAATAGCTATTTTCAACAACAAAATGATAAACAAACCATGGACGTAGTGAAGAAAAGCATTTACTTATTAAGTAAATTCTTTTAGTCAAATTTCTTCAGAAAGTAGTACAAACTAATCTGATGTACCTTCAGCTTTAAATCAATAAATCTTCAAAACTACTGAACTGAAGCTCATGTATATTACATCATTATAAAGGGAATTGAAAGACCTTAAAAATAAGGTATCACTCGACCCTGCTTTCCGTTTAAGATCTAAGGGTTGGTGTCACCCCCGCCCAGGGGTCTGTACGTGCTAACGTGACTTTTTGCCAAAGTTGTGTCCCCCTCGAAAACAAAATTGACGGGTCTGAGCGTTTTTCAAAAAAAAACTGCAATCCTATTGTTAGTTTCTAATTAGCCGGGGGACAAAAGTTTGCCTGATTGAAAAAAAAAAATTGTGAATGTGCCGATTGTAACTCTCAGACAATATACTCGCAAAAGTGTTATCCTGGAAGTAATATTTCATTGAAAAACCTGGCGTTGGGAGGAGTCATGTTGATCTTGACCATGCTTCTTAGAAGGTGGATTCGCCGGCGGTTAAAACAAATGAACTTTGTCGCCTGGAAGACAGATACAAATAAAGCCGTTCTCTAAATATTCATTAATTAGTTATGTAGGTACTTTGGAAAAGGCTGCTGAGGTAGCCGAAACGTCACTAAGCTGGTCTATTCAACATCTGCGATTTCATTTATTGGCAAGTGTAGAGTAGAATCAGAAGTTGCAACAACTTAAAGTTCACACCTGTACGCTTTCCCTTACTTCTTCAAAATGGTCATGACCTTGATTTAACTTTAATCATAATCAAAGACAAGGAAACAATCACTACCTTTCTAGACTCTTGGGAAGCATACTTTTCTAGTGAGTTTTCTCAATTCCCCAACAACTAGTGAAAGATCTATTCCAGAATTAACATCTAAAAATCAACTTGCCGTTGTATTGATCGTTGTCCTAGCAGGTATTTTGGTATTTTAAGGGATAGTTCTTTAAATAAACCGATTCTACAGGGTGCGGCAGAGAGGATGGACGGTTTTAAAAAAATCATAAAATAGTTAATTTTTACTCGAAAACAAATTTATTGATGGAATCAGGTTCACAAGGAAATAGCATTTGAGACAGTCAAGTGTGGAAAATCACATCAGGCATGTGGTGGCCGAAATCGTTGATGCAGTGCTGGAGTCGTTCTTGGAAGTTCGTGTAGACCCTCTCCAACATCGCTCTCTCAACTTGGGCGACTTCCACGCGAATTTTGCCCTTCAATTCGTCCAGAGTTCGGGGCTTGTTCGCGTATACTCTAGCCTTGAGGTGTCTCCGTAAGAAAAAATCGCATATGGATAAATCTGGGGACCGAGGAAGCCAATGAACATCGACAAACCTGGAAATAAGGCGACCAGGGAAGAGAGGGCGAATAACGTCCATGGATGCTCGGACTGTGTGGGCGGTCGCCCCATCCTGCTGGATCCATATGCAAAATTCGCCTTACCGAACGATCACTAAGGCGAAGTGCAGCAGCATGTTTCCGGGCAGATCGAGTGGGACTGCGAAGAAAGACCTGTCTAACGCGTTCAACATTTTCAGGAGTTCGAACTGTTCGCGGCGCTCCTCTTGGTCTTCTGTTGATCAGTTCACCACGCCTGCGAAGTGATTCAACCCAACGAAGAATGGTGTTTCGAGAGGGGACAGCTCTATTCCGATGAATGTTGAAGTGGGGACGAAACTCACGGTGTACGACGATGACTGACTCATTATTTTGGACGAAACAATCATAGGCGAAAACGCGGTGCTCCACCGTCCAAGGCTCCATAACGACAACTGGTGAAATAATGCTAGGATCTCACGAGTCAAACGGCACCCTCCCCACCTCTCTCGTAGACGGATGCGGAGAGTACTACCCAACCCACAAAACGTAAGTCCTCTCTGCCGCACCCTGACCAAGTTTTCGTTTTGAAAACTATAGTGGGTAAATGGTGAATGACCATTTTCGCATATCATCTATTTCTCAGACACTAATCAAAGGATTGCTTTGGTTCCATGACAACTTTGGTTCAGGACGTTGAGAAATATATCATACCAAATTTTCTGGCAAATTGACTTGAATCCTTTTTCCAAATGTTTTGTGCGGGGTCCTTTTTTCGTTATACGTAAGTCCACGGTGTAGCACAGTGCAATTGCGGGAACCGATACTAAAATTTTCGTGAATAACGGGAATAGGGGAAGACAGATGTGACGTAATCCAAATGTCATTAAATCACGTGATACGGTTAACCGCCTAGCGTCTTTGACGTACTAGCGGGTGACAGGTCTTATGTCAATGTCATTTAAAAAACAGACATCTCAATTGAAAATTTGTCTTCGTAGTACGGAAAATTGAGTTAAATTATTAAATGATAAATGGAGGAACACGACCACCTGATTTTAAATGACGAAGGAGAAGGTCATCGAAGATATAGGAGCCGCAATTGTCATATCAAACGGTTGATTTTATTGATATATATATATACATTACACAAAATGCTAAAAAAACGTTCGTTATTTTTATTTCAGGTTCAAAGAAGGCAGCTAAGTTTATCTAGGACCTTATGCAAATATTTGTGCAGCATGCGCCATCTAACCACTCCCAGTGTAACTTGAAACTGTCAAAAATTCGAGAGGAATGGAAAATTCCATCACTGTTCCGCTCCGTTCCCTACGGGATCTCGCGAAAAAATCTCTAACGTAGAAGTGGCATTAGTAGTCGAAGATTGCATAACAGTCAACCGGTGTGTTGCGGTAACAGTTCTGGGCGAGTTTTAGCGTTTTCGATGTCCTCAAACTCGCTTGCTACTTGGAGGGTGGTTTTTTTTCTTTTTTTTTTTTTGAGGGCAAAAATGTCACCCCAGGGGTTCCTGAGCTTTGCTGGTTTACGCGATGCATTCTTAAAATTGTAATGATGGCTTCTCCGGAGATCTCCGGGTGGTACAGGACCGAGTGACCATCCTGTAAGGCTTAACACGCGCCAGCTTTCTAGCTAGCGAACATAATATCCTGAAGCACGTTCGCTAATGAGAAGGATGTATTTTTCTCAGCTAAAGTAGGGATAGTATCGATTATAAAAACTAGTTAGGTTGACACGAGAACTAATCTTGCTTGGTGGCAGTCCCCTCGGGAGGACATCTCGTCCCATTCTACCCTGTGTGAATAGCAGCTGTGCTCTACTAATAGTAAGTACCTTTTTCTATACTTTACATTCAGTAGAGCGTTTTGTTGTTCCAATTTGCGAGTTATTCTCGACGAGGGGATTCTCGGATATCGCACTCGAGATAATTCGCACGAAAATACCGAATGCTTCAGCAAGTTGACCTCCTTTCAACACTGGAATTTTATCTTTGTGATTCTTGTCATGCTTTGTCACTGTGCTATGAGTTTTGATGATTTTTAGGATTTTGAGGCGCGCGTTGTAAAAATTTTTCCAATAACGAAATATAAAGTAAGTATTCTCAAGCAAACTCATAAGTTGTCATCTGTCATTTTTTCGAAGGGTGAAAAAATTTCGAACGTGTCGTTCATTATCGCATGGTCTTATCTTCCAAGATTCAATGAGGCACTTTATGAGTTTTGTGTAACAGTTCAGCTATGTCGCACGCGACATCGACCATTCGACATTAGAGAACAGCTACCCCCAGCCCTTTGAAGTATCAGGGGAGAATGCTCAGCTCCGAGCAACTTACCCCATGTTGCAATCATGACAAGCATGGTGGGGGCGCCATGTTATAATACATTTTGAAACACCTTACGTTCCTATCATCTCACCGATATGTATGTATTAACCATTTGCAGCTAATAAAACAGCGACGTCATGTGAGGGTTTTGACTTCCCTTATATCACGCAGTTTTAGGAGCTTTTTTGCAGAGCTATGGGCTTTTACAACATGCAATTTTAGGATACCACAGATCCATTATAATGTGCGCTCCGCCACACGTATCAGTGATGTTGTGACCTGACAAGCTTATAAGGAATTCCATAAAATGTATCAATAATGTGCTTCCATCACATATAAAGAGGGCTCGTAGAAATGAGAAGTATCAAAAATAGGATCAAAAAAAGGCACATCGAATATGCCTACGTTTCACATATACATTTGAAAAGTAAGAATCGAATGCGCGTCGTGCCCACATTGTGTCACGTGACGGCCGTTCAAACGCTGACACTTTTGGTCAGTCTACCAGTACACCGCCTTTACGTTTCACATCTCGGTCGCTGTTGGTGTTGGTTATAGTGCTTTGTTTATCGACATGTCAAACAGTAATCCTGCCCATTGTGAAGTGTAATTTGATTTTTAAACCCAAAAAAGTTTCCCTTCACCAGCAGCTTGTTGAATAAGGCGCTGCCCTCTAGCAGGGTTGTTTTGCTTCACGGCAACGCTCGGCCTCACGTTGCGCAATGAACACAGACGCAACTGGGTAAGCTTCATTGAAAATTACTGGATCATCCACCATACAGCCCTAAGCACCATCTCTTTTCAAAAATTGAGGAAGTTCTTGGTGGAAAGCGCTTGGAAAATGATGACATTTTGAATGAAGCAGGTTACCAAGTGGTTTAACGGTCAGGAAGCAGCGCCCTTTGACGGCGGAATCCAAAAGATGGTGCCACAAGTGTTAAAATGTGCATGGCGCTATGTTAAAAAATAAAAAAATGTTCATAGTTAAGTTTTTCTGGCTCCATTACAAAACGATTGTTACTAAAAAATGAGCCTCGTACTTGTCACGTGTTATTTAGATTCATATTTTGCCTTTGGTACATATGGCTGGTCTAATACGAACAAAAGGTGCCATAAAATGGATCGGAAAGGCGCCTTGTACCTATACGATACGTGTCCCAATTGTGACTTGGGGGTAACTTGCTTGAGGCTGAGCTCTCTCGCTTGGGGCTACAAAAGGCTGGTAAAGGAACAACACACTCTATCAAATATAAAGTATAAAATAAAGTACTCAGTATTGATTTGCCAGTGTAGGGCCACAGCTGTTCTTCAAACAGGGTAGAGTGGTAGAAGACGACCCCCGAGGGGTCTGCCCCCACAGCAAGAATGTCCCACGTGTCAGCCCAATTAGTTTTTATAATCAAGACTATCCTTTAGCTGATTATGCATACCCCTCACTAGATGTGATTTGAGATATCCATTAGTAAGCTAGCAAAAAACAAATGAATTGTCACCTAGAAAAGAGACAAGTATAACGCAGACTAAAAAAATTTAAAAATTGTTCGCGGCCTAAGAAGCAACAAATCAGTTTAAATATTTCTGATAAGATGATTTTAAAAATCATTTTTTTCCGTAGCAGCTCTAGCATTCGAGTTATAAGCGATTTAATATTCGAAAAAGTGCAATGTAATAATAATAATTCATCTGTTAAAATCCATAAACACCTGCCTCTTCTGCCTTGACCTACTCTTTCAGAATAGTCCAGTGAAGTAAGACCGATGTCGTAAACATAGAACGAAAGGTAAAAACCCTGCTCACAAAGGCAACCAACCATCACCCCCCCCCCCCCCCAAAGCGCAGTCTCTGCCTCGCCATCTAGGAGGAAGAGGGTTGATGGACATTGGAGAACAGCTGAGACAACAAGCAACTAACTTACGTTCCTACTTCATGGAAAAAGCTAAATACTCTGCGTTGCATCATGTCATATATGCTGTAGACAATACAACACCCTTGAGTTTCAGCGATATGGAATCTCAATTATCATCACAGACTGATGAGGAAAAAATGCAACGTTGAATGGAAAAGCCTTTACATGGAAGGCATGTCCACGAGGTGAGCCAAGAGACTGTTGACATAAGGGCGTCAAACAAGTGGCTTGTTTCTGGGCAAATGTTTCCAGAGGGTGAAGGCTTTCTTGTAGCTTTACAAGATCAGATAATCCCAACAAATAACTATAATAAGTACATCCTCCAAGTTCCTCAACAAAGCGATAGGTGCAGATTCGGATGCCCAGACTCTGAAACTATTCAGCACGTGACTGGAGGGTGTCAGGCGTTCGCCGCGACGGTCTATAAAGAAAGACATGACATAGGGGAAAAAATTCTACCGCAAATATAACAAATATCTTACAAATTCAAGCTGATAGATCAAATGATACCCTATTATAAACAGACACTGCAAAGTATTTTAGAAGACAACTTTAGGGGGCGAAGTTTAGCATAATGCTACTCTGCCACTTACACCCCCTCCCCCTAAAAAAAAGAAAAACTGAAAAATACAAAAAACATAAATACATTTGATAGGATAGAAGTTTAGAGATGTAGGTGTATAAAAAGTAGGATGTATATAACATATATAATTGAAGGCTTTTCAATATTTCATGAGTTAAAAGTATGAAATTGTAACAGTTATACAAATAAAGAATATTGGAAATATTTTTGTGTGAGGTGACAGATAAATTTTTTCAACTAATTTATATACCTTTACTCAAAATAAATTTCATCATATGAGTTTTAAATTCATCATATGATACCAATTTTTGTGGATCGAGGTATAGCGGTGTAAAAAATAATTGCGTTGTAGGTGAAGCATTTACGAAAGAATGATGTCTTGTGAAGGGGCGTTGTGAGTGTTTCAGTGAATCAAATGTCCCTAGAATGGATATTGCTTCTAGATGTCAGTTTATTTCTCAAAAAAGGCGGAATGGATTATAGCAAAAGCCTATCTATGGGTGTAAGTGACTAGGTGTAGCACACACTGTTCATTTACTCTGAACCACTTCATGTCTTTGAAAAAAGGGTTCATATGATCATATCGTTGCAAACTATTGATCAACCTATGAGTTTTGGATTTTTTGGACACGTGCTAGAGATATTGAGTCAAGAAATGGAAGACAAACTAAATCGCAATAACTAATTTTGGACATTACCAACGACTCACACAAAATTTTTTTAGTTGTAAGGTCAAGAAATTATTTATTAAGATATAATTGATGTAACATTGAAAATCAACTCTTACTGATATTATTCATATGTGGTATAAAGTTACGCCTAAGTTTTTCACTGACTCTTCACTTAATTCTATAGTTCACCATTTAATTTTGCTTTAAATTTTTTTTTGGCATCGCTTCTAACAGTTTTTTGAAAAAATAATGACTTTTGATTTTAAAGGATTTAACTGAAGGTTATGATTATTTGCATACATATTAATAGATATTATATCTTCATTTACCTCAGATTCAGCACTTTGAAAGTTGTGATTATGGAAATGACTGTAGATCTGTGAATCGTCGGCAAAGAATTGGATATTACAATATTTAACAACTGCGTACAGTTCAGAAATATATAAAATGAATAGAAGTGGCCCAAGTACAGACACTTGAGGCACTCCGGAGGAAATGAGGCACTTTGAAGATACAACCATATCAATGTGTACCCTTTGATATCGTTTTATTAAGGAGCTCTGAATCATTTTGGGGCCGAATCAGAAAAACCAGAATATTTACACTTGGTTACTAGAGGACGATGATTTATGGTATCGAAGTCAAGAAGAACTAATGATGTGATCATCTGTTGATCCCATGTTCTAAAAATATTATCGGTTAAGTCTAATAGGGCACCTGCAGTGTAACATCCTTTTCGATAACCGCAGTGTGTGGGAGGCAAAAGTTTATGTTTGGAGAGATAATCGTGAATTTGGGCGTACATTGCTTTTTCTAATAATTTGGACGAAACGGGTAAAATGCTTATTGGTCTTATATCAGAATATAATTTTGGTTTACTTATTTTAGCTAGAGGTAATACTAATGCTTCTTTTCGTGATTCTGGAAAGAATCTGCTTTCTAAACAGGTATTTATGATGTGTAAAATGTGACCTGAAATCACAAAAAACTATAGTTTTGGCATTCTGAGTGACACGCCATCATTTTCCATGGCATTCGATTTCACAGACTGGAACATCGACTTTAAATCAGTCATGTCGATTGGTTTAAACTTGAATCGATCACTAGAATAGTGGTTCTTTTCATAATGCTCAATCTTCTCTGTGTATGAACAAATAGCGTTATTAAAAATGAAACAGAAACAATTATTAATGTCAGTAGGGTTCTTTAAGTGTAGAGAAATATCGCTATTTTGTGAATGTTGGATACACATTAATTTTAAGAATCTATAAAACATTTTTGAATCATTTCGTTGACGGAGGAATATGCTGCTTTTTCATATGTAATTTATACTTAAAGTTGAATTTCTGAGCTCTTTGTAGCGATTCCAGGTATTTTTCATTTTATAAATTTTAAACTGAGTTAAAGCTCTGTCTCTATCTTTAATCATACGTTTAAGCTGGGATGATAGCCAGGGTGCATGCGACTTTACACGTACTATTCTTAGAGGTGTATGCTTATCAAAAATGAATTTTAGCCCATCTGTCAAATATGAAATTTTGTGATCAATCCAATACGCATGAAAAAACTCAAATTTTAGTTAATATGTCTAAATACCCGTGGACACAGAGGTATTATTTTTCTGGGTCGAAAATAGCAATTTTACAAATTTATTCAAATATTAAAACGCTTACACCTCAAAAACCATGACTGCCACGTAAGAAAGACATTTTTGAAATAACTGCATTAAAAATACTCAGTTTTTACTATTCCGACACCGAAATGGCTATATGTATATGTATACGTATGTTGTCATTGTCATTTTCCACTTTACCTTGAAACAGGCCATCGTGGTGGCCTAAACATCAGTAAAGGGTAATTTCTACAAATGAGGTGAGTTTTTAGTGTGAGCTGGGTATTACACATGGTATCTAAAAGAGTTAATCCCAAAAATCTTAGCCAACAGTATGCTCCTTACTGGGAAAATATTTGTATTTCTATTGGGTGTTCCATAATTACGGGGTGACCCTAACATATATTCTTGCAAATTGAAAATTCTACATTCTGTTATAGATTCTGGTAGGCCCTTCCAAACGAAGCTATTAGATATTAAGTACTATAGGGTTCTATTTCCGAATTCTTGACAATTTAGAAATAAAGTCAATAGTATGTTATATCAAATTGCTTTTTTTGAAATAACCAATTCGAATATGCAACAAAATGAAGATCTTGCCTAAAAAAACATGTTTAGGTCGGCACGTAGTTGCATGTGGAAATTAAGATATTTATCAGGTAAGGAGCATACTGTTGGCTACGGCTTTTGTAATCAATTTTCTGATGCCGTGCGTAATAACGGAGTTATCGACCATGCCACACTAAAAACTCGCGCTGTCAGCATGGAATCTCACAAAATAGATACATGAGTTTGTCATTTAAGGGTTTCTGATAGCGAACCCAAACTCGTGCTTATCAAGCAAAACCTGAAATACAGAGAGTCTGAGATAATGGTACTGTAATTAACATCCCTCACAACGCCCCGCTCGTTCCAGTCCGAGCTCAATCCTTGAGTATTCCGCACATTCTGGCTATGTGCCGGAAAGCCCCCAGTGGGTGGCCTACAGAGAAATAAAAAGTCGTGACCTGGCATTAGAATTTGCGGACGAAACGGGCTGACGTATGCAAACGAGCTCCAAGGCAGCCTAGGATGGGCCAGCTGCATACATAAAGTCCATCAGAGGTTTTATCTATTTAGGTTATTAATGTGTGTGGGCATGCATACTGTATTAGAATTTCATTTTGTGGCGTTGCTGCTGTGGAAGCTTTAATGTACAGCTTACGTAGCATTAAAGTTGTTTTAGGGGACGAAATGGTTTGTTAGCTAACATAAGCATGAACGATCTGCCACATTTTATAAGCACAGGTGAATTGACGAATGGGCTGGTAGTTTTTTGGAAAAATGTTCACCGTTTTTTCAAACTGGGTAAACGTCCTCCCCCTATTCCTTAGAAACCAATGATATGATTGCTTTGGTCCCATCAGAACTTTTATTAAGGAAAGCGAGAAATATAGGGTTCTTCAAAGTTGAGTCATTTATTTTAACAGCTTGTAAAACCCGTCAAAAGAAGTTGATATACCAAAAATTAACTATATAAAAGTTGCATAATAAAAGAGTTAGTTAACATTATTGACAATTATTTAAAAAAGTCATTATCAAGTTATATGGATACCGATTTTACAAAAACTGTTCAAAATTGTCCCCATTTGTTTGATTAACGCAAAATCTTTAGAAGCTTCGAAAGTAAAATCCTGGTGTCCACGAATTAAATCATAAGCATTTTCAGTGCGTTTATAAAATTCTTCAAGAGTATTCACTGCTCCATCATAATATACTTTTCTTTCTCTTTCAAATAGCTCCACAGAAAAAAAAATCGCAAGGCGTTTAATCTGGAGAGCGAGCAGTCCAAGAAAGGGGTCCATTGCGCCCTATTATTGTCTCTCCCGAAACTCATTATTTAGATGTTCATGAACTTCTTGACTAGAATTTGGTGAAGCCCCATCATGTAGGAACCAGATATTCTGTTTCACATGTAGAGGAACATCTTCTAACAATTGTGGCAGATTGTGTCGAAGAAAATCTAAATAAATTTCACCGGTCAGTCGAGGTGCAAAAAAGTACGGTCCAATAAGAATACCATTTACCACGCCAGCCCAATCGTTTAATGGAAATATATCTTGAGAATGAGTTCTTTTTACAGCATGCGGATTTTCTACTGCACAAACGTGATTGTTCTGGAAATTGTGCACTCCATTTCGTATAAATAAGAGGTAGATCGCCGACGGCCTGCCGGTGCGAAAGGGTCCCGAGACTGTCTGTTAGAGAAGAGTCATCGATCAGTCGGACCGCCCTCCTCTGAACAGCATCGAGCATAAATAATGTAGTCGGGGCGGCAGCACCCCAAACGTGTGAGCAGTAGGCCTTATCTGGGCCTTGCATAGAGTGAGAAGTTCATGCGGAGAAAAGTAGTTCTTAGGCCTAAACAAATAGCCTAGCTTTTTCCCATCAGCTGCCGCTATTGACGAGATGTGTTCGTGCCAGATCAGGTCCTCGGTGATCTGGACTCCGACCAGCCTAAATGAATGGCTCTTTGGCATAACTGGGCCATCCATCGAAACCGGATGAGCGCTAGGACGCATTTTATTCGTCGAAGTAGTACTGTGTTTTGGAAGCATTAAACTGTACAAGATTGTTGCGTCCTCAAGCAGTTATAACCTCCTCTCCCCTACTGAGCGAGGGCCGTGGCAAATGCTTGTTCCGGAAGTCGTTGTATCCAATATACAACTTCTTCCCGTCCAAGTGAATGCGCACGCGTTAAGGAATACCTCAGTACCGATTGCCGGGTGGCGGTACAAGTCCGCCAACGGCCCACTTTAGGTCTATTTAACATCACTAATACGTAAAAAGAAGGTGGTAGACAAGGACCAGTCGACCGAGGCAGTACCACCCGCTAGCTTTTCCCAGGGTGTCTTATAAATGTCCGCATGTTTCCACACCTAAGCTATGCAGTCGGTTATCTACCAAAACAAAGAAATTAATGATGATGGATCCCTCGAGCACTAAAAACTCCGGACGTAAACTCACTCCACTCTCGGAATGTCCGGGTGGAGGGTGGGCTCGAGGGAACAACATCGAAGATAAAATTTGTTTTTCTAACATCTGCGGGATCAACAGCAACATTGATGCTGTTCATCACTACCTGCAATGCAATCGCCCCGCCGTGCTTTTCTTGGCGGAGACAAAAATCTCAGAGGCTGCACCGATTAACCATCTCAACTTCCCAAACTACGAGGTGCACTCCAATCTGAGAAAGAACGGGGGAGTTGTGGCTTTTGTCCGCAGCAGTCTTTCCTGCTCCAGGGATCTTTCTTTGGAATCAGACCGGAAGGACATTCTGTGGCTTCGCCTCAACTCCAAAACATCACCCAAATTTATTTGCTGCCTTTATCGCTCTCCCTCGAACCATAACTGGGATGACCTACTCGAATACCTCGCCGTCCAGATCGACTTCCTGAACATCAATCACCCCGCTTCAGAGGTAGTTCTTCTCGGTGATTTCAATGCCCATAATGAGCTTTGGTTGGGCTCAAATAAGACCGATGCAGCAGGTCGTGCAGTCGAAGCGTTCGCTCTTACTCAAGGGCTGACCCAGCTGGTGACGAGCCCTACTTTTTTCCCCCGCGTCTCGTCACACGCCAGTAGCCTGCTGGATCTCTTTCTCACCACGCCGCCTGCCCCTTACAGCACTGCAGTCCTGTCCCCCCTGGGTAACTCAGATCACGGTGTTGTGGAGGTTAGGTTTCGGTCAGAAGCCGCTGTGGCCGCAGAAACTCGCACAGGCCGCAAAACTTGGCATTACGGACATGCCGACTGGGAGGGGCTCAGAGACTTCTTCTCTAGCTTTCCTTGGAGAGATGTCTGTTTCACTGACGCGGATGCGTCGACTGTCTGTTCTTCAATAACCGAAATTATCCACGTCGGAATGGAGGAATACATCCCTCACACAGTGAAAGTTCCTAAACCAGGGTCCAACGGCTGGTTCAACAAATCGTGTGACACTGCTCGCCAGCAGAAGATCAAGGCCCTCAGAACCTACTTACAAAACCCCACTGTAGAGAACAGACAAGCCGACGTCGAGTCCAGAAACAAATATAACGAAGCGGTTCGCAATGCCAAAACCCAGCATGATATAAAAGTTAGGCACAGGGTAATGTCGCAGCGCAATGGCAGTCGGTCTTTCTGGACGCTGGCCAAGCAGATTGAAAAGAACTTCTCACACAGTAGCCTTCCACCACTTACGTGTCAGGATGGAACTATTGTATTCGACTCAAAGGCCAAGGCGGAAGTGCTAGCCAAGATCTTTGCTGCCAACTCCACCATGGACGTCCCCACCAACGCCCAAGTGCCGTCAATTCAAAGGGTTCCCCACACTATGCGGGAGGTAACATTCAGGCATAAGACCGTAAGACGAGTGCTCTTGTCGCTCGACATCAACAAAGCTTCTGGTCCGGACTTGATTCCTGCCATTGTACTGAAGAGATGTGCAGCTGAGCTTGCTCCAGTTCTTTCGCGTCTCTTCCAGATATCTTATGAATCCGGCACCTTCCCAGAAAACTGGAAATTTGCTCATGTACAGCCCATCCCAAAAAAAGGATCTAAAACCGACCCTTACAACTACAGGCCTATAGCTCTGCTTTCTGTTATAAGTAAAGTGATGAAGAGGTGCATAAATCGCGAGCTTCTGGACTACCTCGAACGTCACAGCTTGATTAGCGACAGGCAGTACGGTTTCCGGCACCAACGATCCACAGGGGACCTCCTAGCTTACGTCACGCAACTGTGGAGTAAACTCATCCAGTCTCATGGTGAGGCTCATGTCGTTGCTCTTGACATCACGAAAGTGTTCGATCAGCTGTGGCACGCTGCCCTCTTGAGCAAACTTCCATCCTACGGCCTCCCAGAAAAGCTTTGCAGATGGGTGGCTGACTTTCTCTCTGGCCGCAAGATATCCGTCGTAATTGACGGATTCTCCTCTTCATCCCACAACGTCAACGCGGGTGTTCCCCAGGGATCGGTCTTGGCTCCAACACTGTTTCTCTTACATATCAACGACCTCCTTTCCTGCACGATCAACCCAATCCACAGCTTCGCTGATGACAGCACTCTACATGCAGGAATTCAGAGTGACAAGCCGATCTCTGCCGCTGAGCTGGAAAAAAGAAGACTAGCGACGACTTCTTCTCTGACAAGAGACCTGGAGGCTATCACTGCTTGGGGACGCAACAATCTTGTACAGTTCAATGCTTCCAAAACACAGTACTGTACTTTGACGAACAAAAAGCGTCCTAGCGCTCGTACAGTTTCGATGGACGGTCGAGTCCTACCAAAGAGCCATTCATTTCGGCTGGCCGGAGTCCAGATCGCCGAGGACCTGATCTGGCACGAACACATCTCTTCAATAGCTGCAGCTGCTGGGAAAAAGCTAGGTTATTTGTTTAGGGCTAAGAAGTACTTTTCTCCGCATGACCTTCTCACTCTATACAAGGCCCAGATAAGGCCTAGCCTCGAGTATTGCTCACACATTTGGGGTGCTGCCGCCCCGACTACATTGTCCATGCTCGATGCTGTCCAGAGGAGGGCGGTCCGACTGATCGATGACTCTTCTCTAACAGACAGTCTCGGGACTCTTTCGCACCGGCGGGCCGTCGGCGATCTAGCTCTTTTCTATCGCTACACCAACGGGCTTTGCTCCTCAGAGCTCTCTTCCATGATGCCGCCGCGCGATGTGCCTGCCAGACAGACCCGCCTGACTTCGGCGTCCCATCCTAACCGTGTCAAACTTCGCACATCCAGAACTGGCCGATACGACCGCTCCTTTGTCCCGAGGGTGTCTAGATTGTGGAACAAACTACGGGAGGAAGCTTTTCCCAGTTCTACTAACCTTAGGCAGTTCAAAAATCGTATTAACAAAATTTCTTTGGGATCATCATAGCAGCCGCGGTGTTCCGGCATTTAGGCTTCTGCCTGCGCGGCTGTTTCGATATAAAAAAAAAAAAAGGTCTCTCGTCAGAGAGGAAGTCGTTGCTAGTCTTCCTTTTTCCAGCTCAGCGGCAGAGATTGGCTTGTCACTCTGAATTCCTGCATGTAGAGTGCTGTCATCAGCGAAAGTGTGGATGGGCTTGATCGTGCAGGAAAGGAGGTCGTTGATATGTGAGAGGAACAATGTTGGAGCCAAGACCGATCCCTGGGGAACACCCGGGTTGACTTTGTGGGATGAAGAGGAGAACCCATATATTGCGGACAAGGATAACGTCAACCACCCATCTTCAAAGCTGTTCTGGGCGGTCATAGGACTGGACGAGTTTACTCCACAATTACGTGACGTAAGCTAGGAGGTCCCCTGGGGATCGCTGTTGCCGGAAATGATACTGCCTGTCGCTAATCAAGCTGCGATCTTCGAGGTAGCCCAGAAGCTCGCGATTTATGCACCTCTTCATCACCTTACGTATAACAGAAAGCAGAGCTATAGGCCTGTAGTTGTAAGGGTCGGTCTTAGGTCCTTTTTTTTTGGGATGGGTTGGACATGAGCATATTTGGAGTTTTCTGGGAAAGTGATGGTTTCATGGGATATCTGGCTTTGAGTCAGATACAATCGTTCCATCCTGACACGTAAGCGGTGGAACGCTACTGTGTTCTTTTCAATCTGCTTGGCCAGCGTCCAGAAAGACTGACTGCCATTGCGCTGCGATATTACCCTGTGCCCAACTTTTATATCATGTTGGTTTTTGACGTTGCGAACCGCTTCGTTGTATTTGTTCCTGGACTAGACGTCGTCTTGTCTGCTTTTCTACAGTGGGGTTTTGTAGAAAGGTTCTGTGTGCCTTGATCTTCTGCTGGCGAGCAGTGCCACACGATTTTGTTAAACACGCCGTGGGACCCTGGTTTGGGCACTTTCACTGTGTGAGAGATGTATTCCTCCATCCCGACGTAGATAATTTCGGTAATCGAAGAACAGACAGCCGACGCATCCGCGCCAGTGAAACAGACATCTCTCCAAGGAAAAGAGATTCTCCCAGTCGGCATGTCCGTAATGCCAAATTTTGCGGCCTGTACGAGTTTCCGCTGCCTCAACGGAATCTGACCGAAACCTAACCTCCACAACATCGTGGTCTGAGTTACCCAGGGGGGACAGGACAGCAATGCTGTAATGGACAGGATGCGTGGCCAGCAGGCGACTGGAAAGAAAGTAGGGCTCTTCACCATCTGGGTAAGCCCTTGAGTAAGAGCGAAAGCTTCAACTGCACGACCTGCTGTATCGGTCTTGTTTGAGCCCAACCAAAGCTCATTATGGGCATTGAAATCACCGAGAATAACTGCCTCTGAAGCGGGGTGATTGATGTTCAGAAAGTCGATGTTGACGGCGAGATATTCCAGTAAGTCATCCCAGTTATGATTCAAGGGAGAGCCATAAACGCAGCAAATAAATTTGCGGGCTGTTTTGGAGTTTCCTTCCGGTCTGATTCCAAAGAAACATCTCTGTAGCAGGAAAGACTGCTGCGGACAAAAGCCTCCACCGTTCTTTCTCAAATTAAAGTGCACCTCGCAACATGGGAAGCTAAGATGGTTAATAGGTGCAGACTCTGAGATTTTTGTCTACGCCAAGAGAAGCATGGCGAGACGATTGGATTGCAAGTAGTGATGTTGCAATTAATGTTCGTGAAACAAATTTCATCTTCGATATTGTTCCCTCGAGCCCACCCTCCACTCGGACATTCCGAGAGTGGAGTGAATTTACGTCCGGACTTCTTAGTGGTCGAGGGATTCATCGTTCATCACATTCAGCGGGTGGTACCGCCTCGGTCGACTGGTCCTTGTCTACCACCTTCTTTTTGCGTGTTAATGATATTAAATAGACCTAAAGTGGCCCGTTGGCGGACTTGTACCTCCCCACCCGGCAATCGGTACTGCGGTATTCCTTAACGCATGTACAATCACTTGCACGGGAAGAAGTTGTATACTGTATACAACAACTACCGGAACAAGCATTTGCCACGGCCCCGCTCAGTAGGGAGTTGATAATGATAAAGATAATACTGTTCTTGTCGTATTGTCTTCCACACTTTACATTGGGAAACTTTAACTTGAGCTGCTATGGCTCTAGTACTCATTGTTGGGTTATCATCGACCATTTCCAAAATGTCTTCCCCAATTTGTAACATTTCAGATTGAGCAGGTCTTCCAGCGTGAGCTCCTCATTGTTCTTTCAAATAACCTGTGTCACGATATCTAATTAAATTTACAAAGATCCGTGAGGCCGGATGATCTCTTAAGGAAACCTTTCCGCATACAACCTGCACGCTGCGGCTGCATTTTGTTGGCACTCTGCGTATGATAGTGTTATGTCCAGTAGTTCATTGTTTTTGTAGATATAGGCCAGTTTTTCGCACAAAATAATCAGACAAATGAAATGCTTGTCAAATTTAGATAAACGGTAAGAAAAGTGAACAAAACAAAAAAGATTTTACACGACAGTAGTCGAGAAGATCAAAAAACCTGTGTAACAACATTCTAATTTTGAAAAATGTTTAATCTTTCACCATAAAAAAATCTGTGTAACAACATTCTAATTTTGAAAATTTTTTAATATCTTACCATTTATTTTATTATGCAACTTTTATACACATAGAGATGATTTTTGGTATATCAACTCCTTTTGACGAGTCCTACATGCAGTTAAAATAAATAAGTCAACTCTGAAAACACCCTGTATACCGAGTGTTTAGACATCGATTGGGACCTCGCAGAAGCCTTATGGGCCATGTCTTTCGGCTATTTATTTTTAAATAATTTCCCAACAGACTAATCAATTACAGGGCAATACATTGGTATGTAACTTAATTAACAGTGTGCATACCTAGAACATAAAACAAACAAAAATTAGCTAGTGTAGAGGTCACTGAATATTGACAAATTCTTACTAATACAGACGAAATGCCAGAGCAGTCTGGTACAGAATGATAATTATTACATATACAGAATATAACGGTGAATTCAGTAATTTGTTGTTACGGGAAGTACTGCGGTAAAAAGTAATAAAGACACGTAGTATTGCGGAACCTTAGATGAGAAACAAAGGAACAGGAGCTGAAATAGAAGGATTGCTAATCCAAGCGACGTACGCCTCTGCTAACTGGCTTCATCAAACCCAAATGTATGTGCATCGAAAACACCGAAGTGAAAACATGAGCCCATCACATCTGGATACGGATGTAATCTGAACGGAAACAGGGATGGAAAAGAAAATACAACTAGAAGCCACCAATAAGGGTCAGCAGGCACATTCGTGGATCCAATCTGAGGACCTCGTGTTTACGAGGCATCTGCGCCACCATAGAGGCTATCTGCCGAGGTAATCCAAGCAACACGACCTGTATTTACTCATGGGCTTGAAGTATCTCGGCAGGTAGCTACAGCTGGTCTTGTTAGTTGATGCCTGGTAAACACGAAGTCCTTTAGCCAAAGCCACAGATGTGTCTGCTCGCTCGTGTTGGTGGCTTCCCTTTCCATCCTTGTTTTCCTTCAGGTTATATCAGTATCCAGTTGTGATGGGCATATCACTACCTTGAAATCCTTTTGTATCTGATGAGGCCAATAAGCAAAAACGTACTTCGCTCGGGATACCAATCGTGGTATTTGTGCTCCCGTCCTTTATTCCGGACATGCTCACAATTATCCCTTATAAAAAGTAAGAGTACTTTACGAGTAAACACGGTATACATAAATTCAACATCTGGAGAAGTTCTGGTGCATCCACTTTTTAACGGCTTATGGATTTGGGTGACTACAGCCATTCAGTCACGATTAGTGGTACACACAATAGAATCTGAGGATACCTGATCGATTCGCAAGACATCTGATACCTAACACGCTTAGAAATTTATCGATGAGGACGACTAGGAAGAGAGCACTAGGACACACGCTTCACGCTCAGGTGCCTGTCATAGCGACTTGAATTGTAGTCATGCTCACGAGATATTCCGATGAACACAACCTTGACACAGTGGTCGGCACAGGTATAGGGGGGTTCACACAGGGGGAAACAGTAGGATTGCGATAACTAGTTGTCTCAATAAAACATTCATATTGTTGCTGTGATTCGCTCAAGGTATCAGAGGTTTGATTTACTCCTAATAGGAACATCTTAATTGTAAAGGCTCTAAGATCAGTGATTCCCAAAGTGTGCGCCGCGGCTCCTCGGGGCGCTGCGGTGCCCTTGTAAGGGCGCCGCGAAATATTCATTTAAAAAATTCGGCAATTTTCTTGGAACTTCATATTCTCGAATTTTTGCACCACAGATCTGCAGAAAATAAAAAATTTTGAAAAAAAATCTGATGTATTAAGGGCGCCGCGGAAAAAATCCGATTATTCAGGGAGCCGCAAATCGAAAAGGATTGGGAACACCTGCTCTAGATTATAAAGGTATAGCAGGATAAATTGACTTGCTGCCTTTCTGTATATATGAAATTTTCTAAAATATTTATGTGATATTTATAGAAGATACATGATATTAAAGAAGCTTACTTAAGCTTTGACCGCACCGGTGAAATAAAAATCGTTTTAACTACTGATTCTTTAAAGAAGGCCGGCAGTTATGCATTATAAAACCTAGAATCCTGTCGCCTCGGAACTGATGCGTGCTACGTGGGCAGAAAAGTCCAACCTGCATGAAAATGTAACACTATGGTCTTCAATCTGTTACTCTTTCTAAAACCACATGATGATATAATTGAAGATCATAATTTTGCGACTATAGATTGTGTAAATGTTATGATAATCACTATTTAAGTGGGTGATAGAAGGGGTTAAAAAAAGCAAAAAGCTTCATACAACATGGGGGTCAATACGGCATTTTTTTAGAGAAAAGCGACTTTAAAGTAAAATAAAATCTGACAAGGCCGCAATGCCAGACGCAAATTACGACGGACCGCAGTGTAAATAAAGATGGAGTTTATTTTTGGCTCCTAGGTATTATTAAAATGCAAACAATTAAAAAGACGGACTTACCACTAACTGTCTCAGCGCTTCATCTGGTGTATGAAAATTTATTGAACGTATTAAAAAAATCCTACACTATATTCTATATACATTCGTCCGTCGCTAGAATGTTTTTAAAAAAATCCGGATTTTCAATATTTTTGTGCAAAAATCACTGACAGAATGTTAGTCTGCGAGGATAGTCTTCTGGTAACAAGGCCTGCACTCGTTGTACATGGTAGGGATAAAGTAAATTTTCCCGTAGGTTTCTATGGACTATGGTACGCGACAGTCCTACGCGGCGGCCTAATTCCCGAGTACTGATATTGCATTGATTTCCATGATGTTTAAAATTTGTTCCTTCTGCTCTACAGTAGCCTGTGTTTATTATTGGGCTGAACACTTCCTGTATCTCGAAGTTTTTGGTACACTTGCACAAATGTTCTTCGGTCTGGGTGTACCCGTTGATGAAATCTGTCGCGATCAATTTGAGCTGCGAGATTTGAATTCTGACGACACATGTCGGCAAACTCTTTATTCGAGAACATTGTAAATAAACACGACGACGTACGCGAACAATAAATAACCTCTGTTACCGTTTGCGATCGATTGCCGGTTCGATAATAGTACTGAAAGAACGACGCGCTGTTGTCATGTGTGTTTTAAATATTTGATTTAATGAAACTTACCTACTGACTAAAAATTTTGGCTTAACTTAGAAAAACTTAATGCCTGTTGTTTGTTAATTACCCAATTTAAAAACGTTTTAGATTAGATTATAAGAATTAGTAAGGTTGTGGTGATATAAAGCACTTAAAGTTGTAAACTATAAAGCCATTGAGACAAAAATCTATTGGCTTTTTTGGTCATATGAACTTTTTGACTTGTTTTGACCTCCCCCCCTATTACCCATTTCAATAATGACTACTATAACGTTTACACCCTGTATAAACAACCTTTACATAAAGAAATGTTTAAAGACAGAAGGTAATTAGCACACCACCTTGTGTTAGTACCCATATCCTCCTAACGGGAAATCTAATTTGGTGATTTTGCTGTAGATTTTTGGAACATATCTCAAAGGAAGAGGTGAAATTATTAATTAACGATAAATACAGCAGGGGCAATCTAAAACTATTTACAGAAAATAGTATGTCAAGGATCTCAACACACGACAAAAATAGCACTGGGCCCAAAGGGTTTCCATGAGTTGTTTCCGAGATACACAGCCTCCGAGCTGGGTAATCTGTACCCTATTTCAGCTTTGTCTTTATCCCTGCTAGCCGGTTTACCAACAGTATACAAGAGTTGTTGACGAGGCGAACGTAGAGTGAGGCAAGAAATTATACTCATACGTTGATTTGTTCAAGTTTTCTTTATATTAATGAAGTAGCAGGCATTGATCTAAATATCAAGACACCGTGACTGCTACGAGGACCTTAAATACACCTTGTTAATCCGGTTGATGAACCGGGAAAAAATTCCTCAGCCAGATCGTTCCATAATCTTATTCCAGGAACAAAAATGTGGTCGTACCGGCTAGTTCCGGATATACGAAGTTTGACATAGTTAGGATGGGAGTTAAGTCTGTAGAAGAGCTTTGAGAAGAAAAGTATCATCGATCAGTCCAGGCAGCTTTCCTCTGAACAGCATCGACCATGGACAGCTAGTCGGAGTAGCACCACGCCAAACATGTGAGCACTACTTGAGGCCGGGTTTTATTCTAGCCTTGTTTCTACAGAGTGAAAAGGTTATGTGGATGAAAGTACTTCTGAGCCCTGAACAAATAACATACCTTTTTCCCAGCAGTTGTTGCGAACTTAGTGCCAAATGAAGTCCTCAGTGATAAGGAGTTCGACTGAACGGCTCCTTGGCAGAACAGGGGCATTCGTGAAAATCAGATGTATGGTAGGCCTTATTAGTCAAGGTACCGTGTTTTGGAAGCGTCAAGCTGTACCGAATTATTGATTCACAAGCAGTGAAAACTATCAAATCTCTTGTTAGCGAAAAAGTCGCGATTAGTCTTCTCTCCAGCTCATCGGCTTAGCATCTCTGAATGCCTGCGCGTAAAGTGTTGTCGATAGATATTCTGAGGATCGCATTGATTGAGTGCCAAAGAGAAAGATAGCGTCAGGTAGATTGAGTACGCACTTTCTAAGCAACACTGTCATTTGTTCATGAAGGATTAAGTTCAGTGCAATTTAAATGCTCTTAGAAAAAAGTGAGTAACATACATCTACAACAAAGAAATTAAGTAGATCAAGTCAGTCAAAACATGCCCATAGAATTAGTCCATAGACATTATTTCCCTGCCCTACTGGTAGTTACTGTCGATCTGGCAACGTTGTCCCTTTCCACATCTGCAGATCGGTAAGCTTAGATTGCAGAAGCATACGGATCGAAAATATTTCTCTTCCACACCAAGTATTAAAGGTTTTCTGTTAAATCTATGATATGTAAAATATGGCCAATAAGTTCCTAAAATTACCGGGACTGGGAGCGTATAAATATACGCAAGAATTTTCACATATCATACCCCATTCCTCACAACCCACAACTTCCGAATTAAAACCGATACAAAAAATTCCCTAAAATTGATCAAGACCCTCTGAAACGTCAAAGAACGAACGATTTCTCTCCACCGCTACTGAACCGATTTTCAGAAACTTTGTCCATAGTAGCAGCCTTGTGTGAAAATTTCATGTAAATCCGAGCGATACTTCTCGAGTTATAGACGGGCCAAGGATTTGCGGACGGACAGACAGATAGACCGACCGAAATAAGTGGCATAGCTCTTCGTAATGTACATGTCATATAACATCCAAAAGACACATTATCTTATTTTCGAAATGTTTCGCGATCACAGTACTTCCTCACCCTGTGGCGTAGGGAGAGAAAAAGGTTCAACGCCACTGTGTCTTGAATCACAAATATGCAATAAAAAGAGTTGTAGACGAGGCAAACACTGCGTGACGCCAGCTGGCTGTGGCTGGCTCTCTACACTCCGCAGGACGTCATAAATCGTGAACGGCCGCTTTTTCACCAGCGTCCGGAATCGAACGTGCTCCTGCCCAGAGCCCGGAGTATTTCAAACGTCGAAACGGCTTTGCTCAGGCATTTTTCGCTACAAGTACCGCTTTGTTATAATGACGGCTCAAACCGAGGGTCCTCCTCGTTTATCGTGCTGTTGGTAGTTTTTTTTGGGCAGTTTGTTTTATGCAATACCCACTGTAAGGATAGCATGGTAAAGGCAAATACTAGATGCCAGGGCACTGCTTGATATTTTTTAGCTGGTAAAGATGAGTAGATTGGAGAAATAATTTGTTGTAGATTTTGCCACATTTTCGACCCCCAAGAAACGAATAAAATACCCTGCCATTAATAGGCGTAAATAACCTATTATACCCTGGCAGCGAAAAGAAAGAGAGCAGGAAAACACATCGTACGCTACAGCGGGTGTGACGTCCTCTCGAGTTGACAAAGTCGGAGCATTAGTGTCCCGCGGTACTCAAAGGGATGCCGTACTAGCCAGTGGCGTGCGCTGTGTTCCGAGCTTTCTTCTTTTTCGGTACTCAAGTATATTGAAAATAGTTTTTCGTTCTGCTACCCTTTCATAGATAGCGCTCGAATCTTCAATCTCTCTATGTCTTCTCTAATGCCTATTTCAATTCTCAGCCATTGTTTAAAATGAATATACTAAATTAAATTAGCCATTAGCCAGAAGGTTATGAAGATCCTGATATTATCCATGAGACACTTCCAGAACCAAACGTTCTAACTCTTTTTGATGCAGGTTTATGAATGAGTTCAGAATACAGTATATGGGTGGCTATCTTCAGGTAGAATACGTTAGTCAAAAGAGCACGTTAGGTGTGATTTCATAGTTAACTGTCTAAACGAATTTTTCAATGTCTGGTTTATCTCAAAACGGTAGTTACCTTTAACCGACATACCATCTACGGGTTAACTAGAAAGCTATAAAGTAATGCCTTACCTTTTTGGCTCAACAGTGACATAAGATGTGGCGGATGATACGGGAGACGAATATCAAGCGTCATAAAACGCACAGAGTATGATAGTTCAGATGTATAAACCGCTTTTCTTGTACAAGGGACGGCAGGAAAGAAATCTATCCGTGAAAAAAATAATTGAGGCGTACAAGCATAGTATGTCAAATAGTGGCATGTGTTCCCACCTTACTTGCAAAATTTGAGGGAATTTGAGAATTTATAAAGTGAATTAGAAAAAAAATCTGACAAAAGAGGGCCATCTGCCAAACAGGTTGATAGAGGTGACCCTTTGTGAGGATGATACGCCATCATATTATACTATAAATTTTTCGTAGAAACAGTTTCGATGGTGACGTGATCCATGGACGAACATCGTCGTGTGAAGGAATCTTTTTTTATAAAGGTGTAAGTTCACTCGAAGAGAAATGAATGTCCACTGATGTAGGAGGGATTACATTATATTGAAAAACAAAATTATCAAAGAAATCGCATGTATTTTGTTTGGTGGCTAGGTAGTTCTTTTGTAATAGCTCTCGTAGTTACCAAACTTGGAAGTCGATCAGCGATTGGAAAACCGTGCCTTAATAGCCTAAAAGAAAAAATGTATCAAATTCAGGCTGATGAGGATCCACTTGCCTTCCGTCTCTAAGACCATAATCTATCAAAACTTCTCAAATATACTAGATGATTGGTAAAACTACCCATAGGTGGTAGTGTCACCTTTATTTTTTGTACAAAGTTTCTGCAGTGATAACTCTCCCGCCTATTGGAATGATACGTAAAAACAATAGATCTCATTAAAACAAATGAATAACAATACACGTGTTGTTCCGGATATTTAATAAACTCATTTCAGCCACAAAAGACGTGTTTTCCACATAATGATAATAATTGAGGGTGCTGTATCCAAGCGCATATTATTTCTATCCAAATAGTCACTCGCGTTTTCCAAATTGAATCAAAATAATGAGTGGGCGCCATGAAACGCGGGGAATTCTCTCGCCTACAATTAAAATAAACATTTCACGCAAGCATCCGGAACCTGGGATACCAGCACCGGTGGCTCCGGTGCGCTGTAGTATCGTTGCAAATTGATACAATTATTCTCGGTGTATACCACGTGCGAAGTACATTTAATAAGTTTCGTTATATTCGTATACACAATAGCCGACGGTTGTTCGTTATATCATAGATTATAGCCATGGAGATACACACAACGTTGTTAAATTATATTATGAAGTCTTTATTATAATGAAGCAGTCAAGGAAGAAATTGGCCTGATAAGATTGAAGAAATCGTGCAGTTTTTATAATTAGTAAAGGTGTTCCTTGAAGTGGCCAGATGAACATACTGAAGGTCTTCGATGTGGGAAGTGAGCCGGGGTGAGGCACGGGAGGAAAGGTCCCTATTTTCAGGTTTTTGCAAGCATCTCGGATTATTAAGAATATCTTTGTGATTCCTCCTACCTTAACAATCTACACTGAATTTACTATAGTTGTAGTCACCATACTTGGCGGGTCAAAGTAAGACTACCAGTACTACCAGGACTTCCAGCGATAGTAAACGGCGTCTGTACGGGTATAACGTATCTTGAAAAGTGAAATTTCGTCGGTTTTTCTGACATTTCGAAGGTTTTTCTACAAGATGTTAACTCAGCACAAGCAGTTGTACACTTGTTGTGAGCACGTTTTGTAGCTGAACGTGCTGCTTGAATGTCAGCGAACAGTGATCAGAGCAAGCAAACATGGAATTAACTATTTTCACACTGAAAACTACCTAGTCTGCAGGATGACATTTCGTCGTTTTTTACGTTTTTTAGGTTTATCACATAATAGCCTAGCGGATTGCCAGAGTAGAAAATAGTAGCATCATCCCTATACAAAAGGTTACTGTCACAATGAAATATTCAAATTTGAATTTGACAAATCGAATAAAGCATGCATGTATCTGATGTAACATCCGCTTAAAAAATTAAATCCGTTTAGAAACACGTCGAAGCTTGTGATGTTTAATAATGAATATTGTATGTAGTATCATATCAATCCAGCCTCGTCATAGTATCATTTCAAGAATATTCATGTTTTGTTCCTTCTCAGTTTCATCAATAGCGTAGAAACTTACGGTACCGTACATCTTGATCTGCCTTCTGTTCCAGAAGTATTGCCATTATTTTCCGAATATGGGTGCTAATTCCATCGATCTAACGGCCTGGTCACAGGACATTCGCCACAGCGAATATTCGCAACTTTTTTTTGTAGACTACACTCTACGAAATATGTGTTTGCATTTTCAAACAAAATGATCTCTAGTTCATCGATTTCTTTGTTCTTTGGGCGTCCAACCATATTTTTTTAAAGTTGCCGGTTCATTGCTCACTAGCTTTCTGACGTTTGCAAATAAACCTAACCTCACTTATGCTATTCTATACATTGTCTTCATCATTGTATACATTCTATTCATTGTATACGCATTGCATACATCGAGACCTAGACAATTAATGTATACGCGTAAACGCCCATCACTGGTGGGGACTGCTTGTAAAAGTTACGTCGACCGTTCAGAAAAAAAAACAATCATTAATAATAAAGACAATCTATAATAAACATGTCATTTTTAACTGAGTTTTATACTTAAAACCCAGAGTTTTCAATATAAGAGAAACTTGCATCTATAGTATAGTAATCGAGCAACACGAAAACAGAGACACCGTAGACCTTGGTTCACATTCTTATGAAACACGGAGGAGCAATGATATGTGAGTACTTCTGCCGTCCAAAATATATCACTGCGATCTTGCGCTTTCCTTGCTCTTAGGTCGTACAACCTACTACCATCTGAGATAAGGAGAAATAACAGCATGAATATGTTTAAAAGAGACGTTACAAAGTATATTATGTCTGAATCCAGAACATATACATGAACCATTCAATTGACAAACTCTTACCTGAAATGACGCTTAGATTTACAAAAAATTATACTATTCTAATGTATAATGATTATCTTTATGAATATGTTTCTACAAACTGTTATTTCTGAAGTTTTTTCAAGTTCAATTGTGTACGAAAGTGTTATGTTGGATTCTCAATACGTGTTTGAGTGAGTTTTGTTATGAACAAAAATAAAAAACGTGTCGTACCTCATTTCACAATTGTTTGCTTTTAAGGTTTGCTTTTATCTGCTCTTGAATTATACGGATCTTTAATGTAAATCATGTGGCTAATGTGGACATTTCTGTAGCATTTATCTACTTTTAAAATACCGACATAATCGTTCATACCCACGCATAAGGCTCTGCCTTTTGTATAAACTCGCAATATTTATTCAGACTGTTTAAACTTCTAATTGTTATGTGCCTTCAAGACGATTGAGTCACACTGTACAATGGGGCACCGTTAGAGATCGGATGGGCCGGGTCCCAAATGCGATGCCCCGTTGCATGGAAGCAAAGGGCGGGCGGCCGGCATTGTCGGCACTTCTTCACTCATCGCTTCCGGTACATTTGCCTCCGTTGCTATGGCTCGGGCGGGCGGCCAGCTTCGCGCCAGCTTCAGCTAGCAGCCAGCTCCAAGCCCCTCAGCCCTGCTCTACTTCTGTTCGTGTTATCGGGCTGGCTGTCACATCACTTTCGCACTACTTGTTCCGGACCGATGGCCCTAGGAATACGCTTTGAGTGCCGCCGCTTAATGGACGTTTCTTCAGATGCTATGGATTATGTCACGCATACAGGGTGGCTCGAAGTGGTAGAAGGGATGTCGGGTTGCCAATATTGTATGTCGAGGTGTTTAACATGTTGGGGAATGTTCCAGATCCACATGAATACCCCCAAAATTTGTTACCCGATACACGTGTACCTTTTACCGCCCTAACCCATGAACTAATTTAATATTGCACTCACCTCTGTACTTAATGCGTTCATATTATAATAATCTTCAGGACTATTTTGATACGTTTGATACAAAATTATCATACATCAAACAATCATGTAAAAATCAGGCATAGATAGGGCGTATTACACTTCTTTGTTATCTTGCTATATTCCCACCAGTATTCATTGATATCTCTGTTGGTTTTGGACGAATAAGTAAATATGATTCGCAGATGCTCTAGATTATGCGACGTATAGAGGGTAGCTCAAAATATGGGTTAGGGATGCCTTGTTGAAAATGTTGCAAGTTTATGTTTTGCATGCTGGAGAATACTCCAGACCGACCGGCCAAAGAATAAGCTTTGAGTGACGCCTATTGTCATTTCTCCAGAAGCTTCGAAACACACACAAGCTAGCTTGAAGAAATAGTAGTGATGCTGAGCTGCCAGTGCTGTGAGTCGAGAATGTTCCGAACCGATGGCTCTAGAAAGCCGCTTTGAGTGCCGTCTCTCAATGACAGTGTCTTTTAATGCTTCGGATTATGCGGAATATACAGGGTGGCTTAAAAATGTAGTGCGGGTATCGAGTCGCCTTGTAAGTCCAGTAGATAATAGATAGTAATAATCTTTAAGTGGGAAAATACAGAAAATGTTTGCATAGGTCAAGATGTTCATGATGCTTCTTCACGAATACTAAAAATTATGCGACTCTTACAGGGTAGCTCAAAAACGAAGTAGGAATGTCAGGTCGCCAATATTGTTGCGGTGAAGCTACGTCTAAAACAGAATGAATCAGTATCCTTCTCATATTCAGAGTTTTTGATAGCGTGTACGTTACAGTTGGAGGTTGTAGAGGGTGAATAGTTGTAAATATTGTATCATTGGTATTAGTGAAAAATATTGTACCATTGAAAAACTCCTGATGCAGATAATACTTGTATGTACTATGCACCTGTTATAATAAAAGATTTAAATTTTAAAACTTAAGATATAGACATTTAAAGGACTATAACATTATATTCAATAGTAATAAATGTTAGTTCAAAATCTCGTTCAGGAAAATAGTGAGCCCAAAAGTCGGATATAAACTTTATTAGCTGAGTGTTGCATGAAGAGCACAGAGTCCATCTATTTGAGTGTATATTTTGAGTGTAACTAATGATCCTGACAAGTCATGTTGCATCCATTCCAAAAATACAGATCCAGTAATAAATTGTTAGGTCTTAGATCAGCAGCTCACGAGGGGTCACGTTTCTCTCTTACAATTTGGTACTTTACTATAGAAATAAACTTTGAATCCTAAAACTTGATTTGTGGTATTTGGATTAATCAAACTTATATATATTCAAGACCAACGAAGAAGTCTATTTTGGAGACAAACAATCTAGAAAACGGAGAAGCAGCCATCAATTACTGAGCGATATACGTGTAAATAACGTACGTGACACAAATTAAAATGTTGATTAATAGGAAATACTTTATGACTGGAAAACTTAAAAATGACGTTATATTCTTAAGTATGTAGAGAGAAGAATTCTGAAAGCTTAAATGGCGGTTAAAGCCATTTTAAATGACGTGGCCGAAAGCGATGGCAAAATTGAGTAGAAAAATGCTCATGATCGATTTTATTAAAATATATGCGAGTACATCAAAACTATGTACGGAACATATTGGGAGGCAGGATGGCAGCAAAGAAAACATATTGTGTATAGTGTATGCGACTAGACAATTGAGGTATTCAATATTATTTAAGAATATTTAAAAATAAACAAAAAAAAATTTTTATAACTGTAGATTTTAGAGCAGTAAACTTTTTTATGTAAAACATTTGATGTAATGGAATGCAATGTCTTTGGAAGCATATTGTCTTTGAAGCAAATAATTACAAAGTGAAATTATCTGTTGGTAGCAGAAACAGCAGTGCTGTTTGCTTGAGCGAATCATGTTGCAGGTGTGGAAAACGAAACTCAAACAAGGCAATGGGAGGGATGTTTATGAAATCGAGTGTTAAGTACTTTATCAGTATTATGCCAGCTTCCCGGTGGAGTCTCCGTATTTACTCGGCTTGCACAACATACTCGGAACTCAATATATTAAAACCGTTCGTGCTTAGCGTACGTGTGCCATTTTATAGCGCTGAATTTCATTTGCGTTTTACCAGTAGCGTAGACACTCAAAACTTAGAAATAGGAAACGGTGCAGAACATAAATCGTAACAAAGATAAAGAGATCTCAATTGAATTTGTGTTTCGTAAGTTTGATAGAAAGGCAATGGTGAAAAAGAAATACGAGAAAGGATCAATAAAGGTAGAGCAGTAACCAGACCTCTCTTCTCTGGAATAAAAAATACAAGACCTACAAGGAAACATCTATATAGTAGCCTAGTCCATAGTGTACACCGCTACGGTTTAGAAATACGGGATTCTACCTAGGCCAACGAAAATAAACTCATGGCAACTGTAATGGGTTTCCTTAGAAGGAGCAGTGGACGATCAAGGCTCGAAAGAATCAGGAATGATGATATCCGAATGCAGATGCAGGTGGATAGACATACAGGGTGGTTATTTGAAAACCTCCCACCACGGATTTATCGAAAACCACTGATAAAAAGAAAAAACGCCGAGACACTGTAAAAGGTTTGTCAAGGGGCACAACTGTTTAACCAACTACTTGACCCCCTTTCATCCCCTGCCTCAGGGTCAACTCCTCAATAATTTTACATGACATGCCTTAATTTGTTGAGGCAGAAAACAAAAACACATGAAAACATTACTTTTTATTTCTATACGTGTTCAAAATTTTGCCCGTTATTGGCCAAACAATGACAAAGGCGATGTTTAAATTACTCACGAACATTTTTTAAAACGAGTTGTCGGTCATGGCAGCTTTCGATGATGCCTAGACGAAGTTCATCCAGACTTTCAGGCTGAGGAGTAAATAGATTTCAAATGGCCCCTAAAAAGTCTAATGGCGTCAGATCAGCAGATCTAGCGAGCCAATTCTATAGGCCTTCTTCGCCCTATCCATTTATCCGGAATCTCGTCGTCTAGTTATTGCCGAACCGGAAAAATATAGTGAGGAGGAGCGCCGTCTTGCTGAAAATACATTTCAGCCTCATCAAGTATAGAGTTTCCATCCTCTTCGATTTGGTTTTCAATGACTCCAGTGATAAGCGGATTGATGGTATTTTACAACATATCTAAATAAATGTCTCTATTCAAATTTCCATCAATGAACAATGGACCAATAACTTTGTTTCCTAAAATGCTTGCTTGTTAGTTTTTTGGGGGTACTGAGTATGCCCTTCTACAAAAGCATGAGGATTTTAATTGCTCCAATACCTGCAGTTATGCTCATTAACAAATCCATTCAGATAAAATGTGCATTCATCACTGAAGAAAATATTCTTTACATGAATGGTATTATCATATATATATATATACAGGGTGACTTCGAAGTTGAGTCATTTATTTTAACAGTGAGTGGATCTGATCAAAAGAAATGTTTTTTCCTTTACCATTTTTCTGGTAAAATTAAAGTAACAAAGTTATAGCCCTTTGGAAGTTTGAGTACCGCCCTGTCTCAATAATAATATTATGTGCTCGTGTTTGGCGACAACGGATATAATTCGCCTTATCGGTTCATCGCATCGGAAACAAAAAAGCGAATGAATTTGGAACGATGTTTTTACAATTATTTCATTCAGTTGTATACAGTCAGTGTCAGTCGGTAGTGGATAGTGGTGTCTGTTGCGTGGCTCAAACGAAATAAAAAATGGCACATGTTTATGCGGATCGGTTTCCCAATCGAGTGCAACCAACCCCTCGTGCCTTTGTTAATGTAGTACAACGGGTTCGTGAATCATTTGACTTAAGACCTCACATATGGACGGCATGCCGGTGCTCCAAGACCTCACGATCAAATACAGGTCCGCACTGAAATACTTGTCGGGAGGATACTTTATAAAACAAGGTAAAAATTTTTTTTTATTTTTTTTTATTTTTACACACATATTTTGGTTTATCTTCCTTCTACAATCATTATCTGAAAATTAATGACTCAACTTCAAAGTATGTATATATATCCAACTAAAGGCGGAAGCTTTATTTTTCACCTACCTGGTCCAGACGACAATGACCACGTCTCAAGTTATATATGTATATATATAACGGACTTTTTTACAGCTGATGCCGTCTCTCCATCCCCCATTTCCATCTCGTCCTATCAAAAACCTCATTTTCCTCTAAGTTCCTCGTGGTCATCGTTTGATCACTGTCATCTCGCCAGCTCCTTCTTGGCCAACCCCTCTTTATTTTTTCTGGTGGAATCCATTCTAGGACCTTCCTGGACCATTCGTTCGCGTCGATCCGTTTTACATGCCCGAATCAAGTTAACCGCCTTTTTCTGTCTTCATGAATTCATTTGAAAACTTCCCACCACAGATTTATCGAAAACCACTGATTAAAATAAATAACGCCGAGACACGTCAAAAGATTTGTCAAGAGCGACAACTTTTTAACTACTCCACCCCCTTTCATCCTCGGCCCCCTAGGGTCATTCCCTTAAGAATTTTAAGTAACAAGGGGTATCGAGTAATAGCTTGTTTGGAAGGTATTTTAAAGTCCTTTATTTTGACGTTTGATCTTTCAAATCAGTCTATTCGTTTTGGAGAAAATTAGAGAAATCTTTATTTATCCTAATATGTTCAAATAGAAAACAAAAAACACAAAACTATCACTTTTTATTTCAATAAGTGTTCAAAATGTTGCACGTTAGGGTTTACCAAACTTACAGTTCGTTTATAATTTAAAACTGAAACTACCAACATAAACACCTATTCGGAAGAGCAACAACCAAGTAATACCCCGAATTTTTTTCCGCATTCTTTTCATCAACACATATCCTGGGCGAACAGTATTTATTGTATGTATTGTTTACTTATTTGTTGCCCAGAGAAGGAAAAAAATCAATTTGCTGTCAGTTACCTCTGTGACAATCTTAGGATAGTGAAAATTAATTTATTGATTCAGATTTTACTTCCAAAATGGTTTACACACTAGCCGAAAGAGTGGAAATGATTCTAATTTATGTTGCCCAAACTCAGTGTTCTCGGCAAACTGCTGTCACGTTATAGGTATGTTTTGAGCCTTGTAACTAAATTTACTCAAGCTGGATCAGTTGCAAATAAAAAACGTGATCATCGGATAGTTTTGGATGAAGCCGCTCAAGTTGAAGTTTTGGGTCACTTTGGAATAAATCCTAATACTTTATTGCGCAAAATTGTTTCTGCGACTGGTATTTCATCAGGCTCTGTACACACAGCTATTAAACACCATAAATTTCATCCATTCAAAATGAAAATATTGCAAGAGATAACCGAAGACGATTTCGATAGGCGGGTTGAGTTTTATGGACAAATGACTGCAGCGATTAATGATAACACCATTCATGTAAAGAATATCTTCTTCAATAATGAATGGATTTGTTAATGAGCATAACTGCAGGTATTGGAGCAATTAAAAACCTCATGCTTTTGTAGAAGGGCATACCCAGTACCCCCAAAAAACGTATGGCAAGCATTTTAGGGAGCAAAGTGATTGGTCCATTGTTCATTAGTGGAAATCTGAATGGAGACATGAGAGGATGGAAACCCTATACTTGATGAGGCTGAAATATATTCCAGCAAGACGGCGCTCCTCCACACTATATTCTTCCGGTTCGGCAATAACTAGACGACGAGTTTCCAGATAAATGGATAGGGCGAAGAAGGCCTATAGAATTGGCTCGCTAGATCTCCTGATCTGACGCCACTAGACTTTTTAGGGGCCATTTGAAATCTATTTACTCCTCAGCCTGAAAGTTTGGATGAACTTCGTCTAGGCATCATCGAAAGCTACCATGACCGACAACACGTTTTAAAAAATGTTCGTCAGTAATTTAATCATCGCCTTTATCATTATTTGGCCAATAACGGCCAACATTTTGAACACGTATCGAAATAAAAAGTAATGTTTTCATGTGTTTTTGTTTTCAGTCTCAACAAATTAAGGCATGTCATGTAAAATTATTGAGGAGTTGATCCTGGGGCAGGGGATGAAAGGGGGTCAAGTAGTTGGTTAAAAAGTTGCGCCCCTTGACAAACTTTTTACCGTGTCTCGGAATTTTTGCTTTTTGTCAGTGGTTTTCGATAAATCCGTGGTGGGAAGTTTTCAAATAACCACCCTGTATGTCTATCCACCTGCATCTGCATTCGGATGTCATCATTCCTGACTCTTTCGAGTCTTGATCGTGAACTGCTCCTTCTAAAGAAACCAATTACAGTTGCCATGAGTTTATTTTCGTTGGCCTAGGTAGAATCGCCTATTTCTGAACCGTAGAGGTCTACACTATGGACTAGGCTACTATATAGATGTTTCCTTGTAGGTCTTGTATTTTTTTTATTCCAGAGAAGAGAGTTCTGGTTACTGCTCTACCTTTATTGATCCTTTCTTGTATTTCTTTTTCGCCATTGCCTTTTTCTCAAACTTACGAAACACAAATTCAATTGAGATCTCTTTATCTCTGTCACGATTTATGTTCTGTACCGTCTCCTATTTCTAAGTTTTGGTGTCTACGCTACTGGTAAAACGCAAATGAAAATTCAGCGCTATGAAATGGCACACGTACGCTAAGCACGAACGGTTTTAATATATTGAGTTCCGAGTATGTTGTGCAAGCCGAGTAAATACGGAGACTCCACCGGGAAGCTGGCATAATACTGATAAAGTACTTAACACTCGATTTCATAAACATCCCTCCCATTGCCTTGTTTGAGTTTCGTTTTCCACACCTGCAACGTGATTCGCTCAAGCAAACAACACTGATGTTTCTGCTACCAACAGATAATTTTACTTTGTATTTATTTGCTTCAAAGACCATATGCTTCCAAAAACATTGCATTCCATTACATCAAATGTTTTACATATAAAAGTTTAATCCTGCTCTAAAATCTACAGTTAATAAAAGTTTTTTTGGTTTTTTGTAAATATTCTTAAATAATATTGAATACCTCTATTGTCTAGTCGCTTACGTTATACACAATATGCTTTCTTTGCTGCCATCCTACCTCCCAATATGTTCCGCACATAGCTTTGATGTTCTCGTATATATTTTAATAAAATCAATCATGAGCATTTTTCTACTCAATTTTGCCATCGCTTTCGGCCACGTCATTTAAACTGGCTTTAACCGCCATTTAAGCTTTCAGAATTCTTCTCTCGACATACTTAAGAATATAACGTCATTTTTAAATTTTCCAGTCATAAAGTGTTTCCTATTAATCAACATTTTCATTTGTGTCACGTACGTTTTTTACACGTATATTGCTCAATAATTGATGGCTTTTTCTCCGTTTTCTAGATTGTTTGTATGGAAATAGACTTCGTCGCTGGTGTTGAATGAACCGAAATGATGAAAAAATAAATACTTTCGAAAGCTCGTCATGGTCAAAAAACAAACATTCTGTCTGACTTGGATTTCTTTGGGTTGTGGCTGCCACCTCAAGGTCCTTTTACTTGTAACAAAACCATTGCTGTATACATTAGTCAGAGCCAGCGTAGAGCGAAAGGTAAACCCTGATGCATAATCACTGGAGCTCCTACATCGCGCAAGTGGCACTTTCGAGATCTTTTACTATTTGCGGCACGATTTTTAAACTCATTTGATTTTGGTTGTGACAAAATCACAAAAATGTCACTACTTGAGATAATAATAATAATAATAATGATAATAATTGGCGGAGTTTAGCACAGCTATTCTCACACTCAACCTTTTAAAGACTAATTAAACATACAAATATGGTATTTTACATATAAGGTAAACGATTGTTTGTCTCTGAATCAAACTAAAAAAAAGAACGTAATGGTAATTGATCACAGAGCATTTATTTATTGATTCTATGCTGAATTCCTAGAAGATGTTGCCTGAAATGCAGTTTGAAACGGATGTTATTAGTATTTGATATACCAATGTTCCTGCTATAGATGTTAAAGAGAGACAGTGCATTACACGTGAAAGATCTATGAAAGAGTGATGTTACATAAATAGGCATTGTAAAATGGTTTTGATGTCTTGTACAATATAAGATTAGTAATGTACTTATTGGCATACAGTACTCACAGCTTCAAATAACACCTCTGAGATATTGTTTTAACGTATTGTTGGTAACGTAACTTGTCATCTATGATCAAACCAAGTATCTTACAGCTAGTTGAAAAATAAAGTTCTTGTTCATTCAAGACGAGGGTCAAGCCACTGCTCAAGTTTTCTCGCTTGTGATCAGAACAGAAAAGCACAAGTTTTGTTTTATCAATATTTACTTCCAAATTGTGTTCTTTATAGTTGTCAGATACTGTTCGTAAGTCAGCGTTGATTAATTAATTGGCCTGTTTCACAAGCGATAGTTCAAAATGAGACGGAAGCTGAGTGTCACGAGCGTAACATTGAATGTGTGAGTACTATACGAATATCAAGATATTAGCTGTGTATATAATCAATAACAACGGTCCTAAAACGGAACCTTGAGGAGCTCATGATGTTATTGTTGTTATCTCAGATCTTTTGTTATGTAGAATAACGCTCTGCTTACGAAGACTTATGTAATTGCAAAATAAGTTCAACGCGAGCGTATAATTTCATCATTAAGATTTAAAAGAGCAGTGGTTGTATTATGCCCTCCCCTAAAACCCAACTGGTGCTTAGAGAGAATGCTTTGATCTATTGAATACTGGTTTAGCTGTACATTATCTATTTTTTCTAACAGTTTGGATGGAATGCATAGTAAACTGATAGGTTTCAAATAAGCAAGCTCAGTTGGAGCAGGGATTTTAGGTAAAGGGCATATTACAGCCTCTCTCCAAAGTCGAGGAAAATATCCTTTCTCTAAGCAAACAGTTTATAATGTGTGTGTCAATGGATTTAATAATTCTGATGTACAAAGCTTCACCATACACCAGGTTATGACGTCAGGACCATATGCATTTGATCTTATCTTCGATATATGCTCCAGTACAACACTCTGGTCAACAAAGCTGAATGTGAAGCTGGAATCACTCATTTTGCTGGAGGAATATCTGGTAATAAGAGCATTAGATTCATTAACTTCAGTATATGCAGACATGAACGACCTGTTTATTTCATTAGGATTGCTTAAGGATGGTGCCAGTGAAAAGGAAGCGGAATCATTCATATTCATTTTAATCAGAGTTTTCGAAAATTGCCTATTATTTCTCTGAGAATGCAGATAGTTAAGATATGCACATTTTCTGTTCTCATTGCCGTCAATGCAAAGTTCCTAATCTCTTTGTAGTGCCTAAGACGTTCTTCGGTTCTATTCAACATGTAAGTGCGTAATGACCTGTCCCTCTTCTTGAAAATCAGTTTAAGATTATCTGTAAGCCAGGGAGCTGGCCGCCTGCTAACTTTTACAGTAATTTTAGGAGCATGTATGTCGAACAATAATGTAATATAGTCAGTCAATAATCTTACTTTTTCATCGATGCTTTGTAGAGTATAGATGTGATGCCAAGGAATGAAGCGTAAGTCCATCATGAACAGATCATGATCAAGATTTTATAATCACGCTATGTGACAAACTTTTGACGATACTTTTGTCGATACAGGGACAATTTACGCAATACAAGTCTGTGATCACTAACAGCATCAGCACTTAACGTACATGTATTGTTTACTATCGCTCATTTGATACAAAGATTAGATCTAAAAGAGTAAGTTGCTGTATTTTGAGAGATCCTTGCTGGTTCAGTGACTACTTGAGAAAATCCATATGAGTTGAAGCAGTTTAAAAGGTTGTTTTCAGCGTGAGTCAATATATCATCATTAAAATCTCCTAATACTATTATATGATCAAAGTCAAGTTGCAGCCGCAGCAAAGTTTGATCCAAATTTTGAATGCAGGCAGCCAGATCCTTGTTAGGAGCACGATAATGGACTCCAGCAGCGAGTTTGAAACTATTAATGACAACCGAGATAAACAGACTTTCATAACAATCAGATTGTAACATGCCGATATTAATTTATGTATAAGAGTGTACATCTCAACTTATTTTTCACATAGAATGCAACCCCTTCCCCGCGAAACGGGCGATCACGCCTAAGAATTTAATAACCATTGCTACTGATTCATCTGGCACAGCACTAGATATGCAAGTTTCTTATACAGCAAGAATATCAATACTGCTGTCAAATAACATCGTTTTCAGTTCATAGAAACCTGTGAATGGTGACCGAACATTCAAGTGCGCTAAAGTGACACTTTTCTCATTCATATCGAGTTGTTTATTTTATGTTATTGACAATTAGATTGTAAACACGACAGTTCGAATCGGTTGCAGAATGATCGGCTTTTAGATTTGTCTGACGGTTCGGCGATGTTCGCAGGCAGTTCTTCAAATGATGACCTGCGCAATCTGGACAGGTAACTACGTTCTTACAGGCATCCTTGGTACGATGATAACGACAACAGTTGAAACAGCGAAGGACCGGAAAATAATCCGTGACAGCAAACTTTCTACAACGAACATATAAAAATCCTCGACCCATGATGTATTTATGCACTCTTGGTGATACTTCTAGAACAGCATCGGTGAAAGACCCACGGTTGTTTTGATCTATTAGTGCATCTACAATGTTTCCTGCGAGCTCCTTCAGGCTGTGTTTTACTTTATCTAAATGATCTTCACTCTCGCAATTAATCGCAATCCCATTTTTTGTTAAGTTTTCGCTGCTGATACATAAAGTAGAATTTGCTGGATTTATTTTGGTTTTAAGAAACTTCATGGTTTTGTGGTTAGCAGTTTTATCGGATTTAGAGTTCACAAATATCGTATGTGATTGTTTGTGTGGAATGCTTACATTTTTTACGGCCGAGCTATAGGAAACGGTAGAAATGAGATACGATCCATTTTTATTCGAAACTTTTTCTTGCAGATCTGCAATGTGGTCTTTTTGTAGTGATATGGTATATTCTAATATTTGATTCTCCCTTTGCAGCATATCATTTGCATCCTTTGCCGGGGTTTTAACAGTAGTAAGCATGCATGGTTTACGTGTCCAGTTCACTCGTTCCATTGCAAAAATACGGGAAACCAACCCAAAACGCTTCGTGTGCAGTATGCACTTACATATAAAACACTCAACACCAGATGTTCTAATATTGTCATCACGTAATTCACTTTTTTTTTCTTATTCTCGGGATCGTCATCATCAGGCGGCACCATATTTGCTTAATATGATAAATTATATCTCACGTCCATTCCGAAGATGTATTTAACTAAGGTAGTACGCTCATGCGTACTGCGCGCCACACATTTTTAAGATGAATAGTAGCGCGAGCGCGGATATGTTCTTCCCGCTCGCCGCCGTCCGCTGTAACTGCCACCCCGTTTCATTCGCTTTTATGTGTGCGTCGCGTCCACACGTGTAGTTTCAGTGCCCGGCTCCGCAACAGACGAAAAACCAATAGTACAGGTATGATAGTATTATTTTGCTATTCACGACATTCATAGAATGTTCTGTTACATCAGGATAATACGAAATAATGATATTTTTATTGGCACAGTCCCAGATTTTTCTTTTGCATTTTCTCAATTTCACGAACAAGGCTTCCTAGTTTATTTGCTGTGCATTTAATGTTAATTCGAGAAAGTGAACTATTATATACTAATCACGTTAAAATCGTTCTGGTGAGCAACTATTTCTCCACAGGGCTTGTTTTACAGCATGGGGAAACGCAAGAGAAGCCGATCCAGCGACAAACTATCGCGTAGAGACTTACAAAAAACAATTAATGAGCTTCGCGATAGACTAAACAGGCAGGAGCGAGATCGTAGGTCCCATTCACGTCGGCACAGTCGAAGCATTTCTCCGAGGAGGCCCCGCTCTAGTTCGCGCAGTCGATCCTTAGTACAGGACCGTACTTCGATAAAAAGAAGGGGGGTGCCAGATTCGGAGGATCGTAACCACAATTATACGACTCGGAAACGTCGAACTTTGGACAAACCGACTTCCGAATATCAATACTCTAGGAATTCATCGAGAGAACGTCGGGTTTCGCACAGCCCAACTTCCAATCGATACCAAAGTCCTAGAAATACATCGAGAGAGCGTCGGGTTTTGAACAGTCCGACTTCTTCACGATTTTCAAAAGAAAAAATAGACCGACGTAGCATGAGCCGAGCCTCGTACGACTCGGCGAGTGTCACCAGTGGTAGAGGCCCGGCATCGAACTGTCCGGCTATAAACCAAGACCATCCGGAACTGGATGACCTAGATACACTCGTACTCCAAGACGACATAAATTTACAAGCTGAAAACACTGAGAATGAGGCGGAGCAACTTCCAGAGTGCATTAAAGAGGTATTAGGCATTGACACTGACACAGAAACAAAACAGTCCTATCATCTCAATGATGCTATAAGACAAGTTTGGTCACAAACAATAGCCCAAGGCATAGGAAAGGAAAATATGGATCAAATTTTGGATCGCCATAGGCCTCCCAATAATTTTCCTACTCTTGATCCTCCAAAAGTCAACCCGGAAGTTGCTCACATTCTTTCTCAAGCATATGTTAAGAGGGACCAATGCCATGCAAGATATCAGCTATTGGTGGGAAAAAGTACAAGTGCGCTTGGCAAATGCATGAATTATGTCATCAATGAAATCAAGAATAATGTTGATTCTGATCTAAAAATGCACTTGCTACCACATCTAGCAGATGTGGGCACATTCATGACCCAGCTATTCCATGAGATCTCGACGACCCGTAGGGAATATATTTCACAACTTCTCTCCAAATCGGTGAAAGATACCATCAAAGAGACTATTCCGGGGGAATATCTATACGGCACCGATTTGGCAGAAAAGATTAAAATGGCAAAAATTGCAGAAAAAGCTGGGAACGACTTAAGACAAGACGGTTATAGCAACAAGGCAGGGCCATCCGGCATCAGAAGAGGGGGGGGGCACACCTCTCAGCGCCAGCATGGTACCTCCAAAACTGCATACAATGCTCGTACTCCATATAAAGCGACTAGCTACCGCCCGTCTTTAAACAGGCAACGCCCGCCTCCCCAGTCAGGGAGGGACTCGGGGCCGAGGAAAGGGCAAACCTCCAAGCAAAGTCGCCCCCCAGGGAGCAGATACCAATAAAGGTAAGTCATTCTAAGCTAGCGGGCAGACTATCCCATTTTGTCGAGTCTTGGAAATGTATAACGAACAATTCCACAGTTCTATCCTGGATTAAGGGATATAAGATCCCTTTCTTAGCAACACCGGTTCAGAAACAGAATCAAACTGCCCACACTCAGTACGACCCTTTGATTGCCTTGGCAATCAGGGAGCTACTAGATATCGGAGCAGTATCATCATGTACGGAGAGGAAAGACCAGTACGTTTCAACTTACTTCCTAACTGAAAAATCCAACGGAAAGAAACGGTTCATTTTAAATTTGAAAAAATTTAATGAATTCGTGAAATACGAGCATTTCAAAATGGAAGATTTTCGGACAGTACTAAAACTATTGCAAAAGCAATACTGGATGGCAACCATCGATCTAAAAGACGCATACTTCCTAATATCAATAGACAAATCATTTAGGAAGTATTTGAGGTTCAGGTTTAATTCTAATACATTTGAATTCAATTGCTTACCATTTGGTCTCTCGTCAGCACCGTACTGTTTCACAAAAATAATGCGACCCGTCCTGGAAAACCTGCGTACTCAAGGGATTCTGTTGGTCAACTATTTAGACGATTTCCTAGTCATCAGTGACTCGTCTGAAAAATGTAGGGAACACACAAAAATTGTGGTAAACACATTACAGTCCATAGGTTTCATCATAAACTTTGAAAAAAGTTCGTTGACCCCAGAACAGAGAAAAATATTTTTAGGATTTCAATACGACACCAAAAATATGAAAATATCCCTACCGTCGGAAAAGAAAACGTCCATTAAAAACATGTCAACGTCTTTCCGAAAAAGGGATACATGCAGTATAAGAGAACTTGCACAGTTCATAGGCACCTTAACCGCAGCCTGCCCTGCGGTTAAGTACGGCTGGTTGTACACCAAGCGTTTGGAACAACTAAAGTGCTCAGCTCTAGAAGCGAACAACTACAACTATAATTGTATAGTAGTCTTACCACATAACTTTATAGATAATGACCTAATCTGGTGGGAGCGAAACATCTTAAATGCGGAAGCCGATATTAAACAGACAGGCTATAGTATGACAATAATCACAGATGCCTCACTGACTGGGCGGGGTGCATGTAGAGGACACGACAAAACCCATGGGTTTTGGTCCAATCCAGAAAAATATAATCATATAAATTACTTAGAACTTACAGCTATTCTTTATGGCTTAAAATGTTTCGCCCGGGATGCAAGGAACTGCAGTATTCTGATTAGATCAGATAACACGACGGCAATATCTTGCATCAACCGTTTGGGCAGTATACAATCTACCAAGCTCAACAACAGAACGCGAGACATCTGGGAATGGTGTCAAGCCAGAAATATTTGGGTATTCGCTTCATACGTCAACACAAAGGACAATCTGGACGCAGACAGGGAGTCCAGAGTAGTCTCAACCGAAACAGAATGGTCTCTGGCAGATTCAGCATTTGATGTTTTAAAACACGAATTCGGATCTCCTGACGTTGACCTTTTTGCCTCAAAAATAAATCACAAATGTCGACGATATGTATCATGGAGGAAAGATCCGGATTCGGTCGCAGTTGATGCATTTACTATTAGCTGGACCGATATTTATTTTTATGCATTCCCCCCATTTTGCTTAATATTGAAGGTGTTACAAAAAATTATCCAGGATAAAGCAGAGGGAATTGTAGTAGTACCAGACTGGCGTGCCCAGGCATGGTATCCGCTTGTAGAGAAACTACAAGTTGGAAGATCTGTTACTTTTGGACCTGACGATAATCTTCTGACTTCTCCTTTCAGTTCAACCCACCCTCTGGCCAACAGATTAACATTAGGATGAGGCGTTAGAGACCATAATCGATTCAATATCGACAGCTACGATCAGCCAGTATGCGTGTACTTACCGTCTATGGTATAAGTACTGTGAAGAGAAGCAGATACCAGTATTTCAGGCAAACGTCCTGCAGGTAATAGAATTCCTTCAGAACATTATCAATACAACTGAACTAAATTATGGAAGTTTAAACAGCCACAGATCTGCGATCTCCCTTATATCCTCCGATAGCCTAGGTTCACACCCCCTGATAAAACGGTTCATGAAAGGGGTAGCCAGAAGACGACCAATGAACCCCAGGTATAGGTTCACGTGGGCTCCTCAACCAGTTCTTACAGCATTAGGAAATCTCCCTAACAACCAACTTAAAAGCCTCACCCACAAACTGGTGACCCTACTTTCACTGGTAACAGGTGGCCGCCTTCAAACGATCTCTTTAATCCGGGTATCAAACATTCACAGAGACGAAACCAGATTACAAATAATGATTACGGACCCAGTAAAGACGTCACTTAGCCTCAATGATCAGCCTTTTCTGAGTCTCCCGTTCTTCACACCAAATCCCAACATATGCCCAGCCTCAACAGTGCTGCAGTACTTAGAGTCAACGAAAGAAATCCGAAATAATGAAGATTTCTTATTTTTAACTTATGTAAAACCCCATAAAAAAGCAACAAAGCAAACCCTTGCCCGTTGGGTAAAACAGACACTTATGTCATCGGGAGTAAATACGACTGTAATTAAACCTCATTCAACTAGGCACGCAGCAACGTCAGCAGTCCGTAGGGCAGGGCTGTCGGTAGACACTATTTGTAAAACTGCAGGCTGGTCTCAGAAGACGGCAACCTTTGCAAGGTTCTACGACCGACCACTACAAGCGGATGATGACTTTGCAAACACGATACTCTCAACGAGTATAAATTAGAATATTTTCACCTTATTTTACTTTTGCTATGATAGCAGTTTTGTTCAACTTATTTCGTATATAAAACATCAATGCATATGTTTGTGGTTTGTATCTTTGAACATCTACCTTAGTAAAATACATCTTCGGAATGGACGTGAGATATAATTTAACGATCAAACGAACTTACCTGAAGTTCGATCGTAATTATATCGATCGTCCATTCCGAAGATGTAGAAACCCCCCCTCCCTGAAATGCAGTGGCTTTTCACCCTGCTCATATGCATTGAAAAACAATCTTTGAAGGAATGAAACGGGGAGGCAGTTACAGCGGACGGCGGCGAGCGGGAAGAACATATCCGCGCTCGCGCTACTATTCATCTTAAAAATGTGTGGCGCGCAGTACGCATGAGCGTATTACCTTAGTTAAATACATCTTCGGAATGGACGATCGATATAATTACGATCGAACTTCAGGTAAGTTCGTTTGACCGTTAAATTTCATGTATCTGCTTAAACCACACATACATGTTTTATCGTTGGCAGATTGATGGAGCAAAATATTTGAAATATGTTCCTGATAAAAACAAATCAAATACAATAAAATACAATAAAGTTGATTATCTAAAATTATACGCCCTTCTTTAGTTCATCACTCTTTTCCTACCCTTGTTTACTTAGTGAACCAACACATGCAACTACAAAGTGGTATACTATAACTATCTAAACCTGTAATGACTCACACGCGTGATCAGAGCATGACCGCCGCCAGGCGACGGAATGGCTGTCGAGAGGCGTCAGACTAGAACAGGTTGGTATTCTAAACTCTGAGTCTCCGAACTACACATTCTAAATAATACATATTTTATTCAGGTAACAATATGTCCCACAATCATCTTGAGATATTAGAAAATTAGAATTCAAGTATGTTAATAATAAATGGGAACATATGGTCCTACCGTTTTGATTCATTTCTTTATTACAATTTTAATTTTTTTATTATACTCACAATATCTCATTCATTAGTTATAATAATCTTGAGTAAAACGGTTTATGCATTTTTTGACGTGTTTTATGGAGTAAGCTTCCATACAGCGATCTGCTCGAATGCGGTGTTCCGGCATTTAGACTTCTGCCTGCGCGGCTGCTCAGATATAGAAAAAAATTAAAGGTTTGTTAACAAGTGTGCGTGCCCAAAGGTCAAAGATTGATCGTTGCACATATTGGCAGCGATAGTGGCTTTTTAGAAGGATCCGACTTGACTATCGTTGAGATGAGGTGATTACCATCATTAAATGAATGCCATCTGCTTCGAGAGCTACTTTCAAGGTCGCTTCAGCGAGTTAAACCCAACTGATTGTCATGGATAGTGCTTCCTGCCATCGTCGAGCCGAACGTGTACCAAATATGGGGACTCGAAAAAGTGAGATGTAGCAATGTTTGTGCAAAAAGGGCATTACGTTTGACTATTCATGTGCGAAAGCGGACGTGTATGACACAATTAAACATCACAAACCTGCGAGCATTAGTTACGTGATTGATGAGATGGCGCGTCGTTTGGGTGGTGTCACTGTGCTGCGTTTACCGCCCTACTATTGTGAACTGAACCCAATAGAGCTCATCTGGGCTCAAGTGAAGGGTTATATTGCACGCCACAACCCAACTGTCAAATTACCAGACGCCAAGGCTTTGCTAGAGAATTCCATACAGCTAGTAACGCCTGAAGCGTGGCAGAATCTTGTGCCGGAAGAATAAAAAATGTGGCAACTTGCCCACAATATAGCCCATCATTGTGCCAGTTATAGTCAAACTTGGTAAAAAAGCGATAGCGACCGCTTTTTACTTTCAGATGGAAGTGGAAGTGACGACGAATAAAGAGAGGTAGACTCAATTAGCTCATGGATAATCAGAAAGAAACTGACAAAGGTAATCTCCTAATTTCTGATCTATAACGTCTTTCAAACCATTTCCTTTTTTATGAAATATATAAAAGAAATCAAGTTCACCCACGTTAAAAATTCATAGCCCGCCACTGACAACCCGACTACCGTTGGTTGAGCAATCTTCACGTGAACTTCGACGAGTCATTACAGTTTTAGATAGTTATGGTATAGGTAAATATACATTTATTTCACAATCAAAGAATTCTTGAATAGTGTAGGGAGACAAAGAATTGACTGAAAGGTGATTGTTTAGCCTTATTGCCATAGTTATATAAATCCTATGAGTAAGGTCCAGTGTTGAGTAATTAATAAATCCCTGTTTCTGGTATTATGGGAGTGAGAATCTTGATGATCCTTTAACTCAGTAAAGTGTGTTCTTAACCATAACAGGCAGCGGAATATATACAGTGCGGGAACAGTTAAGATGATCCTTTTAAAGTGCTAGAATCAAGACTCTGTATTTGAGAAATAATTGCTGTTCTTGCTGTAGAAATATAATTTGTCAGTTGGTGCATGTATGTCCATGAGCGCCCGCAGGAACTTTTCTCAAAGGTTTCGGCTAGTGGGCATGTCAGATAAATATTCAGATGATAAATTACGGCACTTGTTATTAAAAGGAAATACAGATATCTTCGAAGATGATTTTGAATGTAAAATTGTTAAGCACTTTCCTACTAAAAAAAACCCTTCTGTATAGCAAGCTATTGTTCAGGTTGATAGGAGTAGTTATGAGAAAATTGTTAAAGCTGGTTACTTGTTTGTGGGGTTTTAAATGTAATGAATTCCATCATTCTTTTAGCAAATGTAAAGGTGCAGTTATTTGCCCACTCTGTAGCGAGAATCATGACGTCAAACATTGCAAATCACAGACTCGTAAATGCCCAAACTGTATGAAACTTAAACAGAAAGATGATAGTGTGCAAACGGATCATGCTGTTTGGGACAAGCAGAAATGCAAGGCATACAATGAAGCCCTTGATAGATTAAGGCACGACCTACTCCGTCAGTAGCGATCAATGCATCACTTCTTCGTAACTCACAAGGGACTAGATTCTAATTGTAGTGATAGGCTGCAACCTCTAATATACTACCAAAATGTTCGTGAACTCCGAACGAAAGCTGCTGTTTTTTATAATACTATTTGTAGGTGTGAATATCCTAACCAAATAGCCTAATGCTGAATACGAGCGATTTTATGATGCCATCTTGTCATCGCACGTCCTATTTGATAAGAATTTATTTATAACAGGGGATTTCAACATAGCTAACTACACTTCGTATGTTAATAGTCATGGACGTAACGCAAAATTGGTTTCGTTGAACAACTTTGCTGAGGGTCTTGCTATTAATCAGTTTAACAACATTTCAAATTCTATGGACAATACCCTTGATCTAGTTTTCTGTAGTGGTCTGTGTGAGGTTGAACATTCGTGGGATCCGCTTCTAGATGAAAACCCATATCACCCTGCCCTGAATATATGTTGTAATGTCAACAGCAATTTCAACACTAAGCATAATTTTCCTGTTTCATTTATAAATTCTTATAATTTCCGCAAAGCCAACTTCCCCCAATTATATAATTTAATTTTGGACATGGGTTGGGCTGCTTTAGATGGGTATCATGACGCGAATGAAGCGTGTGAGTTCTTTTATAATAAACTGTACAATGCTTTTGATACCTGTGTTCCAAAATATGTCCTAGCAATGAAACGTAAATACCCACCCTGGTTCAATTCAGCAATAAATAAGGTTATCAAACGCAAGGAGAAGATTCACCGATCTTACAGACGCAACAATGATCCAGAAGTGTATCAGACATTCAAGGAGCGTATATCAAAAATCAAGATAGATTCAGATCAAGCATACAAAATATATGTCTGACAAGCTAAGACCGAAATAAAAAGAGATTCGAATAAACTTTGGGGCTTCTTGAATTCTAAGCGAAAACCAACAAACATATCGAGTAGAATGATTTACGATGGTAATGAAGCTTTGGAACCGAACGACATGTTAAATGCTTTTGCGGATAACTTCTCCAACTACTACTCGTCTTCATCAGCCACCGAAGAAACTGATGACTTTTTAATAAGCAATGAACTATTACTCAATATTACTAGATTTGAGGAGGATGAAGTTGTCTTAGCCTTGAAGCAAACAAAACTTAAGTCGACTTCCGGACCGGATAATGTACCAGCTTTTATTTTGCGTGACTGTGCCTCTGTGTTGGCGTGTCCTTTGACCGTTTTATTCAACTTGTGTCTTACCACCTGCACGATTCAAGAATTATGGAAGTTGTCTAAAGTATGTCCAATGCACAAAAACGCCAGTAGGAATGATGTATCAAATTTTAGACCTATATCAATATTGTGCAATTTTTCAAAAGCTCTAGAGATATTAATGTATAACAGACTATATCATCATGTCAGCAGAAAAATATGTGTTCAACAACATGGTTTCATGAAAGGGCGCTCAACAGTATCAAATCTGATGAACTTCACACAGACCATAGCTGAAAACATTGACAGATTATTACAAACAGATGTGATCTACACAGACTTCTTCAAGGCTTTCGTCAGAGTTGATCACAGGATGCTATTGCATAAGCTGAAATCTCATGGATTATCCGAGTCTTTAATAAAACTACTTAAGTCCTACCTCACTGGAAGAAATCAATTTGTGATGTTTAATGGCATCAGATCGTCGGAGTATGTAGCCACACTGTGATCAACTTTTAAAAAATCTGGTTAGGTTGGATGCTTGGTGCTCACAAAACAGTCTACCATTAAACAACAATAAATGTTACCTAATGTTTTACACTTTGCAGACAAATCCTCGTTTATTTGACTATACCCTGTCAGGTACCTCTATTCAGAGGACTTCAACTTTATGTGACTTAGGCGTGACATTTGACTCCCAACTAACATTCGTCAAACACATCGACCCCAAAATTTCCGAGAGGCAAACTGCATGTACGGCTTTATTGTAAGGAACTGCCGTGACTTCACCCAGAGTACCACTTTGAAGTTGCTGTATTATGCGTGTGTTAGGTCGAAGCTTGAATATGCATTGCTAATTTGGAATCCGCATCATATAAGTAAGCTTGAAGGTATTCAAATACGTTTCTTAAAATATTTGTCACTGAAAGTGGATGACGTTTACCCGCCCATAGGTGTACCTCATGATTTCTTACTTGAAAGACATCTAATCAGCAGTCTTGAAGCAAGGTGCACTTTCCAGTCAGTGATTTTTCTGTTTAAATTGATCAATAATGCTAGTGATGATTTAGCTTTCTTGGGTCAGTTATCATTTAACGTACCTAGGCTGACATCCCGACAAAACGTTACGTTTTATCTACCTGCGGCACGGACAAATTATTTACATTATTCCCCTTTGCATGTGATGTGCAGGAATTACAATTCTGCAAGTAACCGGATTGATATATTTAACTGCAGAATTGCAGACATAAAAAATACCATTACGTAACCAGCATGTATCTTTTACACTTTGCAGTATATTACTTATTATTGTCTTTTATATCTAAGTTATGTTCTGTATTTCCTCACCCTGTAATTGGTATTCACTGTAGGGTGTTGTAATGAATAAAATAAAAAATAAAAAATAAAAATGAAATTACAGGGCCATATCACATCCTTATCAAATGTAAGGTAATTCCAGCCTGTCGTCGATCAGTCTCAATTTCTGTATCAATCTCATTTTGATCATCGAACTTACCTTAGAAATACCAGACGCTTAATGACGTATATTGTTTGGTTCTTCTTTAAGCCGCAAAATCTGAAACAAAAAGGTCAACGGTAACTCATGAACCTATTTAGAAAAGGAAAGTATACAGAGTGACCCAAATGAAGTATATTCCACGCTGCAGTCCAAAAAACCTTTGTTAAAGTAACCCTTTAAACTATACTGTGGAGAAGTAGATTTTTAATGAAATTCTCATAACAAGGCATGCACACAATGGAGCCAACGGTGGTACCAACATGGTATTATACACTGGGTTAGGGTTTACATATTGGTGTTGCTTTCGTTGACCAAATCTGTGAATGCAACGTTAGAGCAACAAAACTTCCAACTTCAATCCACCTAGACAAACTTTTTGCTGGGTCCACTGTAATTGGTGAAAATATTTTCGCCGTTTTTAGAGAGAACATTCTGTTCTAGATTCAGAAAATGAGATGAAAATAGCCCTTTATAGCGTTATTTTTTTTTGAACTTCTAACAGACAGAGAGCGGCTGAAGGCCCCCCCCCCCACTCGTTTATCTAAGGGTTGTTTGTTGATGCTTTAAATGAAAAATTCTATAAATTCACAATATTGACAGTAATATATTTAACAATATTATGCAAATAATTATATTTGTATATTTGATTATATGGGTTGTCCAATAGGGACGCAGGAAAGTAAACGTCAATTTGACATAGACGCCATCTTTGTTTTCTGTTACCGACATGTCATTTTGTTAGTTGAATGTTTATCATTGATCGCTATGGAGTCGTATTCGATTGAAGACCGCATTAAAGTTATTCAAGAGCACTACAAAAATGGTGCAAAAATAAAAAACACGTTTCGCGCGCTTCGTGAACATTTCGGTCGCAACAACTGCCCAAACGAAACAACCAGCGGTCGTCTGGTGCGTAAATTCGAGGCAACAGGTTCTGTGGCAAATCTGCTAGCCTCTGGCCGGCCAAGGAGCGTTCGCACACCGGAAAATATTGCTGTTGTGAAGGAGAGTGTGAGAGACGATCCGAAACAATCAACAACGCGTCGATCCCAAGAATTGGGCATTTCGAGAACCAGTTTGCTCCGCATTCTCCACAAGGATTTGAATGTACACGCCTACAAGATCCAATTGACGCAAGAGCTGCGTCAGGCCGACCATTTTTCGCGCCGAACGTTCTCAGATTGGCTCCTTGAACACCGCCAAATTGATGCCAATTTTTCATCAAAAAGAATGTTCAGCGACGAAGCGCATTTCACTTTGAATGGGACGGTAAACAAGCAAAACTGCCGCGTCTGGGCGAACGAAAATCCCCGTGAGTATCAAGAGCAGCCGATGCATCCTCAAAAAGTGACTGTGTGGTGTGCATTGTGGTCAAAAGGCATCATCGGACCTTACTTTTTCGAAAATGCGGCCGGGGACGCCGTTACCGTCAATTCTGAGCGATATTACGTGATGATAGAGGACTATTTTTTGCCGCAACTTGAAGGAATGGATATGGACGATGTTTATTTTCAACAAGACGGTGCAACATGCCACACAACCAACGTCAATATCCATCGATTGCAGTCCTTCTTCGGTGATCGCGTGATTTCGCGCAGAGGAAATGTGCCATGGCCTCCACGATCGTGCGATTTGACTCCCTTGGACTTATTTTTATGGGAATATTTGAAAAGCAAAGTCTACGTCAACAAACCAGCCACCCTCCAAGAACTCAAAAACAACATCATTGCCGAGATAAATGCCATAGAACCGACCATGTTGCAAAATGTCATTGAACATTTCGACCATCGCGTGGACGTCTGTAAATCCAGTCGTGGTGAACATTTAAGCGATATTATTTTTCATACATAAATGGTATAAATGAACCTTCAAAATAAAGTACCCAACTTGATTTGAATATCAATCTTTCTTGTTTTAATATGCGTTTACTTTCCTGCGTCCGTTTTGGACAACCCCATATAATATAAATGTTAGGGCGCAAGGCTACAAACTATTTTCAAACATGAATACGAAATCACCACTTAGAATAAAAATTTCACCACTCAATGAAATGTGACAATTATTGAATAATACCTCCGGAAAATTACGTGTTCATTCTGGAAAGTCTGGGATTACTTTGAGGGTGACCCACGCCCTTATGTAACTGAGGCTCCTTGTGCCATCCCCGTAGGATTGAATATCTGCAAGGTGCCCTCTAAATTCAACATTCATTCCCAGGGATCAAATACATAAAATGTTCGATTTAGGAAAAAGTCAGTAAAAAATAGTGTTACATTATATTGTTTCAAAGAAAAAGTTAATAAATGTCACAATAAAACGTACTAGTACTTCCAATATGCATGCCGGTAATATTAGTTTAAAGAACTTGTTACTATTACAAGTAATGTTTTCTCCTAGCTTTGTAGGAATGATAGGAATTCTCATTTGGATATTCTTCAAGTCAGTATGTATGGATGTGTCCATATTTTTGTGTATAGTAAAACCTATACACAAGACAGGCGATTTTTCAGAGGTTACAAATTAGAAACCTATAATGCTCATTACCGTATTGGCCAAAACTGTTGAAAAAATTTGAAAACCCAAGCTCATCACGTTTCTTGAAGAACATAACCTACTCAATAAAAACTAGTTCGGTTTTAGAACAAACAGCTCCACACAAGATGCAATGTGTTTTCTCATATAGATTATATAAACTACATGACCAAAGCAAGCCAGCTGGGTATGTTTTCCAGGATCTTGCAAAATCATTGCGACCATTGTACGCTGTTGGGTGTTTTGCTAGATTCGGGTATTCAGGTAAAACTTATCTTGAAGGGAGAAAACAGATAGTCCAGATCTACTTTCGGAGGAAAATTATATTCATGTACAGTTTTGAGTATTTTGCTATTACCTATTATTATTCATATGCGAACAGCTTACTAGATTTACAAATAAATGTAACTGTAGTTTGCTTCCCTGGTGACACTGCTATTCTTTATTTAGGTGAATCGTCGTGGTATAATCTTAATGAGTAGGCAGAAAAGAATTTCATTATAATTCTTGATTGGTTTAGCCATAAATGCCTCACTATATATGATCAAAAATGATGTTTATGCTGCTTCCCAGTGTCAAAAGAAGGTTTCTTAATTATACTGCTATTGAGGTAAAACTTAAAAAATTGAAAAATACTCGCGAAGTCATTAAAATAGTGTACCAACAAAATCGAATATCTGGGCGTACTTTTGGATTTTCATATGGAATGAGTTTACCATATTTACCTTCAGACCTTTGTTCTATCTAAATAACTAAGTAACTATCAGGATAAATAAATCACCAGTCTTCCGTGGAATTTAGATTGCGGTATGGATTATTAGCTTGGGTTGGAGCACTAAACGTCCATTTAGCAAACCTCGAGGTATTATAAAAACAATTTTTGAAAATAATTTATTACAAGAACAGACAGATCCGTCAGATCAGCTGTGTCGAGATGCAGAAAGTCTTGTTTTCGTTCAATACATTGATATATCATTTTTAATACAAACATATATTAGTATCAATTCAAGATACTAGGAACGAAATTAATAAAATAAACAGGACTCCTTTGTCTACTAAATAAGCAGGACAAAGATACTATATTGCCAGTCATTTATATAACTTGCAATCTGATGTAATAGAATAGCTTAGTTATCAAAATTCAAAAAACAGGTAAAAAAATTCTTACTTAAAAAAAGACAAGGACGAGTTCAAAGAATCATAGAAAATAGGTAAAATTTACATTAAAAGTGTAAATTTAAAAAAATGTGCTACCAATTGTATTATATAATATAAATGTTTGACGCTTCTTTCTTTGTCTTTAGGATCATTTAAAAGAATATAGATAACTATAACAAATCAATAAGCTTTGATTAGGTGATAGTTTTATATTTTTGTTTTTTAGAAGTAGGTTTTCAAAACTAAAAAAATGTGTATAGCTTTTGGCAATTTGGCAATGATAAGTGTTTGACCTCAACATGTATATTCCCACACGCACAAGCATTTGGTTTCTGTGGTCTTGTGTATGTTCATTGCGTGATATGCTTTTTTTGCTTGCTCCTAAATTGTATTTTTTCTTCAATAAACATTATTATTATTATAACTTAGTATTTGATACAAAACGAAACATTGTCTACAGCAGTCTCTTCTTCGAAATCTGGCTATTTGTCTTACGACATTTTTTTGATATATGAGGACTATTAGAGATTCCCCAGCAGATTATTCCATAGCTGAGTCACGGGTAGACTTCGCCATATTACAAGGTAAGTATATTTTTATCCTAAAGGTGACTTCTCAGTTCCTTAAAGAGAAACGATGCCGAAATTATTTTGCACATTATTGTGTTTTCCATGTAAGTTTTTTGGTCCAGTTTCACTGCTAAAAAATCTATTTTAGTGATATATTTGTCATTTGTTTGTCTGGGCGGTCCGAGGACCTTTGCCCATTAGTCACTGTCTAATGTACGTTAGTCGAATCTGTCAGTCCTGGTTGCCCAGAAACCAGACACTGTCAAGGAAAAAGAGAAAGGAGAAGATAAGGAAAAAAGATAAGAGCAAAGAAAAACAGCTTAAGTGGAAACACCTAGGCTTTTTGACTTAGTACACGGATTAGTTTTAAGGTGATCTAAAAACAAATTTTGATTCAGGTTTTGTTAGAGTGTAATTATGAGTTTACTGAAACTTCGCCCTAATTTAGTGAAGCTTGGCGACAACTATCTGTTCATTGATCTGTCATTCAGTGTAGGTCAGATTCGTAGGGGCATTCTATCATCTTCAACATGCGGGCCGAAGATGTATGAAGCTCTGGCGAATATTTTTAGGTGATAGCATATCACTGTTGTCACCTCTTTGCGCGATTTACAGTAGACTATACCCGCTTTTCTTTGCTTTCCGTTTGTTTTTCTCCACACGACTAGCCATATTCCGCACTGTTGATTGCTGAAACGCATGGAACAACATTGAATGCGGTTGGTCGTGGTTACATAGACGTAAAGCAACCTGTCAGAACAGGACTGCGATTGTTTGTTCAAAGAGAAAAGCAACGCACATCTATTACTGCCCTTACGGGATCATTAGACAAACAATGGTAATTGAATAGCGAATCATCAGTAGATGGGTTGTGAAGATAAACGTCTAGCCAGTTACCAGGTTTGGTAATTGTGTTACGCTTCTACCTGAGGAACTCGTTTATTTTAATGTCACTTTGATTAATTATTGCAACTCAAAGCTCCATGTGTTGCTTGTTTATCATAGACGCAGCGTTGCACGAGGAGTCCATTACTAGGTGATGAGCGAATAAATACTTCAGCGAAACGCCTTTGAAACGTGAAGTTGGGAGTTGCTTCGCTGACGCGCTGATGCTTTCAAACAACCTTCGGCGTTTCTAATATTCTTGTTTTTTCATAAGCCGAATGTAGACTACATATGAGTTTAAACATAGTGTAGCATTTGTTGAATTTTTTTTATGAGTCTGCAAGTTCCAGTGCAGCTAGTAGTAGAGGTAATAGTAGGGTGGGGAAGGCTGACAATTAGGCAAGCTTTGATCTTTTTTGCCGGCCCCGTAGTATCAACACTGCACTACTCCACAAGCTATCTACTGGTAATAATAACATTAATGATAAATATAATAATAATAACAATAATAATAATGTTTACTTGTAAAATACAATTAGTCTCGAACGAAACAAATAAACAAAGAGTACTCGCAGAACGCAGTTAGTTGCCTTGTGAAACATTGTCATTAAATTTTTTCTCATATACTCCAACCACCACGAAGGCCTAAGGCCTAAACACCCTTGGGGTACCGTGGGGCTATAGGAGGATACAGGGGAAAGGGGGAACGCAACACGGACTCTGGCGAGGGATCACGTGTACATGCAACATGCACCCATTCTGGCCCCGCCTACTAGATCTGCCAGGTGGTACCTCTGGGTTCGACAGTCAGAGAGCGTCTACCACCTATGGACGATCACAACATTCATAGCGAAGAGAAACATTTCTCTTGGGGCAGGATTCGAAGCCGCACAGCGCACGGCGACTGATCAGGAGACCGAAGAGTCTATTACTGCGGCCACCGCTGCTGCCAGACTGATTATATTTTGATATATTCTCAATTATTATTGTAAGGGATATATGGGTTGCCTTTATTTTCTGGCGAGTATGAGTTATCGCTTGCCTAACCCGCGCGCGTGCGCTGCTAGGACAATAAAAAGAAGAAAAATACTAGCTCAGAGTGAGACCAAATATATACGTGTCTAAGCAGCAACCGCATATAGTCAGAAACCGCATATACGCAGCAACCGCATAGAGTCAGAACCGCTCCCTTACCCGCAATCTTCACGCATCACCGCTACGCAAGAAATACGAACCAGAATTAGAAGAATACCGGATCAAAGGTAGGCGACAACCACATTTCATTCTGGAACCAGCCGCTATACAGTCCACTCGAATACTCTAACATATTTTTGAATGTATGATTATATCACACAATTACACAATTTTATCATATATATATATACGTATACAGGGTGACTTCGAAGTTGAGTCATTTATTTTAACAGTGAGTAGATCTGATCAAAAGAAATGTTTTTTTACTTTACCATTTTCCTGGTAAAATTAAAGTAACAAAGTTATAGCCCTTTGGAAGTTTGAGTACCGCCCTGTCTCAATAACAATATTATGTGGTCGTGTTTGGCGACAATGGATATAATCCGCCGTATCGGTTCATCGCATCGGAAACAAAAAAGCGAAAGAATTTGGAACGATGTTTTTACAGGTATCTCATTCATTTGTATACAGTTAGTGTCAGTGAATAGTGGTATGTGTTGCGTGGCTCAAACGAAATAAAAAATGGCACATGTTTATGCGGATCGGTTTCCCAATCGAGTGCAACCAACCCCTCGTGCCTTTGTTAATGTAATGTAATGTAGTACAACGGGCTTGTGAATCAGGACTTATCTCATTCCAGTGTTTATTAATAGTTCTTGTACATGCATCCAGATAGATGTTGCTGAATAGCGACACCACATCAAGACTGGCGATAATATGATCGGCTGGTATTGTCAATCTATTGAACTGACGAGAGACTTCAAATGAGTCTTTGATGTAGTAATCATTATCTGCATGTGCTGATTTTAGTGTTGGTAGACTGGTACCAGAAACCTATGGCCTCAGGTCGGTTTCTCAATTTTAGGTCATACCATAAGCTAGGGATTAAAATCAATTTGGTAAAACAGATGAAAACAAGGGTAATCAGCATCTCAGATAATACCTTCCACACCTCAAATTTACGTAAACTATCAAAACTGTTCATCAATAATGGTTATCCGAAGTGTCTGATTAACAAGATCATTTTTAGTTCACCTTCCAATATTTTGCCGAACTCTGGTGATGCAGGTAATAGTCGCACAACCCCTAATAACGGAACTGATGTAATTCCCAATAATAACATCAATCCTAACAGTACTAGCACCAACTCGGACTCCAGACCTGGTTTTGCTGTCCTGCCCTACATCAAGGAACTGACCCCTAAGCTGATCAGATTGTGCAGTCCTTTGAACTTTCGAATTGCTTGCAAATCCGTCCTCACTATAAACTGCATTTTTTCAAAAATGAAAGACAAAGTCCCGCTGCTTGGCTTAACCAACACAGTCTACTCCATCAATTGCAACAACTGCAACCAAATATACATAGGTCAGACCTCCAGATCTCTTAAAGGAAGGATTACATCACACAAAAGTGATGCTAGGCTTCATCCTGAAAGATGCGCTCTAGCATCTCATGTTAACACAACAGGGCATTCTATGAATTACACAAGTATCAAAGTTCTTGATAAAGAAAAACACCTTTCCAAACGTTTATTCCTGGAAATGTCCCACATTTTCATGAATAACAACTGTATCAACAAAAAGACAGATGTTAAACAACTGAGTGTCATTTACTCATATTTGCTAAACTGCGAAAAATTGGAGAACTTACATATCTCCCCAAATTTCAACTCTTCACAACCATAATTAGAATCTGTGTTTTGGCCGTTTCCACCAGTAAAATTCATTCCACTCAAAATATAATAATTCTCTCCTCACGATTTATTAATAATTGTTAATTTAAATTCCCATTAATAATAATATAGTTTATTCAACTGCCTCTGGTCGGTTTAACAAATTCTAACATAAAATTCTGAAAATCTCATCATCTGAAGTGATTTGGCAACGATTTGGCACACGCCCACAATTCGTTCCATCTTTCAATACTGACATTGACATCCTTCGGCCTTCTGTCAAAGGGTTTCATGTCACTCATCAATTCATCATTCCATGACCACTAATTTGTGCAATCATCAGGTGGTTTCACGATGTAATGCTCTAATTTTTTAAATAATTTTTAATCTGTTTTTAACTTGTTCTTGTCATGTTTTGTATAAATTTTGACTATTGTGCAATCTATTCAGCTCTCACCATGTTACTGGACGTTTCCCTCATCCTATACGTAAACAACAATTAGCAACATCCTCACATACTACTGTAAGTTGAGTCAATTCAAATTCATTTTACACCTTTGTTGCTACTGTTATCATTGTAATTGCAGCTCCTGATGATGATGGCAAAGTCCATTGAAAGCTAGAGAGAATTAAAAAAAGTATAAAGAGTCCTCTTTGCTTAATTCTTGTCGAAGTACCCAACAAAAGGCGGAAGCTTTAATTTTTCACCTATATATATATATATATACATTAATTTATTATTTCATTCATCATATTAGGTGGTAGAATAGCTTGTAGCTAAACTTCGACTGAATAAAAGTCGTTTATTATTATTATATACGATTTTTCTTGTATCCAAAGTTTTATATGTTTTTTTGTATGTATAGTAACTAGTGTGTTGTCTACATTCATCAGGCCGAATATTATAGACTCGCGGGCGTATACAGGGTGTTCCATAATTATTGCGACAAAATGATAGGGGTTGTAGAGGGCATAAAAATATGCAATTTTGCCTTATAAACCCCTGTTCGTAAATATGCCGTTTGAGCACTACCGCTAATTTTACCTTAAGAGCTCATAGGAGAAACAAAAATTCCACCAGCTGCAAAATGTTCGTCTAGCACATTTCATGGTCTCGCCGGTTTGTAAAAAAAAGCCTGCTGAGTTTACATTTTTGTTATCGTAAATTCTCCACACCGATTCATTTAATTTATCTGAGTGGTGTGTCAAACTAGATAGTAAATAACAGTACCTTATTGTTAAAATGCAGCGTTATTCGTATGCGGAACTTACGGATATGCATTTAATTTACGAAGAAGCTGGTGGTAGCGGAAGACGAGCCTCGCGAATCTACGCCCAACGGTTTCCAGAACGTCCTCATCCGCATCACGCCATTTTTGCAAGGCAACCAAACTTTGGTCGCTACGTTTTGTTCACTGACGAGTCCTGTTTTACAAAGGACGGTTATTTTAATAGTCGTAACAGTCACATTTGGGATGAAGAAAACCCTCATGCCATAGCCCTCCATAGAGACCAACATCAGTTTTCAATTAACATCTGGTGCGGCATCATGGACGAGCATATCATCGGGCCATATTTGCTTCCACCACGTTTGGATGGGCATGCTTATGGTCGATTCTTACAGCATGTGCTACCGGAACTATTAGAAAATGTGCCGCTGAACATAAGAGCCAACATGTGGTTTCAACACGATGGCGCTCCAGCCCACTTTTCTTTACAAGTGCGGCAGTATTTGGACGACAAATTTCCAAATAGGTGGATAGGCCGAGATGGCCCTGTGCCTGCGCGGTCACCCGACCTGACCCCACTGGATTATTTTCTCTGGGGCCATCTGAAAGCTTTAGTGTACGAAACTCCTGTTCCCAACCAACAAGAGCTACTGGGAAGAGTGATGGCCGCGTCCGCACATGTTCAGGACATGGGGGTATGCCACAGAGTTCGCCGATCATTGAACAATCGTGCACAGCTGTGTATTGAGCAAGGTGGAGGACACTTTGAGCAATTACTGTAGGTAAGCTGTTTCAAGAAACTGATCTTTTTTTTTGTTGCAGCCCAAACGGCATATTTCCGAACAGGGGTTTATAAGGCAAAATTGTTTATTTTGATGCCCTCTACAACCCCTATCATTTTGTCGCAATAATTATGGAACACCCTGTATATTCAAATGACCTTTGCCCAATTTACTTATTCATCCTTCGGGTCTGGAGTGATAGTGTTTTACACCTTGTCTCATGATTATGTTCTGGTTTCAGCAGTGCGTGTTTGTATTTATATATCAATAACAGCAAGTTCATACAATATAATTGTTTGATACTAGAAGCACAAGAATCTTGATATACTTTTTCGGTTGGGTAAAGAATGTTAACACCTAAAATAGTTCTGAAAATCCATTTCTGTACAACTGTACAAGTCTTTTCAGTACCGTAGGCAATACTCTCCCCCATCCAACAATGTCGTAACTTAATAGTGATTGGACTAATGCATAGAATATTAAAATCATTTGTTTTGTAGATAAAAAATCTCTGAAGAACTTGAATGTTGGGATGTATTAGCGATCTTAATTTATTTGTAAGATACTCAACCTGAGCATGCCATTTAAGGCGGTCATCAATTTATCTTTATACCATTATTATTTTCATATTTAACGCTGAGAAATTTGGAGCAGTTTTAAGACTATTATAGAAAGGTGAGAAAAATGTTTTACTGAAATTTATTTTTAAAATTTTATAGTGAAAAAATCTGGTAACTACTTGATTATGGAATGAGCCAGCTCTAGCGACGAGATGTACCTATCTGACCTTACACCAATCTGGAGAGTGTTATAGACAACATACAACAAATCATACCTGGCTCGGAATTAGCTTCCGAGGCGGAGACGCGAACCCGCGAGTCGCGGGTCGAATGATTACTAGCTAGAAGTGGTAACCACTCGGCTACCGAGGCCCCTATCTAGCTAATTCTTGAGAAATTGCCATCATTTACCGTATTCCTATGAGGAGAAGTTACGTTTCTATCCCTAAGTAAATAATGATATATCTTGTTGCGCCGCCTTCCGGCAATCTACCACCTAGCAAAGGTAAACCGATGAAATGTCATCTTGCAGACTACGTAGTTTTTAGTGTGCAAATAGTTTCTTTCAGGTTTGATTGCTCGCTGATGTTTAAGCAACACGTACAGCTACAAAACGAGTTCATAAAAAGTGTACAACAGCTTGTGCTAAGTTAACATCTTGTAGAAAAACCTACGAAATATCTAAAAGAATGTAGGAAATGTCAAAAGAATGGTACGATATGTCAATTTTCAAGATACGTACCACTCTGATTTGGTGAAAACTCAGCTGAGATAAGGTTACGTTTAACAACATTGCTTATATAGTAACACTTAAGGGAAATCACGCCTGAAACTACAAGTCGGTTGGTTGTCTATTTTCTTTCACACCAATAGTATATGAATAAAGAGGCAAACCAAGTGATATAATCATAAGTAATATCATAAGAGCATCTATTTTTTCCCCAGGAAAAAATTTGATGCCCGAATGGTAAAGTAAAGTAAGTAAAGTAAAGTTTATTTACCAAAAATAACGATATTGTTGTAAACTGAATATATAGGCGAACCCAGTTTAGTAAGGTAAACAAACAGTAAATCCATAGAAGCAAGCTTGTGCGTGAAGTTAGAAAAACATTAATCATGGTATGGACATTTTTCAAAATTTCCAGTATTGCACTATAAAATAGTTCACACACTTAAAAACAGTTCAACTAAAATTGGCTTACAATACTGGTTATAAAATCGGTAAGGTAATCCATAATCGGTAATAATTTGGAAATGCATGATTAAAACAAGCATATAAATTCGTTAAAATCGTCTACAGTCGGTTAATTTTACATGTTTGAGAAAAACTGGCATATTCATCTGACATCATACATATAATGTTAAAATTCGGTATCGATGAAAATAGAGGAAGAGAGAAAACATGATAAAAAGGCAAAGTAAGTACACAGACATCACAGAAACAGTTTCAATACACTTATGAGACATATACCTATACAATCATCACAGATCATCACAGCCTAGGAGTATTTGAGTTCCACAACTTTGAGTTCTTTCTTGAATAGATATGTTTCACTGATCCTCCTAATATGCTCGGACAAGGCAATAAAAGCGTTGGGACATAAGTACCTGTGACTTCTTAGGTCAACTGTTTTGTAAATTTTTGGCAGTTTTGATTGTACGTTCCATTCTCTTATGGCAATGCTTAATGTAATCACTGTTACCTGTTGGAAAAATAATTGTCTGATATCAAATACTTCTTTGTAAAGCTCATCAGATGGATACCTACGTGGTTTTCCAAACGTTATTTTAAGTATCCACTTCTGCATTACTTCCAATTTATTGAGGTTTATACTTGCTAGGCCACCCCATGCAAGATTACCATAAGTGAGATGAGATTGAACCAAAGCAAAATACAAAGATTTCAAAATGCCCGGGTTGAATATAGAAAAGTATAATTTGAATTTTGGGACTGAGCTCCGTATTCTTTTAACCACCTGTCTGACGTGTTCTGACCATCTCAGATGGCTGTCTAGTACAACACCTAAATACTTCACGCTACTTTGAGATGCTATTGTAAAATGCTTGATGTGAAGCCTGTGATATTGTGGCATGTGGGTTTCATAAGAAGTAAATGGTAAAAAATATGTTTTGCTCCAATTTATTGAGAGCTTCTTGCTATTCAAAAACTCAACAATTTTCGTAAAATCTGTTTCCGCTAAAACTTTTAGACTGTGCCACGAATTATGTTCATATAATATTGCCGTGTCATCCGCGAAACTAATGATATCTTCGGCAGTTTCAATCTCGAACAGATTATTAATATATAGCAAGAACAATAACGGTCCCAGCACCGACCCCTGCGGCTGCAAGACTATTTCATAAGTAATACAGTATTCTGCACACGCATAGCTTACAAAATTTATTGCCAGTAAAATCAGAAAAATTGTTTAGCGTCGTTTTGTGGCGTCCTAGGAGACCATAATTACTTGTTATCAGCTGTCAAGTTTTTCGGGTAAACTCTAAAAAACCACTGACGAGTGCTGTCGTACAATTTTTGCGCATTTGTGATTGGTAGAAATTAAGAGGGAAATAGTCACATGTATTTCTATTAACGTAACTTCTCCTCTGTATCAGTATTATATTTGTTGCTCAAAACACAATATCCATCATCTGATACTTTCTTTGGATCGTACTCATTAGTTTATAAACACTTTGAAGTATTCGCAAACTTGGTTGTGCTTTTTAGATCTTAATGAAGGACATGGGAGAACTTTCTACGACCGCTCTTTTTAATTTACCATCAACTTGACAGTATGTCAGATCGAAAAAATGTCAGTCAGACAACTTAATATTTTAGGTACGAAAGCCCATATTAAGCAAATAAATTATTTCAATTACCGTCTGAGTTCCATTCAAATTTTAAGACTTTCAGCTTAGCTTCATGTTGACGCAGTAGGTAATAAGTATTTACACATTTGTGTACTTTTATGGCTTACCCACAATTATTGACCGTGATTCTCAAATGACAATTCTGTCACTTTCATGATATCAATATAACAACTGAACTTTATATTTCGAGATATTTGAAAACAACTGATGAGAGATGAAGGTTAGGTAATCTTGTCATGTAGCTATTCTTCTTGTATGTCCCAACAATCAGAATAATATTGGAAATTCCGATCAACCCAATCCTCAGCTTTTACATGCAGGAATTCAGAGCGACAAGCCGATGTCTACCGGTCAGCTGGAGGTTATAATTGCTTGGGGACGCAATAATTTTGTACAGTTCAATGCTTTCAAAACACAGTAACGAACAAAAAGTGGCCTAGCGCTCATCCGGTTTTGATGGATGGCCGAGTACTGTCAAAGAGCCGTCCATTTCGGCTGGTCCAGATCACCAAGGACTTGATCTGGCATGAACATATTCCTGCAATAGCGGCAGCAACAGGAAAAAAAGGTAGGCTATTTGTTTAGGACTGAGAAGTACTTCCTCACCCTATACAAGGCCCAGATAAGACCTGACGTCGAGTATTGCTCACAGATTTGTACGGCTGTCCGACTGATCGGTGACGCTTCTGTAAGAGACCTGACTCGGGACCCTTTCGCACCGGCGGGCCGCATTTCTGTTTCAATGGCAAATATACGGACAGTATGTGTAAATAATACCTACACCTAACAGATGGGTAATACTAATGGAATAAGACTCATCTTAATAATAAAACGCCTTACATCATTTATAACCTTTTGTTCTGGACATGGATCATGGAAGATAGATCAGATTCAGTGTGCCTCCGTTAATTCTATTCCTGGACGCAAAAGCTATATCGAATTTCCTCATAATATAATAAAGCAAAAGCAATGTCTAAGATATTACTGGAATTTCTGCAAACTCGTGGTAAAATATACGCAGAACTTGACAGTGCGGAGGTATGTAGGAACCTCTTTAACGGGCGCTCTCGAGATGTGCCTCGTAGCGGAGAATATGGCGCTACATCAATGGCAGCGATGTTCGATTTCCGTCCGGCTAGACCATTGTATGGGTTCGAAGCTATCAAACGTAGATAGGGTAAGGGGGGACTAGTCACTGTTGGCGTAATCAGCTGATCAGCAACTGACGTGTTTGTCTTTTAGACATGACGGATATGACTCCCAGATTGAAGCCTATTTACCAGAGGAACCGACGAAATGAGAAAAAAACGACCCCGAAACTTGACGTCTTACTGGGGGCACAGTGATCGTGGCAAGTACCAGCTACTTCGCAAGCGTATGGTATCTGGCGTTTTAGTACGAGACCGGGCCGCTTGCACCTGCAGGTATCTGTTTTTTATGCAAATTCAAGCGGCCCGGTCTTACACTATTAGGAAAGTAGTCGTATGGAGGATCCGTCAAAGCACAGTCTTGCCATATAGGTTGGACAGAGTTTCCTCACAATAAGCACAAAAATCCTTCAGAATATCTGTTTCAAAGAAATCCCCTAAATCATAGTTAATTGATGTTTGACGGCGAAACGTGGGATTTTCCATATGACATTATATCTCCAAAAAAATCCCACATAAAAATTCCTCAGTATGGCAATCCTGTCAAAGCACCACTGATACTATAGGCGTCAAGTTCGGGGGTCGTTTTCACAACAAGTCCATTACTGTCAGCCTAACCAGCGCAATCTGCTTCGAACATTCCAAATTATCCCTCATTGGCGTGATTCAGACCTATCAACATTTTAATATAACTTGTGCATAAGAAGTAGATACGAGGTATCACCGAGATCAGAAGCTTCTTATAATGGCATGTGATTCACTGGTACCAAGGATGCAACATTCACAACCTCTTACTCCCTAAAGGCCCAATCTTAAATATCTACACTTTTCTTTGAAAATTAACAGGAGTATCTGAAACATCAAAAATCGAAGTTTGAACGATTCTTTTTTGTTTTTTCCGTAACTAAATCGTCCCTTGTTTGATTTTTAAAATATTGTTCTTCCTTGGGAAACCGGTAGTTTATGTGAGTGCATCAATAACGATCCTCCACTGCGACTCTTTGCTCTATTGTGGCTCACACCTATTTATATTTCCCCCAGTAGCTCCGACCTCCTGAGGAAGTCGATTAACTTGTTTGGAGAAATATCCTTCAGGTCTTCTGCTTGGACTACTACGACTCCAAGTATGTTATACCCGATTCTGGCAATTGCAGGACATCTGCACAATACATGCCTGACCTTTTCATCTCCCTACATGCACAGTCTGCACTCAGAGTGTTCCGCCATGCCCAGCTTGCCCATGTGGAGACGCAATTTGCAATGACCAGTGTACAGTCCTACTAGAACTTTGCGGCTATTCCTGTTCAGCCATAGCAAAGAGTCTGTTACCTTCTTTGTCAAGATTGGTATAGTTGCCTTAGCATGGGTTAACCCTGCTAATCCCTCCCAGTACTGGTGGACCTTTCTGTTTGCCTCCGCAAAGATTATTTGTTTAGCCGTATTAAGGGTGTGCTAGCCCCCATTCTTTGCCAGAGTGTCAGCTGTCTTGTTTCCCTCTAGACCTGTGTGTCCTGGTATCCATATGAGACGGACTTCATTTCCCCTCCCGTATACCACAGAGAGCTTCTTTGCAATTCCACACTAATTTCGATGTCGAGTAGGTGGAGTCAAGTGCTTTAAGTGCGGCTTGACTACCTAAAAAAAAAATTATAGTTCTGTGCCTCAGTTGTCATTCTGCGATCATTCTGGCACACAGTTCTATAGCATATTGATCTGCCTGGAAGATCGATGCCCAGGTTCCTAGGCTAACAGATTCTTTAATCTTTAGCTTCGGCACGAAGATACCAGCTCCAACACCTATCTCGGTCCTGGAGCCATCTGTGTATGCACAGATATCTTTGGGAAAGTGGTAACCTTCATCACAATTCAGGCACCGCCTTTCAAGTTGAAGGAGCCAAGGATTGGTGGACAGACCGACAGACAGACATGACCTTTCAGAGTCATGTGACATCAAAAACACATAATATCTTTATTTCCAGAGTATTTCATGATTACAATATTTTCTCGTCAATTGGCAGGCGAAGTAAGAAGGATAAATAGTTGATATCTACATCTCAATCAACAAAATGGTAAGTAGCAGCTGGTAGCAGTATATCCGCATGAAATTCTGTTTCAAATCATTCACCATACATCCAGTAGCATCTGCTCTATATTAGCTCAGCTGTCACATTCTCTCTGAATGGTTTAGCGCTTAGCATAGCCCGATAGACCAGAAGATCTTTATTCTCCGTGCTGTTCGCGAGTCGGACCAATTTAGAGATCCTAGTTTAACTTCATGGCCAACTATGTGTGATTCACGTTCGTTATTAGTGCTAGTTACTACCCGACTAATCGTAGTTCTAATTGAAAACAAGTTATACAATTACAGTGACGTAGAGGCAATAGTTTCATATATAATACAGTAAGATTACATCAATTCAAGTCCTTTATGAACTAGCACCATAATGTCAAATCAGAAATCACCTACCGAGTAACCTCCGAACGGACATTCTGGTAGACTCACAAAACCACCACAGTCTGTAAATGCCTTCTGATATAATGCCAAAGATAACAAGATGTGCTAAACCCTACTCAGTGACAATTCCACACAGGAATGAGTGGGGACAGCAAGTTAACCTGATAAGGAAATATATCTGTGCATACACTTCAAGACCGAGGCAGGTGTTGGAGCTGGTATCTTCGTCATGAAGCTAAAGATTGAAAAAATCTGTTAGCCTAGGAACCTGGGCATCGATCTTCCAGGCAGAGCTATATGTTATGCTATAGAACTGGGTGTCAGAATGATTACAGAACGACAAGTGAGGCACAGAACTATAATTATTTTTTCAGGTAGTCAATCCACACTTAAAACACTTGACTCCAATTACTTGACATCGAAACTAGTGTGTAATAGCAAAGAAGCTTTCGGTGGCATAGAGGAGGGAAATGAAGTCCGTCTCATATGGATACCAGGACACACAGGTCTAGAGGGATACGAGACAGCTGACTCTCTGGCAAACAGTGGGGCTAGCACACCCAGCCAGCGATTGGGATCGCACACAATACGGCTACAAATAATCTCTGCACAGATGGACAGTGAGACCCATCAATACTGGGAGGGATTAGCATGGTTAACCCAGCTAAGGCAACTATACCAATCTTGACAAAGAAGTTAACAGACTCTTTGCTACGGCTGAACAGGAATAGCCTCAAAGCTCTAGTAGGACTGTACACTGGTCATTGTAAATTGCGTCTCCACATGAGCAGGCTGGGCATGGCGGAAGACGCTGAGTGCAGACTGTGCATGGAGGGAGATGAAACGGTCAGGAATGTATTGTGCAGATACCCTGCAATTGCCAGAATCAGGTACAACATACTTGGAGACGTAGTACGCCAAGCAGAAGACCTGAAGGATATTTTTCCAAACAAGTTGATCGACTTCCTCAGAAGGTCGGAGCTACTGGGGGAAATATAAATAGGTGTGAGCCACAATACAAGAAACCTAACCTAACCTTACCTAACCCGTCTCCAAAGCCGTCGAGGCCAGGTTTATCATCATCGTTTATTTTATATTATAGATATATTGAATTATTACTAATGGATGCAAGTACGTTATCAGCAGTATTACACACTCGGCCCAGATAGGTGCTACAAATGGCAACACTGGCTGGATGATGCCTACCAGGTTAAGAGATTCGACTTTTTGCCGGACCCCTTTAGGCTTTCCAAATCGCACAAATCAGATATAATTCGGATGAGTAACAGCCAACAAATTCAGACTGGGTAGAAGGAGCCAGTCAGAGATTTGTTTGTTCCCTTATTCTCAGAGTCTGCAATGAGGATCAGAGTGCACTTGACATAAGTCAATGTTCTTAAAGTTCTGTCAGTCAAAGATTTGTTTGTTTCCTTATTCTCATAGTCAGCAGTGAGGATCAAAGTGCGCTTGACATAAGTCAATTTTCTTACAGTTCCGTCATATATTTGTATTTTCAGTGTCATTTTTAGAAGTGCGAGTGTTTGCAGATAATTGTGGTGTTAGACGATTTCGAGACATGGTACTTCTTATGAAATTTGCAAAGAGCGGCACAAGCCTAAGGTAGATGGTTCGACAGGTAGGTATTATTATGTTGATACAACGATGAGAAGAAACATATACGTATATACGCATGAGTCCTTCTAACCCATTCGAATTCATTGGTAACACCATTGGTTAACGTATCCTTACCAGGTAGCACGTAGTCAGTACTGCCGTTTACACTCCCTGGAATTCCTCACCTGCGTAATAATCATTGTAACGAACTGTATTTGTATAATTGTTATCCTGGAGGATTTGCTCTTTCTAGGAAACTGGCGAGCACTCACGATATGCCAATATATGGTAAAAATGAAGATAATTGGAGTCATTTTCATTTGTGCTGAAACTTTGGTGGAAGTAATTCATAGATATGTGGTTTCATTTGGCCAAACAATCATGAAGTCTTATTAACATAGTGCAGTGCTAGTAAAATACAATACATTTTTGTACAATTTTGTGAATTGAATTCAGACAGAAGAGAAGAGTTATGAAAGAAGAAATGTTAGCAAAACATAATTTAAGTCTAAAAGTTCAACAATGGCATATATTGACGTGGATAAAAAAAGCAACTTATAGAGAGATTATCTTTTTCAATAATAATAATAATACTAATAATAGACGTCTTTATTTATCCACATTTACATTGTAGTATAGCCAAATGTCAGACATATATGGCGAAGTTTAGCATGCTGCTACTCTTACACTTAACCATATAGTCTCTAGCAGATGTTCAAAAGAATACACTATCCACAAACAGATTTGGTTCATTACATCGAAAGTAAAATTTAAAAAAAGAGAAAAAGGCATACTTTCCAAACCCAAATGCATCAAAAAATTATTAATCTGAATTAAAGATGGAATAAAAAAGAAATGAATGATTACGTAAATTATATGTTTGGAGGGTTGAGTAATAATGTTTTAACTTTTTGTCGAAAGACAGATAATGAAAATTCTTTATATACTTTAGGAAGGTCATTATAAATAATAGCAACATTGTAAGAAAAACTGCGTTTAAAAAGTGTAGACATATGGAAGGGGTATTCTAATATTATTTTCTCTGAGAGTTCTACAGTGAACATCATTATTAAATGAAATTTTTTCCTTCAAGTAATAAAGTTTAGACGTGAGCAGCAATTTGTGAACAAAACCTGAATAGTGATACTTGACCATGTCATTAATTTTTAACCAGTTTAGAACGGGATATTTCGCCGATACATGATCAAATTTACGTATGCCAAAAATGAATCGTATACAATTGTTTTGAATAACTTGAATAACGTTTTTAGTGAAATTGTCTAAACATACATATTACAATAATTTAGTATAGACATGACCAATGCTTCACATAGTTTTCTACGCATCTTAAAATTTAGTAAATACCTGTTTGCTATAAGAGTGCGCAGCCGTAGGTAGGTTTTCTGAGAGAGACTTTTAACATGTTCAATAAACCTTAATTTTGTATCAAAAACAACACCAAGAATTTTTGCAGAATCAGAAAATTGCAAGATTTGGTTATTTATCTGAATGTTCAAGAGCTGTGTTACATTGTATGTTTGTCTTTGTGTGCAAAATAATAACATTTTAGATTTTTGTGGATTAATAAGTAGATTGTGATCTAAAGAGTATTTATTTAATTTATTAACATCGTTTTGTAAAATTTGTGTAGTATTATTGACATTATCTGGGTTAAAATAATGAAGCAATTGCGTATCGTCTGCAAACGACTGGACATGAGAATTATCAATATTTTTGCTTAAGTCGGACGTATATATGAGGAACAGAAGCGGTCCCAATACAGAGCCCTGAGGTACTATCAAAGCGGAGTTACAATGTGGATGTAATTAAAAAAGATGTGACGATCTAAATTTGTGCAGAATTTTGCAGTTGCAATTATTTTGTAAATGAGTGAATGCTTTGGATATGCCGCGCATTTTTTCCTTACATGTGGCTAGTGGAATCATTGGCTTGATTCAGATAATCAAAATTTGCATTTCTATCAAATTAAATTTGTGCATGATGTGCATGATGTTTGATACAGATATTAGGGATTACAACGCACCCATTATTTTTGTTAGCTGTATATTTCTTAAAGAGAAATAAACAATACTATTGACTTCATCTAATTTGATACATCCCTTTCTATTACTTTCTAGGCGATCGTTAATGGTGATATGAAGACATCTGTGGACGTTTATGTTGAAATAAACACAAAGAAAATCAGTATATCGAAATCCATAAGTAATGGTTCTTAGATCCGCCCTTTCTTGTGCATCTCAAAACACATTCCCAGCAATTTTCAAAATATATTTTCAAACATTTTTTATGCTCGCTTGAATGTTTAAATAAGTTCTTATATTTTATCTCATATCCCAGAGAAGATTTTAAAGTCACTTTTTGAAGATGTCAACAACACTGAGTTGTACTGCGATCATTAATGTTACTCCTAAAAGGATATGTGTCTACTCGTATAAGGGGGGTTTTCGGCACTGAAAATAACCCATTTTTCAAGTTGATTGCATCTATGAAATTTTTATACGTATTAAAATTTGGAGCATATCTAGTTTAAACGTTCATCAATATTTTTCTTTTTATTTTAGTACTTGAGTGTAACTGAAAAGCCCAGAATTTGCAAATATGGTATTTTTGCCCGAAGTACACGCATCGTCGGGTATTTGAATATTTTTATATGAGCGCATGGTCGCACCAAGACATAAAATATGTATCAGAATAAAAGTTTTGCTGTAATGGGCTCATATTAGAAACAGAAGTTGAAGTCTCATTATAATTGTGTAGTGATTTGTTTTCAATGTGAGCATAGTTGTAAAGACTGCAACAGACAAAGCCCAATGATTCCATCATTATAAAGTTAAAGGAACAAATGGAACAGCTAAACCTATCAGTCAAAATCATAGAATTCCTGTGAGTCCAATCGCAAACGGAGATCCCAGGAAATGATAACGCTGATCGAGCTGCTGCCCAAATAACCTTACCGCCACACGGGACATACTCTGCTGAACCACAGTAACCTGTTTGGAAGAAAGGACCTACCGTAGGGTTCAAAAGCCAGACCAAAACATACAGTGCACCCTCTCAAACTATTTGCGCTCAGGCTACGGTACCGTATTGCTATTCCTTAGAAATATCAAATTGTATGGACCTTATTCAGAACTTGACTGTATTTTTTGTAACGTACGCCATCTAAAACCTTGCGAGGTTGACGCGAATAGTGGAGCAACTCCTTTGTTTGTATATACAATGTGTTCATTTGAAAACTTCTCACCACGAATTTATCGAAAACCACTGATTGAAAGAAAAAACTCCAACACACGTCAAAAGATTTGACAAGGGGGACAACTTTTCAACCAAAAACTACTTCACCCCCTTTCACCATCTGCCCCCCAGGATCATCTTAAAAATTTTAAATGACAAGGGGTATCGAGTAATAACATGTTTGAAAGATCTTTCGAAGTCCTTCATTCTCTCTTCGATTTGGTTTTCAATGGTTTCAGTGATAGGCGGATTGATGGTATTTTCCAGCATATCCAAATAATGTCTCCATTAAAATTTTCATTAATAAACAATGGCCCAATCGCTATGTTTCCTAGAATGCCTACCCATACATTAATTTTTTGGCGGTACTGGGTATGCCCTTTCACAAAAGTATGAGGATTTTCATTGCTCCAATATCTGCTTATTAACAAATCCATTTAGATAAAATCTGCATTCATCACTAATGAAGATATTCTTTACATGAATGGTATTATCATTAATCGCTGCAGTGATTTATTCACAAAACTCAGCTTGCCTATCGAAATCATCTTCGGTTAACCCTTGCAATATTTTCATTTTGAATGGTTAAATTTATGGAGTTTAGTGACTGTGTATACAAAGCCTAAAGAAATACCAGCCGCAGCAACAATTGCGTACTGATGTATTAGGAATTACTTCAAAATGACCCAAAACATCAATTTGAGTTGAGAGGCTTGATCCAAAACTCTCCGATGATGACGTTTTTTATTTGCGACAGATCCAGTTCCAGTAAATTTAGTAACAAACTCCAAAACATAAAGGGTTGTCCAATACCGAAGCAATTTTTAAGTGATAAAACAATGAACTTCAAGTGAAACGAATATAACATATATTTAAAATGAAAGAAAATTATGTGTGGAAAATGATATCTTGCAAATGACCGCCCCGTGATAACTTTCTCAGTCTTTTGTTAAAATCTCGATGACACGGTCACATAATTGCGGCTCTCTCTCAGCGATTACACGGGTTATTTCCTCTTTCAATCTTTCGACGGGGGATTGTTCCTGAGACTTTACTTTTAACATAGCTCCAAAGGAAGAAGTCCAACGGAGTCAAATCGCATGAACGAGCTGGCCAGTTGACAGGTCCTTTTCTGAAGATAACTTTACCATTGACTTTCTGCTCCAATAACTGGATTGGGTCTCGTGATGTGTGACAGGTTGATCCATCCTGCTGAAACCAAATCTCTTGGGCATCAATATTGTTCAGTTCAGGCCACAAAAAATCTTGTAACATTCGTCGGTATCAAAGACCATTCACAGTAACAGAATGTCCAGAGTCATCTTCGAAGACCACCACCCTACACCAAACCACACCAAACAGTGCCTTTCGGTGGGTGTATACCTTCTTGGTTGTTGACCACTTTTGGATTTTCGTCACCCCAAATCAGAAAATTTTGTTTGTTTACATACCCATTAAGTTGGAAATGTGCTTCGTCGCTAAAGATGATTTTTTTTTGAAAATCCTTCTTGGGTCATCTTGAACACTCATGAACTGCAGCAATATTCTCTTGTGAGCGGCCTGGGCGTGGACGAATCGGTGCTTTCATGTCTACAACTGAACCAGTATCTTCAAATTTCCTCAATATTCTCGATATTGTTGACTAGTTTGGACGATTATGCTGTTGATAGAACTCACGTTATTTACGAAAAACATTTTTATTTGAACGTCCATTTTCATAATAAAGTTGAACTATCTACAAATGTTTTTCCACACTGTACGTATTCATTTTATAGATTGCCAACTATAGCAGTTTACAAATGTCAATAAGCCATGACATTTTTACTGTCAAACGTAACCTAGATATCCTCACAAAAAAATGCGCCCCTGGTGAAAAACTCATACCTATGCGAATCTGTCTGGCGAGCAAATTGATTTTGGGCACCATAAATAAGATTAATTTCCACTCTTTCGACTAGTGTGTAAACCATTTTGGAAGTAAAATCTGAATCAATAAATTAATTTTCACTATCCTAAGATTGTCACAAAGGTAACTGACAGCAAATTAGGTAAAGTATTTCCCTCAGAAATAAATAACTAAACAGGTATAACAATAAATACAGTTCGCCCAGGATACTGTGTTGATGAAAAGAATGCGGAAAAAAATTCAGGTTGTTATTTGGTTGTTGCCACGTCTAATCATCCGAATTGCTCTTTATGTTGGTAGGTTCCGTTTTAAATTATAAGTGAACTGCAGATTTGGCAATCCCTAACGGGCAACATTTTGAACACTTATTGCAATAAAAAGTGGTATTTTCGTGTGTATTTGTTATCTATCTGAACAAATTAAGATAAATAAAGATTTTTCTAATTTTCGCGAAAACAAATCGACTGATATCAAAAATCAAACGTCAAAATAAAGGACTTCGATAGACCTTTGAAACAAGCTATTACTCGATACCCCTTGTTATTTGAAATTTTTAAGGGAATGACTCTGGGGGGCCGTAGGGTGAAAGGGGGTGGAGCAGTTTTTGGTTAAATAGTTCTCCCCCTTGACAAATCTATTGACGTCTTTCCTTTAATCAGTGGTTTTCGATAATAAATCCATGGTGGGAAGTTTTCAAATGAACACCCTGTATGTTATGTATTTCAGCATGTTTTCTTTCGGATTTAAACATTGAGTCAATACAGGCCAACACCAATGTGTGAATGATAAATCAATGCGCGTTGACCGGGATGGGCCAAAATTGGCGCTGAATGCTAGCAGGCCATACCATGTTAGCTTCAACGACGTTGGCTCCAATGTGTGAACACTATAACACAGAGTGCGGCAGAGAGGATGGACGGTTTAAAAAAAATCATAAAATAGTTAATTTTTACTCGAAAACAAATTTATTGATGGAATCAGGTTTACAAGGAAATAGCATTTGAGACAGTGCTGGAGGCGTTCTTGGAAGTTCGCGTAGACTCTCTCCAACATCGCTCTCTCAACTTGAGCGACTTCCAATCGAATTTCGCCCTTCAATTCGTCCAGAGTTCGGGGCTTGTTCGCGTATACTCTAGCCTTGAGGTGTCCCCATAAGAAAAAATTGAAAATTGCATATGGATAAATCTGGGGACCGAGGAGGCCAATGAACATCGCCAAACCTGGAAATAAGGCGACCAGAGAAGAGAGGGCGAATAACGTCCATGGATGCTCGGGCTGTGTGGGCGGTCGCCACATCCTGCTGGAACCACACACGTCGGATTGGAACTCGTCGCCGTCGTAATTCAGGGAGAAAGAAGTTGGTGATCATGTCGACGTAGCGCTCTGAGTTCACGGTAACATCACGACCATTACCGTCTTCGAAGAAGTAAGGGCCAATGATGCAAGTTTGCGATACAGCGCTCCAAACCGTTACTTTTGGGCTGTGCAGCGGTCTTTCGTGTAACTGTTGCGGATTTTCATTAGCCCATTAACGACAATTCTGCTGGTTAACCATGCTGTTTAGGTGAAAGTGGCCTTCGTCACTCATAAACAAAATGAGGTTCTCATTTTTATCGATCAGTGATTCCATCTCACGTGCGAAGTTCATTCGTTGTGCATAATCTCCGGGCTGTAACTGTTGCACAATAGCTAATTTGTAGGGGTGAAAGCGGAGATTCATATGCGAAATTAGCCTTACCGAACGATCACTAAGGCGAAGTGCAGCAGCATGTTTCCGGGCAGATCGAGTCGGACTGCGAAGAAAGACCTGTCGAACGCGTTCAACATTTTCAGGAGTTCGAACTGTTCGCGGCGCTCCTCTTGGTCTTCTGTTGATCAGTTCACCACGCCTGTGAAGTGATTCAACCCAACGAAGGATGGTGTTTCGAGAGGGACAGCTCTATTCCGATAAATGTTGAAGTGGCGACGAAACTCACGCTGTTCGACGATGAGTGACTCATTATTTCGGACGAAACAATCATAGGCGAAAACGCGGTGCTCCACCGTCCAATGCTCCATAACGACAACTGGTAAAATAATGATAGGATCTCTCGAGTCAAACGGCACCCTCCCCACCTCTCTCGTAGACGGAGGCGGAGAGTACTACCCATCCCAAAAACGTCCGTCCTCTCTGCCGCACCCTGTATTATAGAGTTGAAGTAGAATATGTTGAGATCGTGCGCTCATATAAAAATACTGAGTTGAAAACTCTGAATAAGGTAAATTTTGTAAAAAAATGCTAACTTTGGGCTTATAAATACGATCAAGTAGTGGAGCATACTAAATTTAAATGCAAAAATTTCATAAATGATCTTGAACTTTGAGTTCATCCTGTGGTTGTGGTGTGTGATAAATAATTCCACTGGTGTAAATGCAGCCAATTTACTGACATTTCGGCCATCTGAGTGGCCTTTGTCGAAGTACAAAATTATTTGACGATTGCAGTATATTTATTTATGATCTAAATGGCATAATGCATATTGGGCAAAAGTATCTCAAAATACCCAAGTCCCAGTTGGATAGAAGATTTTTTCACCTTCAGAAGTAGACCCCGTAGACGTGCAAGAAACTGAAAAGTGTGTTTCACCTGTAATTTTAGAAAGAGGGGAACAACAAGCGAAATGAGATAGCAAGAGGAATACAGTAGTACAATCAAAGCGTCTTCCGAATCCTTCGCCAAAAAGAAAAAAATAACAACGCCCGTTCTAACATCGAAGAGCAAACGAGAGCAGACTAGAGAGGCACTCCACAGCGAAATTATCGGAAAAGTTGAAGTGCTAATTGAACTGGGTATTAATTATTAGCGAGTGGTTTGCTAGAACGCGAGAAAAGTGCTACGGTGTGCTTACGCTTCTGCTACTACAACTCCCCGATCGAAGTTTAATGAAGCATCTGTTCAAAAAAAAACCAAAAGAAGCTGCAGAGAATGTTTTCGAATAATTATCTGGTTATATGGTCCAGGAAAATGAGAGCGTTCGATTATACAAAAATACACATTGATAACCGCCTTAACACCAACATTTTAAAAAGTATGTTGCTGCACTGACGAAAAATGTCACAAATTCTCGATATACCGAGGGTAAAGAAAGTAACAGAACGGCACTGTATTTTTCTAGATGAAGCAATTTTGTAAAAGATAAAAGATAGATCGATACTATATTTAAAAGAGGAGCTCTTTGGTGAACTTGGAGTTAGCCCTGCTGTCCCACCTTCAAGGTTACTTCAAGCTCAACACATTCTACGACCGAGCGTGTATTAAAATCTAAGATCATGGTCACATCTAAAGATCAAATGAAGGTCAAATGTGTGAGGCTAGAGGAAATTCCTAGAAGTTTAGCAAGATCATTGGTATTTCTATTTTATAGCTAACCTTAACAAGGAATTGAAAATGCCAAATGACAACAGACGTAGAACCACTGGGTTTTTATTGATTCATACATTGTTTTTCTTTGAGCAGAATTTAAAAAGTAATCGAGCACGTTATTAGTATCACATTGAGGCATTTACTTATATTTGAATTGTATTTATAATCGTTGGCGTTGCACCACAAAACAGTTACGTGTAGCAATCCTGTTCTAAGTTCTTTGCTCTGTGAACTTGAAAATAATTTTGTCAAAATTATTCAGTGGCATAATGACAGAAAATTGAGCATTAATTATTGTAAAACGCATTTTTTACCACTTTGTTTCCACTCTAAACATCTACCAAATTACAGAAACACCTCTTTTTTCATAAACAATCAGAAATCGGGAATTAATAGAGTATCAGATACAGATCACCTTGGAATATTTCTGGATCTACATTTGCGTTGGGATGTTCATATTACATATATATTTTTATAAAAGATAGATTTGTTTCATATAAATTTAATTTCCTCAAATATATTCTAAAACAGACATATCTATGTCTATATCTTATATCATACCTTGATCGAACCACATTTAATCTACGATATATTGGCATGGGGAGCTACATGCTCAAATCATATTTATAATTTCGAAGTATTCCAAAAAATTGTTCTAAAAACAATGTTTAAAAAAACAAAATTATATCTCACTGATGCCTTATATAGTTGTTGTAGTCACCGTTCTTGGCGGGTCAAAGTAAGACTACCAGTATCCCTTTATATATCTCCGTCTCCCTCATACATGCACATGCAACCTACTCCTACGTGTGAACGTTTGTTCGATATGCTCAAAGACATACGTTTTTCAATTGTGTGTCTTCGTCTCGTCGTTACATATGAGAAGCAGTCGGAGTAAAATGCAATTTAAGCAATGGCTGCAAGACAAAGAGATATATTTTATGATGACGCTTTGAAACTCTAGCTGTTAAATCTATGTCGCCTTAAAAACCCATCGGTTCCAAGATATATCATAGGCGAAATATTATTATTATTATGTTTTGCGACTTCCCATTTACTATTGTGAATACAACCCCATTGAGTTGGTGTGGGACGATGCTTTAGCGAAGGTGACGAGTACAGTTTGGGCCAAGTGTGTTAAGCATACCGAGGACTGCGACAAGCACCAAATGGAGAAGGCTAATATAATCATTCACTTGGAAGAAAGTTCAGATGACTCTATTGCAGAAATCCAATAATTCATACTTTTTTTGGAAAAACTTTGAAAATTATTAATTCTTTATTTTCTATGTGTGCACCTTAAAGTAGATTGTTAAATATTTTGATAAATATGGATGTTACAAGCTTAGGTCTATCAAGGCGACATAGATCTAAAAGCTCGAGTTTCAGGAAGAATTGAGCATTTTTATTATTGAAAATGGTTCTTCTAAAGGTCTCATAAGCTTGTCATATATTCACATCCAATGTTAAATGTTCCATCAAGTTACCAAATAGATGTGTTATTTTGTATTATATTGTAAATTTCTTATGTTTTTTTATTTCAACTTTAAGAAACATCAAATGGCGTGTCATACTGTACCCATATTTATGTACGAGATTAGAAGATATTTGACAATTATGATTAGTTAATAATTATTAATCGGTGTCTCTCAGATCCGGCCATGGTACGGAGACACGATCTGTTTACTTATTTCATATGGCGTTGATGACCGCCAAGAACGGTGACTACACCTATACAAAAATATACACGTATGTGACATGAGACAACTTTATCTGTTAGATGCCATCACCAAATATACTAACAACGATCAAAAAATTAAACATAGTCACCATGCAAGACATGATAAAACATGTATTTTTTCATAAGTAATCAGAAATTGGAAATTAATAGAGTATCAGATACAAAATACCTGGATCCTCACTTGGGTTGAGATGTTCATATTTAATATATTTAAAAAAAAAAGTTAGATTTGTCTCATATAAAATTAAATACCTCAAAGGTATTTTAATCAAGAAATATCTCTATACCTTATACCATACTTTGATCGACCCACATTTAACCTACGGTACATTGGCATGGCGAGCTACAAGCTGAACACATTTTTCTGATTTAGAAGTTTTCCAAAAAATGATTCTTAGGACAATGTTTAGGAAACCAAAATTATCCCGTATTGTTTGAAGATTTACACTTATATGACATGAGATGACTTTATCCCTTGATGGTAAACGACTATCACACATTTACGAATAATGATCAAGAAATCAAACACCATCATCAAGCAAGGCATAAACTACAAGAAATAGTTGTACCTAGACGTAACACATCGATAACACAGCGATCATACCTTTATTTAGGATCAAAATTATATGTAAAGTTACCTGACAATATAAAGAACCTACGCTTTGGGAATACTTTCAAAAACATTAAAACATTTTTTTTTTACCAATGCCAGACATACACAAATTAATAGTAAGTGCAAACATGAAAGAATTCTCGGATTAGTTGTATCATTATTTATGTTTTACTTGTATGCACAATTAGAACATGGTCCATGTACAGGCAATGCCTCCTATGGATTCTTATTCAATGTTTATTTAATCACTGTTCATATTGTGTTCAAGGAGTACATAACTATTGTTATTATTATAACCAAGGAATATCCGCGGTTTATCATAGTTCATCGAATACCACAGAAGGGTAGCCCTAATACCACAAAGGGTAAACACCGCTGCCGATTGTTCCTTCGCGTCGTCTCCTCCCACTGGCTGCCGTTGACGGTTTCACAACCAAGCTCAAAAGTAACCCATCCGTCATACGAATAACACATAAGTAAAATGAGTTTGGCTTTTGTTCATACTTATCGGAATATTAGTATGTCATTAGTCAAAAAATGTAACATCCTCCAAGGGGTTTGACCTGGTCTCTGCCGATTTGTAGGGTAAGTCAGGGTGATATGGTGAAAAAAAAATCAGCCGTGTAAAACACAAGGAAATATTTGTTTAAACAAAATAAAGTCACTTATTTTCCTCAAAATATGTCGGCAACAACGTAACAGTATCATATCCTCTATAACGCATTACTAAAGTAGAAAAAAGACACATTCATTATTTTTAATAAATTCGCCATTTCACCCAGGCATATGAGTGAAATGGTGATTGCATATTGGGTGAATTGGTGAGTTTACTTTTTTCGCTTTTTACCACATTTGATCCAATCCACGTCCGTTTTAGTGCAACTGTAGAGTTCACCACACCCTACGCCACAACTGTCTTCATCGTCCACATCGTCATCATCATCTTGCAAGTGGATATCTAGCGATGAGTCGGATTCGGTTTCAGTGGTAGACGATTTTCGTTTTTTGAGTTGCTTGATTTTAGTATTTCGTTTGGTAGTCTTTTTGATTGCGGTTCCTTTTTTGGCTTTCGTTTTAGCATTTGTTTCACTTTTCACTGACTAAAGCTCTGAATTTCTTCTTTACAGATGTAATTTTCTCTAACTTAGGTACCGGCGAAATTTGATTCAAAACTTTGCCAGGGGCTATTTACGGCTTTTCTGTTGTCACTGTTGAAGACAGAGCTGACGCTTCTGATGATAAATCCATGTTTTTCTGTGGCTTTTCCGTGCATTTCGAACAGGTGAGGCATATCGTAAGGTTGAAAATTCAAACACTGGAAATTCTAGTTGAGATTTAGAAAAATACTTTACACGTAAGAAAAGGTCTTCGCCGAATCACCCATGCTCGAATTCACCATTCCTCCCTGTTGCCATGGGTGAAATGGTGAATTCTAAAAGCAATGATTTCTAGGTTAGGTACCATATAAACAGTCTAAGAAGGCAGATAATATCAAAAAATACCGCGCAGATCACGCTACCTGAAGCAATATGTACAAATGCATGCATCGTATAAAAATTATTGAGCAGCAAAGACAGTTTTTTACAAATAACTTACGATTTTTAAAACAATAGTTGTTATCATCAGGTGCACGCTATATATGATAATTAACTTTCGCCACATTTAGACTTACAGCGACATCTGTGTTCCCGGTGATGAACTAGAGCAATTCACCATTTCACCCGATTCACCATATCACCCTGAGTTACCCTATATGCCTACAAGGTGTCCCGAAAAAAGTGTGCAATATTCTACCAGCGGTTTCTAGAGCTTAAAATATGAAGAAAAGTTGATATAAACATAGGTCGACAAACGTCTTCTAAGGGCGCTACGGTCTTTTAAATGGGCTTCCCTGAAGATGGTTTCTCCTTAATATTTCCGAAGCGTGTTGAGATAAAGACATAAAATTTGGTATTCTAGCCTAGTTTTTTATGCTGGATTTAAAAATATTAACAATTTCAGACAGTTTTGTTTGGAAGCGTATGTAACAGGGACAGACTCAGGTTATTTTGGCCCCAAAATTTTTGTGTGATTCTATTTTTGATATTCAATTTTAGAATTTGAAAATTTAGGGTTTTCAACATAAAAAGGTACTCTTATTGAATATAGATAAATTTTGCCCTTTTTGAGTAAAATCAAACTAAAAAATTTGTCACATGGTAGGAAATGCACTGCGAATTTAAATGAATTGTTGAATAATTAGCCATGGCAACAAAAACTCTAATTATTAAATAATTGGTATATATTACATAAATACATATTTCTATTGCAACATAGCTAACATTTAGGCAAAAACGAAAGAAAGAAATTTTTTCTACGAAATAAATTGAAATTTGTTTAAAAAATAAAACATACAGTTGGATATACATTAAACTAGCTTTACAATAAGTGATCAAATAAATTCCCATTTTGTTCAATACAGAGTCTCGCTCGACGAACTAATGATTGCGTAGCCCGAAAAGTGGAAAACCTTTTTCTTCCTATTTCATTTGCAGCCTGATGGATTCTTTGAAGTAAATCTTCTTGAGTATTTACTTCAGTCGAGTAAACTAGGTCTTTTAATGACCCCCATAAATAGAAATCCAATGGATTTAGGTCAGGTGAACGTGGCGGCCACGCTATAGGACCTCCTCGGCCTAAACACCTGTCTGGAAAATTGACATTCAACCAATTTCGAACATTGCGTCCAAAATGTGCAGGAGCGCCATCATGTTGAATAGACATATTTTCTTGAATCTGCTGGCGCACATCCAATGGTATTATATCCATGAGCTTATTCTGAAGGAAGTTTAGATACACCTCTGAATCAAGACGATTGGGAAGTACAATAGGCCGAGTTACTTGATCCCCAATTACTCCTGCCCATAAGTTCAATGAAAATCTATGTTGGAAATTTGTACGGCGAACAACTTTTGGATTTTCATCTGACCAGTGATGCATGTCATATATATATATATTCCAAGTAAATATTGACTCATCCGACCATAATATTCTAGTAATAGTGTTTTCATTCGCTAATATCCACTGGCAAAACTCGATTCGTGGTAAAAAATCTGCCTCCGTTAAATGCTGCACCCTTTTAAAATGATAATGATGTAATCCTTGCATTCTTGTCATTCTTCCTATCTAAGATTATTATTTTTAGGATAACTATCAAATAGGTATTCATACATTTTTCTTACTATTGATCGAGGTATATCCATATTTTCTGAAACATTTCGTATCCTTATTTGCGGCTTATTTTCAAACATATTTAAAGCAATATCCATACGATGATTTCCAAGTGGCCTTCCTGAGCCCTGCATGCGCTGAAAACTTCCATGGTTTGACAAATTCCGGTGAATATCAGTAAACATTCGATATCCAGGTACTATGCAATTGGGAAATCTTCTTGGATATACTCTTACGGCTGCCAATGAACTGCCATTGCAAAACCCGTACACAAAATGGATGTCAGTCAGTCCTCTGTCTGTAAATCTTGGCATTTTAAATCGACTTAATGAAAATTTTGATTTTTATCTAGTAATTTTACACTACTATAAATGTCAAAATAAGTCATAACAAATCAAAACAACTTTTGTTTGCAGTCATGGCTAACTATGTATAATCAACAATTCATTTAAATTCGCAATACATTTCCTATCATGTGACAAATTTTTTAGTTTGATTTTATTCAAAAATGGCACAATTTATCGATATTCAATAAAAGTACCTTTTTTATGTAGAAAACCCTAAATTTTCAAATCCTAAAATTGAACTTCAAAAATAGAATCACACAAAAATTTTGGGGCTAAAACAACCTGAGTCCGTCCCTGCTACATACGCTTGCAAACAAAACTGTCTAAAATTGTTCATATTTTTGAATCCAGAAAAAAAAACTAGGATAGAATACCAAATTTTATGTCTTTATCTCACCACGTTTCGGAAATATTAAGGAAAAACCATCTTCAGGGGAGCCCCTTTAAAAGACCGTATCGCCCTTAGGGGACGTTTGTCGAGCTACGTTTATATAAACTTTTCTTCCTATTTTAAGCTCTAGAAACCGCTGGTAGAATATTGCATACTTTTTTCGGGACACCCTGTATAAAAATTTGACAATAGCGGAGTAAGTGAAATCATTGGCACTCTCAGGGCCTTACTCTAAGGAGTGGAGACAATTTATAAGAGGTTAACGTAGTGTATATAATAATTGGTGACAAAATTGCTTGAGAAGTACTGGGTCAGTCTACTTGGCGCCATTTTTCTCAAGACGTGTGAATAACGTATGTCCTGAAAATCTTGACATAAAGTATTTATCAGATTTTTTTAATGAGGAAATTTATTCAAACACTAACTGGTTATCATAAATTAAACTCAATATTTAACTATACTAACAAATTATGGAACTCAAATCAACTACTCTCAGCTTTTTGTAAATTCGCCGTCTTAATGTTCCTCACTTTGGGCTTCCCAGCATCCGTGATAAAACTTCCTAGACAGTAAAGTCCAAAAATCCTATATTGAGCGAACCTGCGGAGAGTCTGGAAGATTATCGTTTTTGGGAACAGAAAGCCTGTTGTGCATATGGATATGGTCATTAGCATAATGTTCGTGGATAAGCTGGAGCAATTTGGAAAGGCAGTTATCAATATAGCTCTGACTATTCGAAGCTTCACCCCTCGCTCTTCCCACAAAAGGTTGGGATACACCCCTGTTAGAAATTACGCACCAGACAAGAATTTTATTTGCAAATTTCCCTTCAAGTTTGTATCTAACATTGTCAGTGCATTCCTCTACGTTTTCTGTATAAAATACTTCGTTTCTCTTCATTTCTTAATTACTCAAAGTGAAATACTTTTCGTCATCTAAAATAATGATTTACTTCATTGGCAAAGTGTACCCCCCACAGATGACGACAGCATATTCAACGATATCGTACTCTTAGAAGATCTGTATTGCCGAGCCGGTCTCCATGTTGATATTCCAACCTGGCTTTTTGCTCTTCTCACCAATCTCTCTAACTTCCGTGCGATAAATGCACGTGGTTTAGCACTTTTTGGGAGATTCAGTTATGAATCGCACTCGTCTATTGTTCGATAAATGGTTCGGCGTCAAATGTTTTCATTCTGGAATATTCGCTAGATTTCAGCTTTGCGTATCCTCCTAACCAACTTGTAGATACTTTTATAAATTTCTAATTTATACGAGATCTTCAAGCAAAGACATGTCAACCGACAGTAAAGTAAGTAAACAACCTTTTGTTTCCAAAGGCAACTTAATATTATTATGTGTTTGTTAAAATTAAAGCTAATGAATTTTGTGCCGTAACTTTTAGTACATACGTTACGATACCTAAGTCATATAAATATTTCAAGCATTTCTACAAATTGTCACCAAACGCATCCAGTATCTTCCAAAGTACATATACATCTTTATCTACACAAAATAGACCTGATGTGTAAGTCAAATGTTGTATAATCTAGACACCTTGTTCCTCGCGCCGTCAGAACAAGCTGATTGTTACCCGCCCTAACAAGTTGAGCTTTTGTACAAAGTTGCTCCATCAATACATTCACAGTGCGCCTTCATATACAAATTTCCCCCCTTAACGTTATCCGGCAGTTCCCTTCAATCTCTATTCCCGATTGAATAGAAACTTGTTTTCTCAGATCCCGGGAGCTTCTTCCGGAGGCCGCTTTCCCGTTGATATAATCCTCCTCCTATGTACACTCTGCCAAAGTCTCTTTGAACATAGATCAGGGAAGATGGTCTCACGTGTGTTGGGTGGACAAACGTAAATCATACATCACATCGCAAAACAAATGGCAAGAGTGTTCCAAGTTCTAGTTGAGCTACTCTGAGTGACTGTAAATATACCGGGTGTATCAAATCCGACTGTCACCATTGGGATGCAGAAAACGGCAAAAAAGCGAAGTCAATTAATTGGGCGAGAAGTTGCCATTTCGAACTAAGTAAATGGCATATACAATAATTCGTAATCCACAGTATTCCCGGGGTTAGACAGAAAAAGCTGAATTTTCGTCGTTTCAACGCTTTCCTGACTTCATATGTGTGCGATCTCAAAATAAATTACACATAAACATTGCCCATCCTCTATAAGGTGAAGTCATAAGAATTTTAATATAATGTTCCATTTCAATCAGCAACTTTATTTTTTCTTATGGGCGACATATCGGATCTTTTTTACAGGTAAATAGGGTTTTTAATTTTGACTTCAAAAATAATAATGTCATGCATTAATATCGAAACACTATGATTTTTGAACAATATTCCTTTATAGGTAGGCCTTGAAATTATCAGATAGGCGTCTGTTCCATATTATCATAAGCCAAGCATTCCTTCAGTCCTTATGAAGGTACGACTTAAGTTGACGCTATAAAACTTGAAATGTCTAAAGAAGTAATAATCTTCCTTTGGTTGGTCTCAAATTATCGAACAAAGAACAAAATAGCTGGTAACCTTTTCACTTTTCGTTTAATTGTAGTAATGAAAATATTGAAGGCAGTATGATTTTCATAAATTGATACATACGTTTTATAGTAAGAGAAAGCTTTGACGGTGTTTTATATCCGTCATATCTGAACCGGTGCACGTATCTTGTATTCAAATAATGTTAATCTGTGATTGAGATGTCATGTGAGAAAGATCCGTCGTGACAAAACGACGCTTATTATATATAGTCGATAAATATAGTCGATTTATCTGACTGTATTTCAGAACACGCTTCTGAACAAGCTTAAGCCATCCTCAACTGGTGATGTAATCGAATAAGCATTTGATAAGCTGTCATTTTCAAGGACGTCAATAAACATTTTAGTTTTTCTTTAAATAACTATGTCATTATACATAGTCTCAATAAGGTATGTAGTCAAACTTTAACCATCGAATCCTTGGTCAATTTGAAGACGAAATTTCCATATGAACATGGGTCCGCAACGGCTTTGGTCTCAAGCTAGAATATATTAGCATGAAGCGTGAAGGGCTTAAGAGTCAGAATCGTCGAGTAATGTCTGACTAGACAAAATGCTCCGGGTATTTTCAGGAGAGTTCGTCAGTCAATATGAAACAGACTAGACGCCTGTATTGAAGTCGAAGGTGGCCATTTTGAAAATTTATTGTAAAAAAACTATTCGACATTTTCTATTGTTGTAGTTCTATTCGAATGTTACGGTTCAAAACTATTGACCTTCTAAATATTTTTTTTCCAAAAATACAGAATAATACTATTCTCATCCACGTTCATATTGAGCCTCAGCAACTTGTAAAACATGCAAAATTTATCGTCGGTTATACCAACTGTTCAATAATTATTCATCGAAATATTTGGATCATTGCTCCTATTTCTTTAGTGATAGTGCTCTAGCTCGAAAAGAAAGCCGTTCTGGCCCCATGTTCATATAAAGATTTAGTCCTCAAATTGACCAAGGATTCGATTGTTAAAGTTTTGTCTACATACTTTATTACCACCCGTATATTTTTAAAATCGTAAAAATTATATTTTCGTGTGCAAAAAATGGCGTCAACATTTTTAGCTTTTTAGCTAGTTTTAAAGGCGGGCAAATGTATGCTGTGTGGAATATGACTAATAGGTACATACAGTTGCCAGAGTTATGAGCGTATAAATATACCGAGAAAAAAATGTTTTCATATACCCTCCCCATCCCTTACAATTCCCAACCCCCAAAATTGAACCCTTCAATAATTTCTTTGAATATGATCAGGACTCTCTTTGCAAATCTGATCTCTCTCAACGTTTTTGGGAAATCACTTTTTTTTCGTCTACCTCTATAAATACTCCGAATTGCAAAACTTTCCAAGTGCCATTTTGCCTTTGTTACCCAAATGCAAATATATCTTATCATTATGAGATCACAATGGTGAGAAATGAATTTGAAGCACCTGGGAGATAGATCTACATTGAACACACATCCTGAACTGTCTGCCTGGATTCTATCTCATTTAGGGTTAAAACCGGGATAGACGCCGCAGCGGGATAGATGCTTCATATTCTAAAAACCTAACTTACCGAACGCGTGACTAAAAATTAATTGTTTAAGTAAGGGCCGCACTTACCCCGCACCACAGTTACCCACGGACAATCGTGCTGAGAAGACGCGTTTCGCTCATGTTTGTCATTATCACCGTGGCGAAATTTACGAACCCACCAAAGTTTTGAAGGTTAGTATTTTGTTTTGTATAACTTTATAGTTAGTAATAAATTCCGTTATATTCCTTATAAGGTTAATTCACTAGTTGATCAAGTCTGCATGTAGGTGTAAATTTCTTCAATAAATACTTGGGCATCTATCCCTATCACAGAGGATAGTTGCCCTAATTTTTTGAGGTATAGGTGCCCTTATATGGCATAAGCACACACATATTATTATTATATTTAAATATTTTAGTTTGTTTTTTAGCAGAACCATGTCACGAAAATGTAAAAGAAAGGAAGGAGTGCAAGTTCGAGTATGTTTTTGAATTACAGAAAGCCTACAGGCAGCTTTAGATGAAATGGACAAAAAAACTATGGGGATAAACGAAATATCCCGTCAATTTGGTATTCTATCAAGGACATTGAGAAGACGATATGCTGTCAAAAATAAAACAAAATTGACCATGGGTATGTATTAAAAATCATGTAGGTAGTACAAGATATCATAAACTCTTATTTTACTGATTGCTATCACTAGTTTCTAATAGATTTATTAACGTTAGTCATTTGTTTTAGGAAAGCACCCTGTTTTAGATTTGACAACGAGAAGAGGCTAGTAAAACACATTCTTAAACTTGGTGAGGCAGGATTTCCTCCAAATAGGCAAGCCATACGCATGTTAGCTTATCAATTTGCTGGAAAACTAAATCTGAAACATAATGAAATGGCTAAAGGTGCATGCCTCAAAAGTTTTATTGAACGAAATCCGGAACTATCTACCAGACAAGCTGAACGTTTATACTGATACTTAATATAGGTACGAATAGTTTATAACAACAATTTAGAATTTATGTTTTTTGTTGGTTAAATGCTTGTAAAGTTGATTTTACCAAAAAATAGGATTATGAATGTTGTAACTTGAGAATTTATATGTTAATTAAACAAGCCCTCTATAATATTTAATGAGAGTTCCTAATTTGTGTGATATTAATTTATCTTCTAATTATAACAATAACAATATTAAATAATAACAAAAAGTTTTCATTATTATGTCGCATGTTTCTTGGAGATAATATGCTGCTGTTTTAGGAGTAGAACTTCCTAACATTTGGATTGAGTATTTTGTTTACAGGATATGAAGGGCATCTATCCTGCACTATAGGCATCTATCCGTTTTAGTTTTTTAATGGCGGGGCAACTATCCATATAGATAGGCATCTATCCTCAAAAAAGAAGTTCCACGAAAAGCGGATTTCTGCGAAATCTGTAATTGATAGATTCAAAACTGATGATAGTTATTCAACATAAGGGATTGAACTACCTACATTCATAGAATTTATTTATAAAAAGTGATTAGTCTTAAAATTAGGTAAATATTTCAAAAAGTGGGGCATATATCCCGGAGTTACTATAGTTTAACTACCAAAACCCCGAAAGCTGCTTGACTTACACACACAATGAGTCGACGGATCATCATTTTTTGGGACAGTCTGTATAATTGTCTCAAAAATGAACTTGGCAGATCATTCGACTGGTGACGAGGAACGCCAAGCAGTGTCCCTGAAATAAAAGTTGTCCTGTACTGTTAATCTAGACGCCGCGTTCATTCTTCAGAAGTTGCTTTTACATACAGAAACACCCCGGTAGCTGCAAGCTACCGAAAGCAGGTATGCATAAAAGAGGGAACTGGCACAATCTGAACATCTTGCTATTCGAGAAACGGGAGAAAAACGAATTGAACTGGATCGACAAGCGAGAAGATAGTGAAACTATACAGCTCTAAAGTGTCTATACAACTACGCTGTTGATTATGAGGGATTGGTTTGGCGTAGATTCATTTACAAAATGAGCAGTCAGAGGATTTAGTATAAACTGCATAGATATTTGCAATTTGGTTTGGAAGCACACATACGTTTGCTAGCGATCTTCGGAATCTGATATTTGTTTACAACAAAGCAGCCGTACAGGCAGAAGACTAAATGACAGGACACTGAGGCTGCCATGAGGATCTCAAAGAAACATTGTTAATCCGATTTTTGAACTACTTAACGTTAGTAAAACTGGGAAAAGCCTCCTTTTGTAGATTGTTCCACAATCCCGACATCCTAGGGATAGAGGAGCGGTCGTATCGGCCTGTTCTCGATGTTCGACACGGTTAGGATGGGAAGCGGGTCTGTCTGGCAAGCACATCGCGCGGCGGCGTCATGTAGGAGAGCTCTAAGGAGCAAAGCCCGTTGGTGCAGCGGTAGAAGAGAGCTATATCGCAGATTGTCGGTGGCGTCTAGGGGCCACAGTGACAATAGAAACTGGCACACATTTTCAACAGACTTACTTTTGCAGTGGCCAATTCTAGTGATAGGTGGCACTTTGTCCTGTTTTATTACGTTACAATTTATCTAGTGAAACTTGCACAGAAAATTATAATTCCATTCTAGCCAATTTCACCATCATTAATATTTAACCGCCAGTTTGGACCAATGGGAAAAGACCTTATTGAAATACAATTTGGCGGAAGTTGTCAAAGCTCTCTGAATATCAGTGATTTCTATTGAATTATTGAATAAAATCGTGAAAAAGCGATTGTATTATATACACGAGCACCTTTTGATTCCAACATGATGCTTTTGTACAGAGAAAACAGGACAATTATCATGTATTTTTTTATAAATATACATATAACATCGGTTATCGTTTTAGCCAATCGAAAAGAGACACATAATAGGTCGATTTTCTAGCTATTAAGTTTAATAGCAGGTTTGGACGTTTATAAATGCATGGTAAGCTCGAATTTGTTAAGTTCAATATACTGAATGTTTATATGTTATCATTTTAGCTACATACATACATGAAATATGCGGACTTGTTTGTATTTTGCATGAAAAAAGAATATAAAATGTATCCGGTCAATTCCTCATCTCTCGTTACATCATAGTAACAATCATTTATTAACAAATTATGGTTTCATGAATTTCTTCCAAGCAATCAATACAGTATGTACTCTCCTAAAATACCGGTATCTGTAAAACATGTCAATCCCTACATCTCCGTGGTGCACAATGGAATTACTATACACATAGATCTAAAATTATCAGTAATTACTGAAAACAAATTATAATTGTAATAAAATATTGGTGGTTAAGTTTTTTGACTAGTGGGGACACAAAACATATATACTGGAGAAGTTTAATTCCACGGTTCACGCTATTCAAGGGTAACTGGGCTGGCTTATGTCACGTCAGCGGCCATTTCTGAGGGCGCGCCATGGTTGCCAGATTGTGCAATAACACCCCGCAACGTATAAATCTGAGGTTGCTAAAGTTTTATATATGTATATAGAAATTTGGTGGGACATGAGAGATATATAATTGCATGTCTTATTAACAATTTGAGCTATCGTGATGAATAAGTGAAGCAAAGCGAATCTCAGGCTTCCGATTCTAGTTCTAGGAACTAGTTCGCGAACAAACTACTTTATGCAACACTACCACAAGAAATATGGAAACATTACTAGAGTGGATATTCCAGCCTTTCAGACGAGATTAAGTGAAAACGATTCATTCATATTTTTGAACCATTCTAATGCATTCCTCTAATCACAAATGCATTATGAAACACTAATTTTAAATGTCAATTCCTCAATATTAAAACAAAAATATTTAATTGGTTGAAAAATCTAGCATGTTGTGAAAATAGTAGTTACTGTAAATTGTAGGCTGGTGATGGTACACTTAACATAACCACGTATTTAGGGCTTGCAGGCTTAACGTGTACAGGACAGTGTAATATGCAGTAAAAAAAATCTTGGATGGGCACTTTTTATTTGGAAATTAATTTCTCCAAGATACCGTTTTACAGCAGTACCTCGACGGCAAATATCAACACAGAACAACTGATGTTGGAGATTAGACGACAGAAGACTGATTATTGATCACAGGATGGAATGGATGCGAATTTTGAGTTGCCATATTTCGTCACCTGAGATGTGTATGGTTACATCGTGATTGATGTTGATTTGAAATATATTAACATGTGAATGATACACGTTAGATCGGAAAAGTTTTATGACATTGAAAATTGAAAAAATAAAAAGGTATATTTGCTTAAAATGAGTGAATAAGTAATAACGTAGACAATAAATAATCAAATACAGCAAATGAACAAATGAACTGAAACAGTATTTAATGAAACAACATAATAAATAAAATATGTTGAGCGTACCATGTACCATCGCCGATGTTGCGACTGATTATACACTGAAATCCAAACCAAAAACTGCAACTACAATTGTATGTATGTATGTTGAAAATCTTGAACAGTTCCGGACCATTGGTGTCAAAATGTCGTTGAAAGAAGTGGAAAGAAGTGTATGAATGTGATGAAACGACACATCTAACAAAAATTTGAGTGAAAAGACTTTTTCTAGTAAGGAAGTGCAAGTTTGAAAATGTAGAATAAACTATATACACCCGGTAGGTTATCTTAGGTTAGTATAATCACATATGGATTACAAAAGTTGTGATAAACTTAGAGAAACCTTCAGCTAAACTGAAAAAATTGGATTTTATTCAGAAATCAACCATTATTAAAAATCTTGGCATCAATTTTATATAATTTCATAATATCTAATAAACTGATAACATTTCAATGACAAGCTATCACTTCATATTTTACATTGTTTTGTTTTGAAAACTTTGATGCTATTTGCTGCTAAAAACCTGACGGAGGGATCTTGGACGATATGCTTGGTACTCGTACCCTATTTGTGGAAAATAGAGGTTTGTTAGATTTTAAAATCGGCCCTAAAACTAAGTTCCTCCTTTTGCTTGACAAGCTGTTGTCCTACCACTTGTATAAGAATCGCCGATCATTTGTTCTCATAAACTATCGACTACCTATAACGTGCTTATCATCCGAGAACCTAATAACGCTTTTTATCTGTCTTCTGCAGCACCACGAAACTCAAGCAGCAGCGGCACACGTCGCCAATATAATTCTTCATTTTGCCCCGAGCGGCTACTCGTAATCCAATTGTCGGACTGTGTTCCCTGGCGATTGAAATAGTTTTTCTGTCGCTCGGCTTATCCCTCTTTATCATTTCGAAGAGCCCACAATAAAATGATTTGTGGGTCTAGCTTGATAGGTCTTTTGTAGTATCGACTATGTCTTATATGCTGCCTCAGTTTGAATGCGGGACATTATTAGCCACCTGTAAAAGTATATGAGAAATCAAGTCATGCTATCCAACTCGTTGTTGTTTGGGCGTTATACTTAAAAAATTTCGTCATGTAGATTGACTCTGCACTTCCCACGCCATGCTGTTACCAGTTCATAAAGGATCAAGATCAAGATTCAGCTAAAGCTTCTGAGAAAAAGGTTGGCTATAAATTGACCCTCCTCTTAACCTTTTTGCACGAAATATGTAGTGTCTAAGCTGATTTTTTTCAGGCAATGTCTAATCTATATGTCTCAGAAAGGTGCTATCGCTTTAAGTTATAGGGAAAGCCTTTTATCTTTTCAAAATGATAGTTGTTTTTTTCTGATTCTGAAAGGTTGGGAAATCTCGAAACTGGAGATGCTCAGACCAAAATATATGAATTGACCTGAACATACCTCAGTCCAAAAGTTGACAGTGTGCGAGTTACAGGGTGACAAATTTACAATTTTATTTTCTATTTTTCCTTATTGCTTGAGAAGTTTTTCAGATGTTGGCATAAAACTCGGTATAGGGAGGTTTTCTGGTATGAGAAACAAGAATCCGTTTATGGCCGAACTTCTAGAGGGTGCCACTCACAGCACTATTTCTGTAAATCCTTATCATAACTTTATTGTGCTACCCTGTATACAACAACTGACCAAAAAATCTTATTTTCTTGTATTGCCATAACAAAAAGGTTTATTTGTTAAAAGTGTCTAAAACTAATAGTTTTCGAGATACTTTTTTTCTGGGAATCTTGGTGCACTGAGTAAAATACAAGGTGAGCCCTCAAGGTATTCAGGGTAAAGAGAGAAAATACCAAGTAAGTTGGTACACAAATATGACAGCAAACTACTGTTGGATGTTGAAGAGAGGTAGATCGGAGAGAAAAGGAACGAGAAAAGATTGCACAGGAACTATAGTTGAAACAGATACAAATAGGTCTTTTTCATTTAGTTAGTCTCTTCAGGATTATTCTTGACTACTACTGGTGATCTTTTAGATAAAAATTTAGTTTTGTATTCAATGGCTTTTATTTTTACATAAAAAGGTTCCAAAATATACATGTTATCATTAAAACTGCATGTTGTCGTGAGAGGCAAGAAATAAAGCTGTATTTTTACTCCTTATGAATATTTATTTAAATAAGTAGGTAATACAACGATTGGAACGGGTAAAAGAATGCCGACTTCCACTGGATTGTGTGTATATTGGATTTTTTGAGACAGCAGAGGGTTGTATTTGACTAGATTTAAGTTAAAATTGTGGTAAGTACCCATTTTTGTAGTTAGTCGACCGCTTTCTACAGTTTTTGGCTTTTATGACTAGTGGAAGTTACGAACAAGGCAAGTGTGGATTTTGGAAAAACGTGTACGAACAAATAGATCAAAGTCAAGCTATCAGTATCACTGTGAGCAACAGTATTCTGCTATTAATAATTATATTGATTTGTATGTCTGAGTTTGCACATCTTTTATAGTATTGGCAGTTAGTAGGGTCAAACGGTCCAGCATATGAATGTTGATTGTCTAAAGGATCACAATTCAATTTTGAATAATAGTCCCTGCGATCGGTCGACTAATCGCTCTTTGTAATTCTTGGTTGGTAGATCTTCTGTAGTATGGACCATAGGTAAAGGGTGTTTCAATAACTTCAAGGTTCTATAAAATATGGTATTTCGCAACAAGCAACTGAAATATTTATTGGAATTATGTATGAAACAATACATCAGGTAAATGGCTGCCACGGCTCCGCTTTTAATGAAGCTTGTTATAACATTTTTGAGCACATGTCGTGGTATATGTCGTTGATACTCGTACAGTATCTGATTTTAGCTTTCAATGCTTCCGTGGTTGCAGGCTTGTTCGTATAAACTTGTGACTTCAGATAACCACAGAGAACAAAGTCCAAAGGTATTAAATCGCAAGTGCGTGGCGGCCAATGCTGGTCACCAAACCGGGAGACGACTCGACCTGGAGAAAACTTATGTGAAGCTACCCATGTTTCACCAGCAGTATGGCATGTGGTACCATCCTGCTGAAACCATTTGTTATTAAGAGCTATCTATGGCTTCTAATTGTGGTACAATAAGCTGAGCAATGATTGCAAGATAACGTTCGCCATTCACTGTTGGTGGATTACATGTCTCGTCCTCAAAGAAAAATGGTCCAGTAATTCGACGATAGTGCACACCAAACAGTGACACGCTTTGGATGGATAGCTTCCTCATGAATTAATCTTGGATGAAGCAGTCGAGATGAAAATGGGCCTCATCGATAGAATGATTTAGTGCGCAGCCTGTTGGCTAAGGATCCAACTGCTGAACTCACTTCGCTGCGCATGGCCTGATGGCATAAGCTGTTGAGTCAATTGGACTTTGTAGGTATGCAGGTGAAACTCTTTCGTTAGCATACACTGGGGAGTGGCTGTTTCAATGTCCAATTCTGGAGCGCGATGGCGAATCGACGTCCCTGGACTCTCAGGTACACTCTCGCGAACTGCTCTGACATTTTCTTCTAAACGACCGCTGCGAGCTCGTCTCATATGTTTCACATCATTAACTGAACCAGTACTTTCAAATTTTTTTATTATTATTTTAACAATGGATGGAGTAGGTACATCATTTCGACCTAATATTAGCTGCAGTTTTCGAATAGTGGCAATTAAACTTTCACCACTGGGGTAATATTTTTTAAAAATTAGGATGGGCTGTTCCAATGTGTAATGATTCATTTTCACAAACTTCCGCCTGTCTACTATCGATCTGTCATATCACAATCACTATGACATTATGTCTGAAAAAATTGCGCGTAATTCAAATATTACGATCTTATTGATACACCCTTTATAAGGTGCGAGCTATCGCTTTTAGTTTTAGTCTCTAGTGAATAATATGAATATAATAAATAGGTATGTATGCATGTAATAGACTCGTATTTTATCATATGGGTAAATTGAATTAAGCTATTAGTATCATTGTAAGTCATAGCGATTCCCGCCCAGTGACAAAAGCTGGTTTGAAAAGACACACAGTGAAATGTCAGATATCGTTTTTGCCAATAGTTAACTTAAACAGTAATATAGATTAATGCTTTTAGTCCTACTGGTATATCCATAGTACGAGGGGCACGCCGTATATTTTGAGATGCGCATTAAATATACTAGTTAAAACCGGTAACAGTGCACTATTAGAAAGAGCAGTCCTTTATTAGTAAGTCGCCGCATTCAGTTCATTTGCAAGCGAATTTAAAACAGGGCCTGTTTCATTGACCGATGAAGAACGTAGTGGTAGGCCATGTTCTAGTGTGACTTCAGAAAACATTGCCAAAGTTTAGCGACTAATTGAAGAAGATTCTCGCTACACATATGCGACTATAGAGGCAACTCTTGGGGTAGGATCCGCAACAGTTCACACCATTTTGCATGATCATCTTCATTCAAAAAAGTTGCTACAGAGGTGCAATCCTGCATCACGACAATGCATCTAGCCACACCTAACCAACTAACTGTAGACTTTTTACGCCAGTGCCACATCAAAATGTTAGAACATCCACTTTATTCGCCAGATGTGACGGTGTGTGACTTCTGGCACTTCAAGAATTTGAAAAAAGATCTCCGTGGTCTAAAATGCTCGTCCGAAGAGGAAATCCTCCAAGCAACTAATCAGTTTGCTAGAGGTAATTCAAAAACTGACTGGCTAGAAGCATTTAATTTGGTAAAGGTCAGGTTACAGAAGTGCATTGATGCTGGAGGAGAATACCTTATACATAAATAAACTAGTTTTCGAAAAATAGTTTTGGCTTTCGTGTATCTCAAAACATATAGCGTGGCCCTCGTAGATCCACCATAGTTGTAAAGCAGAATATTGTTTCCATGTCAAGTTGAAGTGACTCTAGCAAATACAGATTGTTATAACTAACATACTCAAATGATCCGACGGCAGGTGATTACAAAAGGACTTAAGAATCAGTATCAATGTAGAAAGACAGTGTTGCTTCACGTTTGAAATATTTTATCTGTCAGTTATTTGATCACTTCATCTCATTTGAGAAAGTCCAACTTAGTGACTTATAGTCGATAGGAGAGTATTTTGTAGTAACGGCTGTAATTGATTACTAAAAGTATGATGCAGGCCACCTAATACCGAAGCTTGAACTGATTAATTTGATTAACTTTAGCGACAATGTTCGAACAAAAAATACAACAAAACATACACTGCACAGCCACCCACCAAAGCAACGACGAGAAACAATATAAAAAGAGACGGGTTTTCTCTTAGCCGCCCTCTTCCCACTAATCCGACTTTATCGTTTAGAAAAGCCCCAATAAAATGATTTGTTGGATGGCTTTCTGTATCTTTTCGACCATTAACGTGCCAAAAAACAACCGGAGGCCGTTCGTCGATCACCAGCCATCGCTACCAGTGCTGTGCTCTGATAGACAACAATAGATTCGATAGAAACCAGATATAAGGTGCAGTGGTATTGATTCAAGTATCTCATATTTTTTTTCTTGTAGGTTAAATCAGATTTTACAACAGAAGTCAATACTTATATGACCTATAAAACTCATCTTCCTTACCAGCGGTACATGTTTGTGGCCGTTACGTTATTAAATATGATTTTGTATTGCAGTCGCAAATATGAACAATATTGCTTGAGTGACCTGAAGTCTAGGGTCACATGTTTTCCGAAATATCTGGACTATGAATATTCGAAATGGAGGTACAGCCGCCATGCGCATCTCACGAACGGTTCTTTGGGTAATCGATGCTTCTCTTACGCCATATCCTTAATTTTGCTGACCGACTGGAAGTATTAAAGAAAAAAATTACCTTAATTTTGATTTGAAAGGTTCACATTATATTCTTTAAAATTACAAAGTCTTTTTTTTCAAAGGTACAGAAAATCTTCCATATTACACTAAATTTAAACACTTCTTAAATTGAAGACACTGCCTCGAAAAAATCCGAATTTTAGTTACAACTATCTTTTAGAAGCTTTACAGATGGATGGCTGACTTCCTCTCCGACCGCAAAATATCCATCGTAATTGAAGGGTTCTCTTTTTTATCCCAAAATATTAACACAGGTTTTCCTCAGAGATAGGTCTTGTATCCAACATTAAGCCGCATACAGACATCGCGAGGCGTGCGTCGCGAATGGTTCGTCTCGCACTCCTTAGCCTGAGGCATACGACGGTACATTTATGCCTGCGTCCCGAACGACACATGCTCAAGCACGCAAACAACCACGCACGGTATTATTCGTCAGTAAGAAAAATGGCTCCAGCAATGCGAGAGGTACAGATTGTTGTGATATTTGACGCCTCGCGTCTTCCCTTTTACATTTATTGTAATAATCAGAATGTTTAGAGTCCCATAAAACTCTGTTATTTTCATAAAGTTGGTCAAGTTCAGGCAGTGATTCAGTATCGGTCTCCATTGCGCATCAGCGCGCAACATCCGTCCGTCCACACGGAGTGCAAGGCTCGCACAAAGGCGACGTTCGCAACGATCGTATGACGCGAATGCTCACTGTGGGCATAAACGTCCGCACATCATGCGAGATTAACCATTCGGGACGCACGCCTCGTGATGGGTATATGCGCCTTAATATATGTTACATACTAATGACCTCCTTTCCTGTACGGTCAACTCAATCCACAGCTCCACTGATAACATTACTAGTACCTACTTTCTCTCTGATGCAACAAACTTGGTACAGCTTAATGCTTTCGCATCACTGTACCTTAACTAACGAGAATCTGTCCTAGTGCTCATCATGTTTCGGCGGATGGCAGTTCTATCAGTCATTCCAGCTAGTTGGAGTTCAGATCATCGAGGACACATCTTGGCAATCGCAACAGCTGCTGTAAAAATTTTAGGGCTAAGAACAAATAACATAATCAGTCTGTAGAAGACTTAGCTTCTAATACTGCTTACATCTTTGGGGTGCTGCCGCGCCGAGAACATTATCAATGCCCGATGCTATTCAGAGGAGGGCTGATCAATTACTCTTCTCTAACGGAGAATCTCGGGACCCATTCGCACAGGGGCGACGGGTCATCGGCGATCTGGCTTTCTTCTAGAGCTATGTCAACAGAGTTGGGCTGTATAAGTTGTTTGTATAGTGGTCGCAGACTTGTGGGTGACTGTGTCTAAGATCAGGCCGTGTGAATCCCTAGACGCGTAGCAGAATGAACGGAATTTGTGTGGCGGGATCTTGGACACGATCACTGACAGGTTGGTGACTGCTATACTAAGAGGACTGTGAACGCTCCTTTCTTCACATGATGTCCAGTTTTAGAACAATCTGCCTGAGGTGGCTTTTCCCAGTTTTGCAACCCTTAGGTATGTGAAAAATCGGATAAGATCGAAAATCCTTACTTTTTTCGTCGTCTTCTTAGCGTGAAATACCCCACTGTCAGTTTGCACACCAAAATCCGCATTCTGTTTTTCCACTCATTGTATTTCTGAATAATCCAGAAGTTTACTATTCTTTTTTTAAGACTTTCAATGTAAATTCAAGTGAAATGAGATATAAAAGGAACAACAGTATCGGAAAGTTATACACTTCAAAAATTGCGTCCCACAGAAATGCTCCACCTGAACGCGGGGGGACGCCACAATGCTGCACCAAGTACAAACGGAGGGGTGGCTGGACGTTCTGAACATGCATACCTATGTGAACAGCAACAACACTTAGTGCTGGCGACCAATAGTCCCCAACCCAATATATTTCCTTAGTTGGCTGCATTTCAAATAGTTATTTCAAAATGGATTTGTTATAAATACTGCGTTGTTGCAGACTGTATAAGCACAACGGTTAAATCATCAAATGGATATTTTTTCCACGTACCTGTGGATGACAATTACAGTGATGAAACAATTTAGTTGAACTAAATAGCTCCAAATGTGAAGACCATTGTGATGTGATGTGGATTTGATGAACCAGTTTCCATCACTGTATAAATATCAATTTGTATAGCATACATACCTATACAACACTCACCTAATAATAAGCTAGGAAGCCATGCTCCTGATTGAACAGTTATGTATGGACTTACAACTCACGGATACTAAAGATAGCAAACTAAAGAAATAACGATCCTTTAACAATGGATCTCTGTGTATCTACTTCATTGACTCAATTCAATAAGTTTTTCACTTGTTGATTATACAGGGTGGGCGATATGTAACGGACTGGTTTGTATGTTGAATATTTGTGAAATGAAATAAAATACGTCAATTTTTTTCACCTTGAAACTTGAAAAATAATATCAGACAAATGTCCGCCTCTAGAAATCCCATAAATAAAGTCAAAATCCTTCAAATCCGGTGACATTCGTGGCCAGTTGACATCACCAAATCGAGAAATTAGACGTCCCGGAAATATTGTTCTCAAAAGATTCATTGTTTCCTTAGCTGTGTAACAAGTTGCTCCTTCCTGCTAAAAGCACATGTTTTAAAGGTTCAATTGTTGGATTTGAGAAGCATGAAACTTTTGCGCCATATCACGGTAGCGCTCGCCAGTGACAGTAACAGAATTACCTGCAGCGTCTTCAAAGAAGTAAGGTCCAATGACAACTCCATACCAAACACCGCACCAAACAGTAACTGGACGAGGATGTAGTGGTCGTTGATGGATGACACGAGGGTTCTCTAATGCCCAGATATGACAGTTCTGCTTATTAACAAATCCGTTCATATCGAAGAGAGCCTCATCGCTCGTTATCACCGGTCGGTAAAAGTCGTTATTTTGTGTATTAAGCTGCAATATTGCGCGACTGTATTGTCGGCAAATTTAATGGTCACTAGGCTGTAGTTCTTGGGTTATATGAATTTTGTTTGGCCGCAAATGTAAGTATTTTTTTTAAATAGTGCATAACGACGTGCGACGAATACTCAGTTCTTGAGAACGATGGCTGGTAGACGTCTCAGGGCGCTCCACTACAATTTCACGAACTTTCTCGATATTTTTCGGACTACGAACAGTTAGAACACCTTGGCAAGTCTTCAACTTCACATGTTTGTTCAAATTTCCGCACCAACCGACGAATTGTGCTGACACAGGGCACAATATTTCGACCGAAATCTTATCGTAACTTCCGAGTCGTTGCAACATTCGACTCGTTATTTAAGTAGAACGTTTTAACAATACGGACGCGTTGTGGGATGGTGTAGGGCTCCATAATGAATTAGTGGCAAATGTGCTTTAAACAACTACTGAAATGCGTGTATCAAAAATGGAACGCAATTTAAATCAGTCAGTTATATATTGGCCATCCTGTATTTCATCTATACTCTGCTGGTATGCTATTGGTCATTTGATTCTGACTATCATGAAACTGCTCCATCCTGTATTTCATACTTCGCTCCACATGGTGCGCCTATGGTTACTTCCAAGAATTAATTTGGGCTGACAACTGCAGTGTAGTAGATTTGGATAAAAAAGTCGGGCTTGTGGCTTTGTATGGTTGTATTGATAAAAAAGGAATTGAGATTTGTAACGCTTGTAACACTCCTTTATAACGTACGCAAACGGGTATGCAGCTGTAAGCCTACACAAATTGATACTTTTTGACGTTGGTTTAGTGACAAATCCTTCAGCGACTTAACTGGTGGTGCATTGGGTCATTCTATATGATTTGCTGGAGTATCTAGGTATTTACATTTTACTTGCTTCGATGAAAATGGGTCAGCAGATATCTCAATCAGATTGTGTTATTTGGAAAGAGCGCAGACAAGAGCGATATTGGGAAGGTTCGGCATTGACATCTTATTAGTAACATTAGTAGGCTTTGGGTATGATGGCAATGAGTATACAGAACTAAACTGATAGGAATTGAATTCTAAGGGCCGATTTTACCAACATTAATATTATGGACTAATAGGAAAATACCTTATCGAAATGCAAGTTGACGGAAGCTGTCAAAGGTCTCAGAATATCAGTGATTTCTGTTAAAATGTTGAATAAACTCGTGGAAATTCGACTGTATTATAAACGAGACCACTTTTTGATTCCAACATGATGCTTTTGTACAGAGAAAACAGGACAACTTTCATGTATTTTGATTTATGTTATTACTTCGAAGTTGAGTCATTTATTTTAACAGTGAGTAGATCTGATCAAAATAAATGTTTTTTCCTTTAACATTTTTGTGGTAAAATTAAAGTAACAAAGTTATAATCCTTTAGAAGTTTGAGTACCGCCCTGTCTCAATAATAATATGTGCTTGTGTTTGGCAACAACGGATATAATCGGAAACAAAAAAGCGAAAGAATTTGAAACGCTTATCACGATGTTTTATTCATTTATTTTATTCAGTTGTATTCATTCGATGTGTCAGTCGGTAACGCGTGAGTGGTGTTTCTGCGTGGCTCAAACGAAATAAAAAATGGCACATGTTTACGAAAATGCTGAACTTGTGGACATGATTCTTATTTTACAAAATGCTGCTACGGCAACACGTATTTATGCGGGTCGGTTTCCCAATCGAGTGCAACCAACACCTAGTGCCTTTGTTAATGTAGTACAAAGGGCTCGTGAATCAGGTGACTTAAGTCCTCACACGGGAGGGTATGTGCTCCAAGACCACACGATCAAATACAGGTCCGCACTGAAATACTTTATAAAACAAGGTAACATTTTTTTTTAATTTTTTTTTAATTTTTACACACATATTTTGGTTTATCTTCCTTCTACAATCATTATCTGAAAATTAATGACTCAACTTCAAAGTCACCCGGTAGGTGTACATTTGACCATCCGTGAAAAAGTAATCATACGAAACTCGAGTACTCGTTACTCATAGATACCCGAAGTAACGAGTACCAATCCGAGCACGAAATGACAACTTTGATTACTCTGCTTTCCGTATCCCTAGCCGGTACCTGTACAATCGTTGATCGTTGAGTGGTAACGCTGGTTAGACTGTAGCACAGCCGCTCATGCACCAGGGTTGCCAGACATCCCACGTTCAGATGGAAACCTGGAAACTGATTTTTTTTATTGGCGGACATAGAATTTGGTAATTGTTTTTAAATCTGAAGTTTACCTATTTACATCGTGACACAAACTCGATTTTATTGTTGTGATCTTGGGAACCTGAAAAGGAATAAGTAGTCGATTGGATCGGATCAAAGTTCGGCAGTATTATGAGGCAGAAAAGCGACAACAAGGTAACATCACCGTTCAGAAAAACCACAATAATAAAAGTTATGTCAATTTGACTCGTGTTTCCATGCACTGTTTTGCTAAAAAAAATATAATTCAGTATGACCACCAATAGTATGTGTAGACCAAGCTCAACGTAGAATTTTTATACTGGTATATTATGCTTAATTGAAATGCTTCGAAAAGTCACATGCCATTCCGAATTTCCTTAAGCCCATATAAAGATCATCTTTCTGACTAAAAGACATGTTTTTAAGTATTTCTAGTAAATACAAAGTATTTTCAGTTTGTAGGCTCATATGAGTCATATGACACTCCATCCTATGATAACTCATCTCGATAAGCATACAGTTTGAAGATACAATGTTTGCATTAAACACGATAGTCTTGAATAAACTATGCTTATAACATTTTGCAAATTTTAAGGTCGTCTATTTTCTTACAAGATTCAGTTCCATTCAACTTGTTTAAATTCGACATTAATCACAGGATGCACATTGCCAAATCGTTATACTTCTCATAGTAATCAAAGTAACGAATACAATAAACGATTACTTTGTATAAGAGTAACGATTAGTAACGAGTACTCGAAAGTAACGATAACCAACACCACTACCACTGGGACGAAGTGTTGACGGATCCACAGAATTATGTGTCACTTGTCGATATGGTTAGTTTTAAAATATCAGGAGATAATCAGCTGTTATTCAAATCAGTGTATATGTTTTGTGATTCAAATAACGTCTAATATAAATATAACCCAGAATATGTACTCAGTGAAAAAAGAAAAATATTGCAAATTTCTAGTTTTCCTGCAGGTTTTTGGTTTGCTGGTAGCTCTACGACATATATTTGGGTATTCCTTAATCGCTGTGAATATAGTGTGGATGTTTGTCAAATTCCTGAACAACGAAAAATATTCAACTTTATGGATGTATGGATATTAAAAAACCAGAATGGTTTTGTGGGAGTATCAATCTAAGGTGCCATAATAGTTCTGATGAACGGCAAGTAAATGAATGAATGTTTGGAAACGAGCAATATCTATGAACTTTTTGATAGAGCCCGTCATCAAGTAGGTGCTTAATGGCTATCTGCAAGGGGTTTATAGGAAAAAAACACCCAGTAGATGATCTTGAATCAGTAAAATCGCATGTCAATTGAAGAAAATAATATAGACATGAATAAAAAATCAACAATAGTAATTAAATCATGAATTTTATTCAAAAATCAAACATTTGTTTAAATTTTGACTGAATTATATGTAATTTCTTAATACTCAATAAGCTGATGATGTTTCAATGACAAGTTGTCATTTCACACTTTGACAGTATTTTGTTTTCCACATTTCATAGCTATTGGTTGCTAAAATTTGTTGATTGGAACTTGAAGCACATTCGCTGTATTTAACGGGCTGTTACCCTATAGGTGGAGAATAACGGAGTGTTGTTGGTGTAATTGGCCCTCAGTGAACCATTAATTTAGAATAGTTGGTACGAGAATAGTATCCTTGTATCAAGATCAAGCAACTGACCCGAGATGTAGCACATGTGCACAATCACAAGGTAGGGTACGTGAACTGAAACTGAGCAATAGTTGATTGCAGAGTTGCCTAGAAACTGAGGTTTTATAGTACTGGATGGTTACTTTGCGTTCGATAAAACAGGTACCATATTTTCGAAGGAATACTCCACCTTCTTTATGAAAACGTCGTTTCCTTTACAGTCGACTGCTACGTCGAGGCAATCAAAAGTATATAAACAATGGAGGTTCTATTTACTGTAATGGCTCCGCTAGTTTATTATTGTCCCACAGCTGCCTCCATTCTGGAGCGAGTCGGCTGTAATCGACATGTAGCCTGGACCAAACCGGAAGTCGAGTCTGACTCCGGTGGTCACGGTGTCTAGGCCGCTGCGGTCGTGCCAAGCCAGCAACTCCGCGGCGGTAAGTTTGTTTTCAGTTGCACACCGAGTAAGTTATGCTGGGGTACATCCTAAATTGCCACTCTTGGAAACTGCCGACTATGGGGAGATAATTGGCCTCTGCGTCCAACTTACTTAACTGCACAGGTCGACATTACTTAAACGGTAAGGACGTTGTAGTAGGTATTGCGTTTGATTCATCTATACAGGGTGTCCCGAAAAAAGTGTGCAATATTCTACCAGCGGTTTCTAGAGCGTAAAATAGGAAGAAAAGTTTATATAAACATAGGTTTTTCCTTAATATTTCTGAAACGTGTTAAGATAAAGACATAAAATTTGGTATTCTAGCCTAGTTTTTTATGCTGGATTTAAAAGTATTAGTAATTTTGGACAGTTTTGCTTTTAAGCCTATGTAAAAGGGACGTACTTAGGTTATTTTAGCCCCAAAATTTTTGTGTCATTCTATTTTTGAAATTCAATTTTAGAATTTGAAAATCTAGGGTTTTCTACATAAAAAGGTACTCTTATTGAATATCGATAAATTGTACCATTTTTGAAAAAAATGAAACTAAAAAATTTGTCACATGATAGGAAATGTACTGTCTAAGTAAATCCCCTAGTTTTTTTATAAGGGGATATAAATATAGAGATATACATCTATACATCTGAATAAACAAATTTTATTAGAAGGTGTCGCTTGTGTATATAACATAATGGATGTCATTTCGAACATGTTCTTTAAAAGTTAGTTAAATTAAATTATCTTCCACATTTGTCGGTAAATCGCCATAAAGAGCGGCTAAACACAATAGGTTCTGTACTTGTAGGTGGTAAGGATTCTATTGCGTTTCTTACATTTATCTCATCACAACAACAAATGTGACAAGATACTCTCATCGTACCAAGCTGAAATTTTCAAGGTTTTTTCTACATAAATTGAAATGGTTTTTACAATAAAATGAATAATGAAATACAACCTCAATTTTTTTACCGTCCTCCAAAGTTGAGGGATGGAAGAGAACAATAAATTTAAGATTTTTTGCAGTAATTTCTGATAAGCTCTGTTAAAAAGTGACACAACCATTGCTAAAACTAGCCATTTAGCTCACCTCGGAAAAAAAATCACAGCCCTAAACCTAATGGTTTAGTTGTAATTGCCATTGAAAGTTCATTATCCCGTTTTTTTTTGAAATTTCACAAAATCTGAACTATAAAATTTCGGACCTCACATATAGGGATTCATTCTATAGGTTTTGAGGCCCTCTATCACCTGACTTCCGTTGATCCACTACTAACTTTACACCCTGTAGTAAGCTACCACCAGTTGAAATCTCCAAATGCTCACCACCAAGTGCTGATAACAATTTGTTATAGTGACAGTTCCTTAAAGAGTCCGAGAAATATAACTTCGTATCACCAAGTTATGTTAATGGACATCGGACCCTAATTATCTTTTCAACCCAATTTTAAGCAGATAAGTAAAAGGGCTGGTAAAACGTTAAAAAGTTTGCATTGTCACCATTAACAGATAGGAATAACCTTTTTGTATCTTTGTAATTCAGATTCCATGAATTGAATGAGATTGAGTTTAAGACATAGGTACTCGTTTTCGGACTATTAGCTTATCTTCTGGTGTACCTTCTCGAACCGCTAGAAAATGCGAATTCTTTTTCCAGAAGTCCGGATTTAAAGGCCATTTTATTCGATTGAGTCGTTTGAAATATGTATATGTTTGGACACATTTCTATGTGTCACACTTCACACTGCACGGTCTATTATTACTTATGTTACATGACTTATTGGTGCTTTAAGCAAATGATTCACTGAAATCCCGAGACTCAGCAGGAACGGAGATCTCTTATAGAGCGATCGCTTTTCCCCTAATTAAAAACTGCGATTTTTTTGTTTTCTACTGTTTTGGGACAACTTCCCACCAACCATATCAGAGAAAAATCAGTTGAATATCTTAAATTTTCTGATGACTGCTATTTTCTAGGATATTCGAATTCGTTCAGGCCCTTATGCTAACTTCACCTTTTTGACGGATGTGACACAGATCTGAAGTGATCCAAAGTCCAGCATCAGGAATACAATCGATAAAAGAGGTTTTTAGTCATCGGGCTGTTGATCAGACGACGATTTTTATATTATCTTTGAGGTAATAAATATGAGTATTAACAAGTTCATGCTTATCAGCGCAACAGGTTTGGTTTGATGGGTACGGCACGGGTATTACGTATCTTGAAAAGCGACATTATGCCGGCCTTATTTTCACATTGTATTGGTTTTTGTGACAATATGTAAGTTTTTATACAAGATGTTAGCTTAGCACCAGCTGATGGACACGCTGTGAGGTCGTTTTGCAGTTGTACGTGTTGACTAAACGTCATGAGGCTTCAATTATCAATGTTTTGCTCTGATTTGATGTGAAATCTACTTCAGTGATGGAATTACTGGAGGTATAAGCTGTAAGTTGTATACTATATCTAGAAGGAAACGGCAATGCATAGTGAGGATTTGTGTGCTAATGAAACGTCTTGATGATAATTCTATTGGATTGAGATTCAAAGCTAGATGCAAATTTTCTGAACTTCAAAAATGAGAAAGATAAGACATAATTATATTCACTATACACTGTCGAATTACAAGTCATATATAGGGTGTTTTTTTTAGAGGTATAGAACTTTAAATTGAAATAAAACAACGATGGATTATTCGATTGACATGAATTTTTGTTATTCGAAAGATAATCTTGTGGCATTACATTTTAAATATTATCTCTGGCATATGACTGCCTCGGCTGGCTCGGATGTAGTCCAATCTGGCCATATATCGGCAATAACATGGCGAATGTTGTCTTCCAAATGGTCAAGCGTTTGTGGCTGATCCGCATAGACCAATGACTTTACATAGCCCCACGGAAAATAGTCTAGCGCTGTTAAATCACAAGATCTTGGAGGCCAATTCACAGGTCCAAAACGTGAAATTAGGAGGTCACCAAACGTGTCTTTCAATAAATCGATTGTAGCACGAACTGTGTGACATGTTGCGCCGTCTTGTTGGAACCACAGCTCCTGGACATTATGATTGTTCAATTCTGGAATGAAAAAGTTAGTAATCATGGCTCTGGCCATCATCGTTTTTGAAGAAGTACGGAACAATGATTCCACCAAGCCCATAAAGCGCACCAACCAGTCAGTTTTTCTGGATGTAACGGTGTTTCGACATAGACTTGAGGATTAGCTTCACTCCAAATGCGGCAGTTTTGTTTGTTGACGTAAGCCATTCAAACAGAAGTGCGCTTCATCGCTAAACAAAATTCGATTATGAAAATCGGGAACAACGGCAATCTCGTTTTGGGCCCATTCAACGAATCTACGCCTTGCTTGATGATCGTTTGGCTTCAGTTCTTGCACGACTTGGATTTTGTAAGCATGCAAACCAAGATCCTTTCGCAAAATCTTTCATAAAATGGATGGACACAGATCCAATTCCTGTGCTCGATGGCGGATGGACTCATTCGGGTATTCCTCAATGCTACGCTCTACAGTAGCAATTGCTTCTTCTGTACGCACCGTACGGCGTCTCTGGGGAAGCGAGTTATCAATTAGAGTAAACGTGGTGCGAAAACGTTCCATGGTTAATCGAATTAACTGCTCTGATGGACGATTTTGCCGACGATAAAATGGACGTAGTGCGCGATACGTATTCCGCACAGAACCATTATTTTCGAAATAAAACTGCACAATTTGCAAGCGTTGTTCAGGCGTGAGTCTATTCATCATGAATTGCCAAACCGAACTGAGAATAAATCACGTGACAGCTGTCAAATCGGTCGCTATCTTCAAAAGTAATGCCAACTTAAAGTTCGATACCTAAAAAAAAAACACCCGTTACATGCTAACAGTAATAACACACAACGCGGCCGTAATTCTCCTCATAGTTTTTGAGAACACAAAAAAAAAACGTAAAAAACCTTCAGAAAGGATAACATATAAATAACCCGTCGGGCACAGCTTAAAGATATATACTTCATTGGCAGCATATTCAGTAATGATTTTCTCATACAGCAAATATCACTTTATCTTATACAAATGTAGACCCATACACATAATCATCCAGATCTTGCTATTCAACCAACTTTCTTCTCAGAGATGAAAACTGCTCGGCTTCACAAAACATATGCCACCAACAATGCGTGTAGTTGAGCCATTCCTCCATAGTTGGACGTTCACAACCATCCTAGTGAGCAAACGTGAAATGACTGTTTGCACCCTAACAACTACCTAGTTTACAAGATGACATTTTATAGTTTTTTTTGACGTTTTACAGGTTTTTTACATAATTTGCCGCTGTTTGGCATTGATTCAGACCAGTGACACTAAAACAAAACCCTTGCACCAATGTCAGTGAGTGTATCTAATACACGTTCACTAAAGCCAATCCTATGACTTTTACCTGAAAGATAGGGCACGCATACAATCGCAAATTAGTTTCCTGATACCGTGCGATATTTTGTACGAAAATTGACCAGAAATTACACGTTTTGCAGCATTGAATGTTAGTTTGCGATTGAAAATGCAAAAATATTTGCATCTTAAGGTAAGCAGTTAATCCAAGAACGTACCTTAATCCGTTGTGAAATCTTTGTCTACATGTTTTTCTGAAATTCTACGGTTCCTGGTCTGCTTAGTTATAGCCACGAACTGCATGGTAACGGTGGATGACTGGGCAGACGACGAGCACGCTCCTCTCGTAAAGTTAATGGTAGAGGTAATTAAAAACTTGTAAAATACAGCTAAGCAGGGTACAACAGCCAGAGAGGCCGTGAGAGGAAATGAGCTGTTATAAAATATGGAGGAAGGTAATGAAATGGTAGCGGTGCACAGGTTTAGCTCTGAAGGTTTTAATAGGCCAACATTGCTGTGTTTGTGTAAGGTGAATTAGAGGATAATACATCATTAAAATCTATGGACATGGTGCAGTTATGGTAAGGAGTTATACATTTTCCATAATGAAGGTGAACGTTTTTCAGAATTCCATAAACGGACTTTGGGCCTATGATAACTGATCGTATTACATGTTTGGTTATAACTAAATACTTCTGCATTTTGTTGAGGTTTTGTTAACATCATATCTTATATATTTAAAAAAAAATATCAAAGTATTTCAACCCATATTTCAACCACTTTGAAAGAGAAGGGTGGATTTCACCAGGATTGTCAAATCAACAGTCCGTTATTCTAAACCTATAGGGTAACAGTCCGTCAAATACAGCGAATGAGCTTCAAGTTCCAATCAAGAAATTTTAGCAACCAATAGCTATGAAATGTTAAAAACAAAATACTGTCAAAGTACGAGATGACAGCTTGTCATTGAAACATCACCAGCTTATTGAATATCAAGAAATTACATATACGAGTAATTTAGTCAGAATTTAAAAGTGTTCGATTTTTGAATAAATTTCATGTTTTTATTTAATATTGGCGATTGTTTATTCATATTTATATTATTATTTTCTTCAATTGATATGCGATTTCACTGATTCAACATCACATATCGTGTGATCTTTTCCTATAAACCTCTTGCAGATAGCCATTAAGCAGCTACTTGATGACAGTCTCTACCAAAAATTTCATAGATATTGCTCGTTTCCAAACATTCATTCGTTTACTGGCCGCTCATCAGTACCATTATAGCACCGTCGATTGATATTCCCATAAAACAATTCAGGATTTTTGATACCCATACACCAATAGTCAAATATTTCTTGGTTGTTCAGGAACTGAACAAAACGCGATTAAGAAATACTCAAATATGTGTCGTAAAGCTACCGGAAAACTTAAAACCTGCGAAGAAAATAGAGTTTGCAATAACTTTCTTGTTTTACTGAGTACACATTCTAGGATATATTTATATTAGACATTACTTGAGTAACAGCTGATTATTACGTTTCAAAACTCCCCAACGAGTGACACATGTGTGGGATCCGTCAACCCTTGGTCCCAGTGAAGTAAGCTCCGCCAACTGTTGAAATAGACTCTACTATGCTTTATAAGATTATACGTGGAATTTTTTCCCAAAATCGTTGCACAACACTTGAAAAAATGCAATTGAAAATTTAAAATTACTTCCGTGACGCCGCAAAATAGCTCCGTCGGTACCTCAGGTTATACATCTTGATAGTAGGGATGTTCGACTCGATCCTATATTCAGAAGTATGGATACATTTCACGAGTATCGTCATCTTTCGATCCGGACTGTGTCAGAAAGAGTTACTTCAGATTACTTTTCTTCTTTGTTTCCTTCTGCTGGATATCAATAATTTTATTCCAATATTTTAGAGTATCGATACTCCCTGAAGCGATGAGAATCGATACATAACGATACTTTTCGTAGATCTAGACATCCCTAATCTTGACAGCTTGTCGTTCTTGTCAACTGGGCTGCAGGGTGCGGTGTTACCTTTACCTTTACATTTTGCCAAAATCTTATGACAAATAAAAGCTTCAAATGAAACATTGACGAATATGAACGGATATGCATAAAATTTAAAATATAAACTAATATTGATATTTTCAGATTGTCTATGTACGGAGTTGAACCGGATTTTTCGGTATTTTTACCGAAAAGAGAATATTTACCGATAACATCAGTCTCCACGATTTTTGAAATTAATTTAAATACTTCTATACTTGCCGAAGAAGAGCTGAAACCAAAAATAAAGCTAAAAGTTAATTTTATGTAGTCTTCATAGTTTTATGCCCCATATCAATCATACATATCCATACACACTCAGGCAGTCGGGCACATGAGAGGCATAAATTTGGGTTGCCTATTATTGCGAACGCACATCCCAATCGCTTAGTCCGCTTGCCCTGATTTGATTCTTGTGCATACAAAAGGTACAGACCGGTAGATTGCCGTCATTACCTCATCACCGGACAAGCAATAAAGAAACAGAAACATGTCTGTTTTGAAAATAAACACTTAATTATAATGAGAGGTGAGATTATCAGTTCAGGGGTAAGACAGAAAGTTATTCACAATCCTATGAGCAAGAATCGAAAAATGAGTTTCCAGAATGGTGGTTGTAAAGTACTTTGAAAGAGCGACCAGTATGCATATTGTAGAAGTTGTAATATAATGGGTGATTTTTTTGCTAGTATCTTTTTGGCAACACTGTTTTTGACAGATGACGCGTGAATCGTGTCTTGTGTCATTATCAAACTTGTTCATTTTGGTCTATAATTTAACCATGAATCGACTTACGAACGAACAACGCTTGCAAATTATTGAATTTTAATATCAAAATTCATGCTCGGTTAAGAGAGTGCATCGAGCACTGCTCCCAATTTATGGGCAATTTGGTCGGCCTACTGAGGGAGCTATTCGGAAGCTTGTGACTAAATTTCGAACCCAGTTTACATTATTGGACATTAAACCACCAACACGCAAACGTAGAGTGAGGACTGAAGAAAATATTGCGGCTGTATCCGCCAGTGTTAGTGATGACCGTGAAATGTCGATTCGCCGCCGTTCGCAGCAATTGGGCCTCTGTTACTCCACTACGTGGAAAATTTTGCGACAGGATTTGGGTGTAAAACCTTATAAGATACAGCTGGTGCAAGAATTGAAGCCACACGACCTCCCACAACGTTTCCATTTTGGCAAAGTTTGAGGAAGATCCACATTTTTATCGAAATATTGTGTTCAGCGACAAAGCTCATTTCTGGTTGAATGGGTACGTTAACAAGCAAAATTTCCGTATCTGGAGTGAAGACCAGCCAGAAGCATTGCAAGAGCTACCAATGCATCCCGAAAAAATCACTGTTTGGTGTGGATTATGGGCCGGTGGCATCATCGGGCCGTACTTCTTCAAAGACGACAATGGCCGGAACGTAACTGCGAATGTCGAGCGCTACCGTGCGATGAAAACAAACTATTTTTGCCCAAAATGGAACAGCTGGACGGTGCCACATGCCACACCGCACACGAAACAATGGCCCTATTGAGAGGCGAGTTCGGTGAACAGTTTATCTCACGTTTGGGGCCCGTCAATTGTCCGCCTAGATCGTGTGATTTAACGCCGTTGGACTATTTCTTGTAGGGCCATGTTAAGGCTAATGTCTACAGGGATAAACCAGCAACGATGGACGCACTGGAAGCCAATATTGAAGCATTTATTCGTGAGATATGTTGGAGAGAGTGTGCCAAAATTGGACCTTGTGCATAGGCCATCTAAAGTGGAGCCGCGGCCAACATTTACATGAAATAATCTTCAAACATTAAATTAAATCGACCGTTCTATCGAGTCAAATAAAGATTTAATCGTTGTTTCAAATTTTTTGTGTTTTTTTTAAAATCAAATCATATACCTCTTAAAAGATCACCCGTTAGAATTATGCCCTCAAAAAACATGTTGTGTGCGCGCCCAATACAATAACAGACATTTTTCATGACTCAAAGATCCGTGATCTACCACTGTTCTTGGGACCGCATTTACCTTATACCGAATTCAATGACACTATTTACCAATTCCGTTTTCCGTCAAATTGCATTTCGATAAGGTATTTTCTCATTTGTCCAAGGGACCGTTAAATATTAATGTTGGTGAAATTGGCCCTAAGAGTCGCATTTTTAGAGAGATCCTCCCAATATCTTCACAAGAGCACACTTTGACTGGGTGTCTGGAATAACTTGAAAATAGTGAAATTTTAAAATATGCATATACACAGGGAGTCCCATTTGAACGTTTAAACGATCAATGAATTACGTGTAGTTGAGAGCCGTGTACCACCTTTTGATTCAAATATTTTCAAGAACGGGTAAACTACATCTTACAGAAAATTCAATACACTGTCTATTGAAGTAGTCGAAGTACTTCATACACTGATTTTTATTTAGCAGTGTAGATAATGTAGATCTGCCCAAATATGTAATAAATTTATTGGTATCTGTCAAAAAAGCAGCTTTGTTATCCAGGTCATTAGTAAAACACTATAAAAATCCAAATATTTTTGAAATGTATTCTAGCTTTGTCGGTGTAGGGTAATCGTAAACAGTTTATAGAATATTTTGTATCTCAGAGCAATACTTCAGCCACGTGATAAAATTGCAATGTTGCTGAACCTGCTAATAGAGTTGATGGTACAAAGGTAAATGAATTCAAAACAGCTGTTGCATACCAAGCCCACAATACGCTGTTACAGCGTACGTGCTAGCCAAATTAGATACCCTGCATCTTCAAAATTCATGGAAAAAATTATGAGCATGTCCACTTTTGTTTTACGTGTTTGGAGCTAAGAATTATTGAATTTTTGAAAAATTGCTGAGCCAGGTTTCTGTTAGGTATTTTGACGTTTGACAAAAAAAACTCTTCCAGCAAAACCTTTTGTATCTCTAGATGGAGCCTCGTAATTTACTATACAATCTATTTGCTAATAAGCCTTATTTAAACACCTCGGAATGATGTTTTAAAACTTAATAAGTGCAGAATAATGCAAAATATTTTTCTCGGTTATTCGACTGTTAATAACAAAATCAAATTAATTACACAGGATGAGCGACACAATTATATACAATTAGTTGCAGTGAGGCCAACAGGCACACTTTGAATCTAACAAAAATCACAAGAGGGATTGTTACTGATACTAAGTAGGTTATAGTATATGAGATAAATAATCGCAAGAATGGATTCAAGGACAACCAGTAACCAGAAGCGGTGTGTTTGAATTTAGATATCTCCATTGATAGAAGTAATTAACTCTGATCTATACATAGACCAAACAGCCATGACTCTGATATATTTCACATACACTTCGCAATATCTAGTTATCAATCTGAAAATTGAAATTAATGAATGCAGAGAATATAAAATTTACATGTTACCAAAATTCTCTTGACTTTTGAGGTTTCCAAAATGGATAGACACATGGCGAGCTGAAACTATCGTTAGTCATTTGTCACTTGCTTCCACGTATTTCATGTTCAGTTGTTTGACTTGCATAATGAAATTAGCGGAATACAATCTTAAATAACATCATTTACCTAACCTATACTGAGTGAAAAATGTAAACACCTACGTATGTTTATTAGAATTCAAGAATTTTTTACATATCGATTTACCTTGCCATCAACAAGAAGTGATAAAATGGTCAGGTTTTTCTGCTAAGTCTTTGGAGAATTTTAGTGGATTTTGTTATATCCTTACCATATTTTAAGAGTACAGGCATTACTTCCCATTGATTTTCCAAGGCGTGTGATCTTTTGTTAGTGGTATCTTCAAAAAATTACACAAAATCTGCAATTTGAATCATTGGTTATGTTCACAAACGAAGCTAATTTTTCTCGAAATGCCATTCAGAATTGCCACAATAATCATTTGTGGGCGGAAGAAAATCTCTATGCCGTAACCGTAACCCATTTCCAATACCAATTTTCGGTTAACGTATGGGCAGGAATTATTGGCAACCACTTTATTGGACCATTCTTCTTGCCGGGACGACTTGACGGACAGACTTACCTCAATTTTATTCAACAACAGTTGCTTCTGCTGCTTGATGATGTTCGGTTAGTAATAAGAAACAATATGTGGTACATGCATGATGGTGCACCAGCGCATTTCAGTGTAGCGGTTTGTAATTCGTTACAAACTGTTTATCCAAATCGTTGGCCGTGGTGTGCCCCAAGAATGGCCACTAAGGTCCCCAGACCACAACAGTTTAGATTTCTTTTTGTGGGGCTATCTTAAGACACTAGTGTACACAAGTCCCATTAACACTGTAGAGGAATTGAGAAAAAGAATAGTTGCAGCTTGTTATAGAATAAAAAACACTCCAGGGATATTTCAACGAGTGCGCAGTTCCATGAGATGGAGGGCGGAAGCATGCATACTAAGTGAAGGGGGGCATTTTCAGCATTTTCTGTAATCATTTCGTTGGTTTTAATGTTGTGTTTATGTTGTCAGTTGTTGTTGTTCATTACCCCTAATGTGTTTAATTTTTCCAATTAAATTAATAATTTTGCAAGTTAGACAATAGAACGGTTTTTATTTTTTTACTCAAAAATGGCGCATCAAAGGAAAACAATTCAAGATTGATCATTTGTTTCAAATTTAACGGGGGAATTAAAAATAATTTTTATTTTTCAAAAAACCATTGGCGTACCATTTTTTTCTTAAAAAATATCGAAGTCAATACCCGTACGCACGCTAAAAATTATTTTTGCATTGAAGAATATGCAACTTTACTCACTTTCACTATGTATTGAATATCAGTGAAATATCTGAAGCGGTTCTGAAAGTATTAATCAATTTCCATTTTTTTTCCTAAGACTTCAACACCCAGAGTTTTTGTGAGGAAACATTTTTGGACCATAGCTAATAAAGCAAACTAACATTAATTTTTCATGTAGATTCACACCCTTAAATATTCGCATATCATTAAGGAACACCGTGTATAACTGAACTACTCTCTAGGTGTGTTCACACAGTGGTTGGATAACCTAAGCATATATATTTTTTTTGACTGTTTAGTATTCCGCAGAGCGTAAAATGAAGTGGGTTAGGACATCGTAAAGTCCAACGACACACTTTCAATGTTTCCTATTGCATTCGCTATTAGAATATATGGGGCAGTAGTAAGGTTTTGTACTTAAAGAAGCTCATAATGTCCTCTAAATGATTTACGATAACGGTGCTGTTGTGAGCAGTTCTTGAAGAGCATGATTAGAAGAAGTTTTCTAGAAAAGGCTGTCTGTATCTGAATATAGCAGATATTTCGTTTCGATCCAGTATTCTCCGCTAAACTAAACTCGTAAGATTTGAGTCTGTACACACACCTACTACCGATATCTGAAAGTTGCTACAAAAGCCGCAACTCATTGAGATCATCGACAAATATTTTTTTACAGATTGTCTATAGTTCAGTAGGGGAAAGTTTATGCGCAGTGGTGCAATTTCCATTAACGTATGTCCTAAAAGTGTTGGCATAAAATTCATTGACTATAGTATAACTGAACTACTCTCTAGGTGTGCTCACACAGCGGTTAGATAACCTGAGTATATATATTTTTTCACAGTTTAGTATCCCACAGAGCGTAAAATGAAGTGGGTTAGGACATCGTAAAATCCAACGACACACTTTTAATGTTTCCTATTGCATTCGCTATTAGAATATATGGGGCAGTAGTAAGGCCTTGTACTTAAAGAAGCTCATAGTGTCCTCTAAATGATTTTCGATAACGGTGCTGTTGTGAGCAGGTCTAGAAGAGCGTGATTAGAAGAAGTTTTCTAGAAAACGCTGTCTGTATCTGAATATAGCAGAAATTTCGTTTCGATCGTGTATTCCCCACCCAACTAAACTCGTAAAATTTGAGTCTGTAGCACACTTACACACACCTTATACCGATATCTGAAAGTTGCCAGAAATAACGCTACTCATTGACATCACCGACAAATATTTTTTTAAAGATTGTCTAAAGTTCAGTAGGGGAAATTTTATGCGCAGCGGTGCAATTTCCATTAACGTATGTCCTAAAAGTGTTGGCACAAAATTCATTGACTATAGTATAACTGAACTACTCTCTAGGTGTGTTCACACAGCGGTTGGATAACCTGAGCATATATATTTTTTCACTGTTTAGTATCCCGCAGAGCGTAAAATGAAGTGGGTTAGGACATCGTAAAATCCAACGACACAGTTTTAATGTTTCCTATTGCATTCGCTATTAGAATATATGGGGCAGTAGTAAGGTCTTGTACTTAAAGCAGCTCATAGTGTCCTCTAAATGATTTACGATAAGGGTGCTGTTGTGAGCAGGTCTAGAAGAGCGTGATTAGAAGAAGTTTTCTAGAAAACGCTGTCTGTATCTGAATATAGCAGAAATTTCGTTTCGATCCTGTATTCCCCACCCAACTAAACTCGTAAAATTTTAGTCTGTAGCACACTTACACACACCTTATACCGATATCTGAAAGTCGCTGCAAATGACGCAACTCATTGAGATCACCGACAAATATTTTTTTAAAGATTGTCTAAAGTTCAGTAGGGGAAAGTTTATGCGCAGTGGTGCAATTGCCATTAACGTATGTCCTAAAAGTGTTGGCACAAGATTCATTGACTATAGTATAACTGAACTACTCTCTAGGTGTGTTCACACAGCGGTTGGATAACCTGAGCATATATGTTTTTTCACTGTTTAGTATCCCGCAGAACGTAAAATGAAGTGAATTAGGACATCGTAAAATCCAACGACACACTTTTAATGTTTCCTATTGCATTCGCTATTAGAATATATGGGGCAGTAGTAAGGTCTTGTACTTAAAGAAACTCATAGTGTCCTCTAAATGATTTACGATAACGGTGCTGTTGTGAGCAGGTCTAGAAGAACGTGATTAGAAGAAGTTTTCTAGAAAACGCTGTCTGTATCTGAATATAGCAGAAATTTCGTTTCGATCGTGTATTCCCCACCCAACTAAACTCGTAAAATTTGAGTCTGTAGCACACTTACACACACCTTATACCGATATCTCAAAGTTGCTACAAATTTATTTATTTATTTATTTATTTATTTACAAATTTACGGGATAAACCCATTCGGTTGTAAAAGTACAATCTTAACCTAATAAAATTCACACACATCATAAATAAAGTATCTAACATATGAACATAAAGTTTGACTATTTACTAAATTAAAATATTAAAACGTCCATAAAAAAGTTACAAACAATTACTAAAAAAAAAAAAAAGAAAAACTGAACAACTAAACAACACAGCAAACATCACCAGCAATTAAGACATTTTAAAACTTTAGCTAAGATTTCTATCTTTAAGGAACTTTTTGAGAGAGCATAGTGAAGTATTAAAAAGGTCTATATCACAGTCATTACAATTTCTCATTATCCTATCCATGCTACTATTCGAGCCATACAAAGTTCTATGCCGACAAGGTTCAAAGGATCTTCGTTCTCTTAAATGCCTAGGAGAAACATAAAAATTTAGCTTTAGAAGCAGGTCTGGGCAGTGGTAAACACCATGAATTAATTTATAAGCAAAAACAATATCGGCTGAATCTCTCCTGGCTCTTAGGGATCCAATCCTTAACTCCTTTTCAAGAGCATTATAGTCTAAATTCTCAATAGAAATGTGTTTTTTGTAAGCTATATATCGTAGAAATTTTCTCTGAACCCCGTCAAGCATGTCCTGATAAGTTACATAATATGGAGACCACACGCTGCTGCAATTTTCTAGATGAGATCGCACCAGTGAAGTATAGAGAGTTACTATAGCTCCAATGTTAGTAAATTCAGATGTATTTCTTTTTATGAAGCCCAGCATTTTTAAAGCTTTATTTCTTATAACCACTATGTTCTGATAAAATGTTACTTTGCTATCAAATATAACACCCAGGTCTTTAACAACATTCACATTTTGAAGTTGGGTATTATTTATGTGATAACTGCTGACTATATTATTGTTAGACTTTGAAAATTGAATGTATTTACATTTGTCTGTGTTAAGGATCATTCTATTTTCTTCACTCCATTTAACAAATTGATCAAGGTCACTCTGAATCTTTAATGTTGAGTTATTATCAGAAAGAGGTAAATAGATCTTGACATCGTCAGCATAGATAAGAAAAGAACAGAATTTAAAACATTGGGCTATGTCATTGACAAAAATTATAAATAAAATGGGTGCCAAGTGCGCACCTTGTGGTACACCAGACAAGACAGCAATTGGATTTGAGAGACAGTTTTTAATTTTTACAAATTGCTTTCTTTCAGAAAGATAAGATCTTAACCAGTTCAATAAACTTCCATGCAATCCGTAACAAGAGAGCTTTTTAATGAGAATATCTATATTCAACTTGTCGAATGCTTTCCCAAAATCTGTATAAATTGAGTCAACAGATTGCCCATTTTCCAATGCCTCAACTATATGTGAATGATAAACTAAAAGGTTAGAAGTTATATGACAAATACAAATGACGCAACTCACTGAGATCACCGACAAATATTTTTTTAAAGATTGTCTAAAGTTCTGTAGGGGAAATTTTATGCGCAGTGGTGCAATTTCCATTAACGTATGTCCTAAAAGTGTTGGCACAAAATTCATTGACTTTAATTTTAACAAACACAAAATAATATCAAGTTGCCTTTGGAAACAAAAGTTTGTTTACTTACTGTCAGTTGACATTGTTCATTTTGAAGTTTTCGCTTTAAGATGAAATCTGTCGAATTTTCCAGAACGAAAACATTTCACGCAGAGCTATTTATCGAACAATAGCGGAGTGCAAGCAGAGAATACCATGTCTGAATCCTCAAAAAATTAAATACCACACGCATTTACTGCACATAGGTAAGAGAGGTTGGTGATAAGAGCAAAAAGTCAGGTTGGAACGAGGAGACTGCCTCGTCAATACAGATCTTTTAAGAATAGCATATCCTTGGAATTGAGGCGGAATGGTCTTAAATATAGAAAGAAACTCACGTGCCCCAAATCCTCTCAAGCGAAACTCCATCGTATACCAACATCGTCGTCAACTGAGGCGGGTACACTTCGCCAATGGAAAAATCATCATTTTAGATGTCGAGAAGTATTTCACGATGGATTTTATACAGGCAACGTAGAAGAATGTCCTGACAATGTTAGCTACAAACATAAAGCGAAATTTGCAGATAAAATCCTTGTCTGTTGCGCAATTTCTAACAGGGGTGTATAACAATCTTTTGTGGAAAAAGTGAGGGGTGAAGCTTTGAATAGTCAAAGCTATATTGATAAATGCCTTTCCAAATTGCTTCAGTTTGTCCACAAGCATCATGTGAATGACCATATCACGTTTTGGGCAGACCATCATGCCATTACTCAAGAGATACCAAAAACTGGCTTCGACAACATAGAGCAGAATGGGACACTCCACATATTGAGTTGTAATTTATGATAACTAGTTAGTGTTTATACAAATTTCTTCATTAAAAAAAAATCCGATTAATATTTTGTGCCAAACGTGTGACATACGTTATTACCTCCAGTTGCGGCCAAGTAAGTTTATATTCTCTTGAAACGGAAATATATAAGGTTACCGGATAAACAACCGGCACGGGTATCACGTATCTTGAAAAGTGACATTATGCCGATTTTTTTTGATATAATGCTGTTTTTTTTTTACATTATCTAGGTTTTTCTACAAGATATTAACTCAGTACTTAGTTGTACTTGTTGCCTAAACGTCATGAGGCTTGTTATAATCTTTGGCTTTTAAGTGATGTAAAATCTGCTTCTGAAATAGCATGACTGGAGGTCTAAGCTGTAAGTTGTATTTGTTGATGATAATTACATTGGGTTCTTGTCTCAAATACACTTAATTGAGATCCAAAGCGAGAAATTAGTTGCGCATCCACTTTTTCTTATCCATTCTGGAAATTACATAATATACAAATTTGCTGAATTTCAAAAATGAGAGAGATAAGAAATAATTATAATCACTGTACACTGTCGAATTACAAGCCATATACATGCTAACAGTAGTTTCACAAAACGCGGGCGCGGTGATCATTTCCCGTAATTCTCCTCAGTTTCTCGTAATTTATAACTTTGAACACAACCTCTCTCCAGAAAGCACAACATCAGAATAACCCATCGGGCACAGCCCACAGATACAATTCATTGGCAGCACATTCAGTAATAACTTCCTCACACAGCAAATATCACTGATTTTATACACATGCAGACCAATACACATAATCAACCAGATGCGATCTTGCTATTCAACCAACTTTCTTCTCAGAGATAAAAACTACAGGGCCTCACAAAACCATGCAACCAATAATGCGTGTATAGCTTAGTTGAGTGATTCCCCCATAGATGGACGTTCACAACGATCCTAGTGAGCGAATGTGGAATGACTGCTTGGGCCCTAAAAAACTACCTAGTCTGCAAGTTGACATCTTATAGGTTTTTTTGACATTTTGTAGGTCTATAACTGATTAATGAAAATATAGTCCTTCTGAGATAGCGAAAGTTGAAATAACAAGGGATTGAAGAAAATAAAGTATGCGTGTATAATTTTTGTCGCTATGGAATTAACAAAAATGTATGTGTTTTAAATCAACTGGAGATCATAACTATAGCACCATCAATTCCAGTATATATTCTCTATCCTTGTAGAAGGTATCTTTGTACCAGCTCGAAAAAATATTTTCATCGCATTCAAAAATGACTTTTCAACGAATCTGAATATTCCCAGGCCCAAAATTGCGTCAAAAACGTTGAGCAATTTATTTTGAAAAAACGTTGTTTTCGCTTCAAAGTAGGTTCCTTGGGTCATTATCAACGAAACACCTCCCTAACAACCCGAGAAACGATATGAAAACACGATAATTTCCATGTTGCCAAAGTTTCTAGATCTCAAAAACCATCAACTCTAGATAATAGCTCAAAATTAAGCTTATTGTTCAGAATGACCCAAAAAATTAAAAAAAACCTTTGTCCGGAGTGGAACAAAGACATTTTTGGTATGTTCGGAATTGTTTTATCAAGTATGATTCATTTTTGAGCCTAGTAACTTGCCGATTCCTTTTTGGATGAAATTATGCAAATAATCTAATCAGAATATTTTCCCGCATAGATGCGGAGATACTTCCTGTATCTTTGGTTAAAAATAAAATATTAATTGATGACTAGCAATTTCCACAAGGCGTTGACGAAAAAATTTCCTTGTCATATTCTCCTACTGCAATTTACAAACGTATAAAAATTTCAAAGTAAATCGAGGTTTTAGTGTCAAAAAGCCTAAAGTTTTTTATATTCAAATTATTTTTTTTCATTTTCTGTACATATAATTAAATATATAGGAATTGTTAATAAGAACTTAAAACTAGGAGCAAAATTATAGTAAAACAAGACATGACAATTAAACAAACCTTACACAAATAAGACATTGAAAATGTCTACAAGAGAAGAACTCTTCTATAGTATAAAAACACTGATCAATCAGAAACATTCCCAAATTTGGTTTAAAGGACTTCACGCTTCCTTGTGACATTCCCTTAGATGACTATTGAAAATGTTTATGCTCAAGTAATTTGATGAGATCGTTGGATATATTCACTTCCATTCCCTTTGGTGACAGAAAATTGTATCTCAATTGATTGATGAAATAAAACTGGCATAGAGTACTTTGACATCGTAACAAAAAAGTTCTTAGACTCCAAATGGAGTATGGTGGATCTAATTTCTTAGAAGTTGCTTTAGCTATTCTCCATTTTCTAAAATCAATAATAAAACGGGGATCCGATTTTGGGCACACTTCTCCAATAGTTCATCTGAAACACCCAGTATAATCATCCGCCACTCGTGGTAGAAAACAGATCTCCATTGAAGCCGAGGGCAACGACGTATACATCGCCATTTTTGTAGGCAATCTGGGTAAGTAGGGCGTCGATAAAAAATGAGAATACCCTTTCGCTTCTGACCCGGACCTCAACTGCTCTCCATAATCCATAAAATCATCCAGAAGCGAGCACAAACGCCGCTGGGTGTCTTATAGCCGTGAGTGGTTTCCCTTTTCTCTCTTCATCTCCAGCAGCCCTACCATCTTTGACGATTTGTGTCCCCGCACTCGGGCATACTCGTATCTATATGTCGTTATTTTTTTTTGTTATACAGATTCAGGAGCTGGTTTACAGGCTGGGAGTAAAGTACTTGGAATTCGCTCTCCCTAAACAACACATCAAAAAGCGATTAAGTTGACCATATACATGAAAGACAACGCAGCCACAGACGTGACAATTTATAGTGATAGGGCCTAATATTTAAGTTTTTCTTCAGTTTAAACGTATACTGTCGTCAAAAGGTACTTTCCGATATCCTCCAACTTCATTTGACTCTTGGTCTCAAGATCACCATTTTGCCCGACGCCAAAAGTTTGTAACCTTTAATGAGATGTACGCTTAGCACTTGATTGATGCCAATGGTGCCGACGGTCAGCAGATAGAGCGTCAGAACGTGGAAAGCATACCATCAAAGTACTAGTTTTCATAGTTTCATGAGAGTGCAGCTAATGGCTGCGATGCAGTACTTTATGCAAAAGTTTTTCTGTGCGGTAATAAGGTTCCCCAATTTTATGTAGGGTACTTTTGTCCATATCTATGAGTATTAGAAATTCTCCATCATCGTATTCCGAAAATTGTGATATCACATCTCAATACGGATGACAAGTGAAGATGCTTAACCCAAGAAAAACTGAAATTAATTATAGTATTATAATACATATAAAAAAATCTATAAGGAATTGTTAGGACTAGCCAAAAAAATGCTTAACATAAGAATCATACAGATTTCACAAGATAAGGGAGAATAAGGAAATTACTGAGGTGTAAATAATCGATGATAAAACTGTATATGTATTGGAAAGTTAATTCTTCTACAATATCAGTGTCGTTCAGCAATCATTATTATAGTAATTTTATGGACACTAAATAAAATAAAAATGCCTAGTTTCTCAATACACGTCAAGAATATTTTTTAATTAAGAGAATAATTAATGAATTTCTGTTTCCTTTGTATATTCGTTGTTTGTTGGAAAACCCTTAAAAGAGGTGGGCAGTGTCTTGTTTCAGTTTTTATTTTTCGCAAAAAGTTATGGAATTAATTTTGTTAATTTTTGAGAAAAAAACATAAATTGTGTCTCTGGACCTGCTAATGCCACAGATAACGCATTGCTGTGAGGGTATGTATGTAAGTACGCATGTATACTTAAGAATGGCAATGATTTGTAGGTTGTTAGGTTTAGTATCGTTTAAAAAATTAACTAGGAACAAAATTGTAATAGTGTTGCATAGAGGTTATATGTTGACGTGGGGGCATTGGGATGGCGGGGATTGGTCTTCTGGGACTGGCAATAGTGAAGAAATAAGGGATAATGGATAATGATAACATGAGTCAGCGAGTGGAGAGTGTTAATTATGAATCAATATTTGATAGTCACATCAAAACCATTTCACAGCCGGACATCTAAATATCAGATCCATAAATTCTGGATTTGACGAGTTCTTTAATTATATGACAGAATACAATTTTGATATTTTTGGAGTTTCTGAAACATGGCTCAATCCAACTTTAAGAAGCGAGAGCTTTTGCTTGCCTGGGTACAAATTTACAAGGAATGATAGCAGGGTCGGGGAGGAGGAGTAGCTTTATACATAAAAAGCGGGTTGAAATATTCAGTGGTAAATGTGGAAGTTAACTGTGCAGAAAACATAGGTATAGAATTTAAGATATGTGGAAAAACTTATCTTTTAGTTAATAGTTATCGTTCGCCTTCTGAGAATGTCACTTATTTTTTAGACTCCTTAGAAAATTTTCTCGGTTTTGTCAGTCTCAAATATGATTATTTATTATTGATAGGAGACCTAAATATTAACATTTTAAATAATTCTGCATACACAAATCGCATCGCACAAATTTAATTCACAGTTTTAAATTATCTCAAAGGATCAGTGAGCCAACAAGATTCAATTTTTCCACAAGAGAGGCTAGCCTCATTGATATAATCTGTGCTAGCGAGGATCTTATTTATATTGATTCTAAGTCATTGGCGATTTCTCAAAATCTCTCAGATCATAATTTAATTTCGAAAGTCAAAAATAAATAAATCACAAAAGACTATTAAATATAGAGACTACAATAATATAGACAGAGTCCATCTTAAATGAAGGGTTTCTACTTGGGTGGGAGGATATTTAATATACAGGGTGGCCAAACACGTGACGTCATAAAAAAAAAATTAGATTCCCCACATCGAGAGGAACCCAAATCACCCCCATATATATGGTCCGATTTTGTTTAGTTTAGGAGTTATGATTTTTTTTCGGATTTTTCGAGAATGTTTGAGTTCGGTGTTTATTTTTACCATAACTTCGTTAATAATTGTGATAAATGCCTGTTTTTTTCACGATTATGTAGCTAAGACCTAAGGCTTAACTTTCATATAATCATTCAAGTCATGTAACTAATACTACTTTTTAATTTTTTTCAAAATCTTCGAACATAACAAAAAAGTAAAAAAGTGCAACAACTTTGAACGTTTATAAAAAATTGAAAAAACATGTTCTTACTATTCGTAAGTATCTTAAAAACTTCCTTACGGTATCAGCTATTTACCGTAAAAATTTCATCAACCTAGCTTTACTACATGCTACCGTAATTGTGGCTCAAATAGAACCGAACCCAAAATTGGATAACCCTCTGCTCAATAGAAATTGTTAGTTTCGGAAAAAAAAATTGCAAAAACCACAAAAACACGTTTGATTTTTACTGAACAGCAGATTATTATTCATTTATGTTATTTACAAGAGGTTTTCAAAATGTCTGCCTCTAACAGAAATGCACAGTGTACACCTACGTATGAAATTTTGTTTTAAATCTCTAAATGCTTGTGTGTTGTTTTTCAACACATGTGTCGCTTCTTGAATTTTGTTCCTCAATGAATTTTCATTTGCACATTCTTGGGCGAATGTTATGTCTTTAAAATATCCCCAAACAAAAAAATCAATGGGGTTGAGGTCAGGGGAGCGTGGAGGCCATCGTATCGGTCCGTTTCGTCCGATCCATCTGTCTGGGAACCTTTCGTTTAAGTAGTTTCGCACGATCGTTGCGTTGTGGCATGGTGCACCATCATTCTGGAACACCATGTTCCGTCTGGCTTCCAGGCTTGAATCTTCCAGCAATAATGGTAGGCTATTTTCAAGGAAGCTTTTGTAGGCTACCGAATCCAACCTTGACGGCAGTTCAAATGGACCGATAAATTGATTTGATTTGATTGAAATTGAATATTCCTGACCACATGTTCACACTAAAATGGTGTTGAAATGTCGACGGCCTTGACTGGTGGGGGTTTTCAACAGCCCAAGTATGTAAATTATGGATATTGAATATCCCTGTTCTTTCAAAACGTGACTCGTCAGTCCATAAAATTTTATCAAAAAAATCGGGATCCTCTCGTTGTCTTCGCAGCATTGTCTCGCAGAAATCCAATCTTAACTGGTAATCTGAAGGCATCAACGCTTGAACTCTTTGAACATGATAGGCATGATAACCTTCTTCATGAAGAATATTTTGTATCGATGTTCGTGGTATTCTAAGGTTTTGTGCCATAGATCTCGTACTCGTTGAGGGATTCCGGCTAATTTCTCTGCTTTGCATACTGATTTGGACTTTGTTTGCTAAGAAGTTTGTGATGCATTATACGTTGCGTGAATATGCAGAAATGCATTATTATTATGGCGTTGCTCAAGGCAACGGCGCTTTAGCAGCTCAGCTGTACCGGGAACAACTTATACGCCGAGGCGGACCACAACCTGAGCATTACCCAGACCACCGTGTTTTTATTAACACACATAACACTTTCATGGCAGGCCGCATTCCAGGACGAGGAAGCAATGAAGGATATCCTACAGCTGATCCGGATCGCAGAGAAGTAGTACTTGAAGAAATTAGCCGGAATCCCTCAACGAGTACGAGATCTATGGCACAAAACCTTAGAATACCACGAACATCGATACAAAATATTCTTCATGAAGAAGGTTATCATGCCTATCATGTTCAAAGAGTTCAAGCGTTGATGCCTTCAGATTACCAGTTAAGAGTGGATTTCTGCGAGACAATGCTGCGAAGACAACGAGAGGATCCCGATTTTTTTGATAAAATTTTATGGACTGACGAGTCACGTTTTGAAAGAACAGGGATATTCAATATCCATAATTTACATACTTGGGCTGTTGAAAACCCCCACCAGTCAAGGCCGTCGACATTTCAACACCGTTTTAGTGTGAACATGTGGTCAGGAATATTCAATATGGAATTTATCGGTCCATTTGAACTGCCGTCAAGGTTGGATTCGGTAGCCTACAAAAGCTTTCTTGAAAATAGCCTACCATTATTGCTGGAAGATTCAAGCCTGGAAGCCAGACGGAACATGGTGTTCCAGAATGATGGTGCACCATGCCACAACGCAACGATCGTGCGAAACTACTTAAACGAAAGGTTCCCAGACAGATGGATCGGACGAAACGGACCGATACGATGGCCTCCACGCTCCCCTGACCTCAACCCCATTGATTTTTTTGTTTGGGGATATTTTAAAGACATAACATTCGCCCAAGAATGTGCAAATGAAAATTCATTGAGGAACAAAATTCAAGAAGCGACACATGTGTTGAAAAACAACACACAAGCATTTAGAGATTTAAAACAAAATTTCATACGTAGGTGTACACTGTGCATTTCTGTTAGAGGCAGACATTTTGAAAACCTCTTGTAAATAACATAAATGAATAATAATCTGCTGTTCAGTAAAAATCAAACGTGTTTTTGTGGTTTTTGCAAATTTTTTTTCCGAAACTAACAATTTCTATTGAGCAGAGGGTTATCCAATTTTGGGTTCGGTTCTATTTGAGCCACAATTACGGTAGCATGTAGTAAAGCTAGGTTGATGAAATTTTTACGGTAAATAGCTGATACCGTAAGGAAGTTTTTAAAATACTTACGAATAGTAAGAACATGTTTTTTCAATTTTTTATAAACGTTCAAAGTTGTTGCACTTTTTTACTTTTTTGTTATGTTCGAAGATTTTGAAAAAAATTAAAAAGTAGTATTAGTTACATGACTTGAGTGATTATATGATAGTTAAGCCTTAGGTCTTAGCTACATAATCGTGAAAAAAGCAGGCATTTATCACAATTATTAACGAAGTTATGGTAAAAATAAACACAGAACTCAAAAATTCTCGAAAAATCCGAAAAAAAATCATAACTCCTAAACCAAACAAAATCGGACCATATATATGGGGGTGATTTGGGTTCCTCTCGATGTGGGGAATCTAATTTTTTTTTATGACGTCACGTGTTTGGCCCTGTATAAACCAAATCGACCAAAAAAATAGAAGTCTTTAATAAAACTATAGCAACTGTTCTGAATACACATGCTCCGACAAAAACAAAACAAATAACCGAAAAACGTTATGTACCCTGGATAACCCAAAATATAAGAATTTTAATCAGAGGTAAAGCTCATAAAAAGTTTCAGAAATACAAATCACAGGTTCATTTTGAATATTATAAACAACTAAGGAACTATACAAAGCATGCAATTATCCGAGAAAAAAATACATTCTTTAACTTACTCTCAACAGAGAAAGGTAAGGAATTTTGGGACACTAGCAAAAAGCTCAACATAACATGCAAGAAAACTTACTCAGCTATATCCGAACACTTACAAAATGTAAATGACATTCAAAATTGCTTCCAACAGACCGACAATTTACCAGATACTGCTTCCCAAGAATTGATCAATTTTTACAAAAACAATGTAAACATTAACGATTCTCTTAGCTTCCAACCGTTAGACAGCGCCGGTCTAATCAAAATTGTCACTAACATCTCATCAAATACCATTGGAAAGGATGGTTTCCCTATGAGAGACCTAAAGTTATGTATCCCATTTTGTACGAATGCTTTGCTGAATATAATCAACACATGTATTTTGGGGGGATTATTTCCAGAAATGCGGAAGAAACTCTTACCAAAAATAGCAGAACCTAAAGAATTTACAGACTTGAGTGCTATTAGGATATTACCCTATAATCAAATTAGATTTTTTTGTGACACAAACGATATCATACCCGATAGTCAATCCGGTTTTAGGAAAAACTTTAGCACAAGTACATCATTAGTTAATATCTTGGATGATATAAGTCATCATCAAGAACAAAAAAATAGTACGTGCATGGTTCTTCTCGATTTTAGTAAAGCGTTCGACACTCTGAATCATGAAATGTTAGCCAAGTGACATTACCGAGAGTTTTCGCAGAGCTCCGTACATCTAATAAATACATACTTAAGCAACCGTTCAAATTGTGTTATGTTATCAAATGATTCCACTATTTACAAAACTGATTTTAAACCTATAAAAAGAGGAGTTCCTCAAGGTTCAACTTTATCTCCTTGCAACAGTAACATAAACATCAAAAATTATTCTGCAAACAGTTTTTATTTTCATTCGGCCTGTGGGAAATACATATACATAATATTATCCAAAATATGAACTCTTCTGGAAAATGTGCAGTATGGGTTGCTGCTGTGCCAACATATCTAATAAAGTGGTCTTTACAAAAAAGTAAGGTTCCCAGCTGTCTATAGATAGCAAAGATGGTACCCATACATAAAAAAGGGGATAGAACTAATATCGATATTAATTATAGTCCAATTACGAGTGCTTCTGCTAAGGTTCTAGAGAAGTATGTGGCTGTTTGGTGATATACTTTGACAAACTCAATGTATTTGGCTTCAGAAAGGATCTGTCAGCTAGTAAAGCAGTGACTATAAATTGACTTTATGATAATCTGGGCGCTGGTAAGAAAGAATTCTAATACAGACAGGAGGCAGTCACCATCACTGCTTTCCACTTTACGAAGATTACTTCTAGGTGGAGCATGTATTTCGATTCTTCGTCTTGAGAATACGAAGCATTGTTTTTGTGGAGTTTGGAAGAGTCCAATAAGAAAAAAAGATGCTGGGTGAATCTGATTAATTGTGAGAGAGATGAAAAAGGAGAGTTCGGTGATCTTTTTCCTGAATTGCTTGAAGATGAAGAACGATTTTTTATTTACTTCCGAAGGTCATTAAATAGTTTTAATGAATTGCATGGTTATATGAAAAAAAGGAAATAGATAAACAAGACCCCAACTGGAGAAAGACTATATCTACAAACGAAAGATTGGCAGTATTTTCCCATTTCCGTACCTATTTCAAGCCATGCTGAATTTTTTTAGTTAGTTCGGGTTACTAAGATCATCTAAAAACGCCCTTCCCTTACTAAATCAATTAATTTTTTTATGGAAGCCATCTTGCGAACAAAGCGTTCCACGGGTTCGATGTATTTCTGATAAAAAAACACAAGAACGCGAGCGTTCACACTGACCGGCGCGGTCTGACGTCCGCTGTGTCTGCGGGACTCTATAGAGATCTATAAGTTACAACGAACGTGGAACGCAGAACGCGAAACTCGGAATGCTAGAACGCTTTCTGTCTACGCGAGCCCTAAAGCGTTTGATATAATGCATCATCGTATGCTGATATTGAGGTTGGAAAGGTATGGTGTTAGATGGTTCCCACTTCACTCGTTTGGTGACTATTCGTCGGAAAGGCAGCACTGTGTTCAAATCAATGACTGTTAGTCGAATAGATGTGTGAGCGAACTGGTAGTGCCTCAAGGGTCCATACTGGGACAATTGCTGTGCATTATCATTGCAAATGACTTTAGTATCTGAGATCACGTCATGTACGCAGATGATATATATAGGGGTGACTTTGAAGTTGAGTCATTAATCTTCAGATAATGATTGTAGAAGGAAGATAAACCAAAATATGTGTGTAAAAATAAAAAAAAATAAATAAAAAATAATTTTACCTTGTTTTATAAAGTATCCTCCCGACAAGTATTTCAGTGCGGACCTGTATTTGATCGCGAGGTCTTGGAGCACCGGCATGCCGTCTTAAGTCACCTGATTCACGAGCCCGTTGTACTACATTAACAAAGGCACGAGGGGTTGGTTGCACTCGATTGGGAAACCGATCCGCATAAACATGTGCCATTTTTTATTTCGTTTGAGCCACGCAACAGACACCACTATTCACTGACGTGTTACCGACTGACACTGACGGTATACAACACAACTGAATAAAATAATTGTAAAAACATCGTTCCAAATTCTTTCGCTTTTTTCTTTCCGATGCGATGAACCGATAAGGCGGATTATATCCGTTGTTGCCAAACACGAGCACATAATATTATCATTGAGACAGGGCGGTACTCAAACTTCCAAAGGGCTATAACTTTGTTACTTTTATTTTACCAGAAAAATGGTAAAGGAAAAAACATTTCTTTTGATCAGATCTACTCACTGTTAAAATAAATGACTCAACTTCGAAGTCACCCTGTATATATATATACTAATAGTATAATATATCTTCCTTAAAAAGATAGAAATAGTTGCGGAGTGTACAGCGATGGCTTTTGGACAATGGTCTACTGCTTAGCACCACTAAAACACGATGTATTAAGTTTGGCCACGCAGTTTACAACCTCAGTAGCAGTTTGTTGATCAGATCATTGAATGAATCAATAGAACATAACCACACAACAACATTTTTAGGCATACAAATTGAACAATGCCTTAATCGGAAGCAACACATTAACAAGATTTGCAATAAACTTGCATATTGCATATTGCCTTAGTCCGCCACGATTTGTGGTTCCTTCATGAGACATATCAAAAAATAGTCCGCAAATGTTAACGAAAGACTAGTTGTTCTAAGGGGATTTTAAAGTATGGACTCATAAAATGGGTACACCAATTTTTGTGGGAAAGCTTTTTATTTGACAACAAAGAATGAGGAAACCTGTTTTTTGGGATTCAATCGAAAGTGTTCACAGGAACGAAAATACCTTTTATATAAAATTCTTAGGTATCTATGAGACCTACAGAATGAGACTACAGGTAAAAAGATCCGACTAATAGCCAAAATGTTATGGCCGAAAAACCAGGCAAAATGCAGATTTTGGTACTTGTTGCTAATGCGACGGTGATTTTACGCAACCACTTGAAATTCTTCAAATCCGCAGGATTCATACTTCTGGATGACAACAGCAAAATTGGAGTATAATGGTCAAATAGTTTTTTGAGTATTTCTGATTGTTTATCCCAGAACACCTGTTTTCCGGACATTACTACTAGTTTATTGAGCTTTATACAGGATTAGTTCAAAGAGCATTTTACAGCAAAATGCACTAATTTACCTTGCCGATATGAATTACAAACCATTCTGAAAGATAAATTTTATTTTTATGCGAAAAACAAAGGTTATGTTTTTTTCTGCAAAGCATATTCAAACATATCGTATTTGTGAGTAATTGATCAAATGCGCTACGATATTCGAAATACATAAGTTACTATACACATTTTGAAACAAAGCGGATGTGTTTATCATCTTTTCTCGCGAGTTACTGACAAATACGAAATGTTTGAATTTGTTTAGAAGAAAAAACGTAACCCATCCTTTTTTGCATAAAAATAACATTTATCTTCCGGAATGGTTTGCGACTCATATCGGCAAGGTAAACTAGTCTATTTTGCTATGAAATGCCCTTTGAACTAACCCTGTATATTACTCAATAAACTGGTATTGATGACCGGAAAACAGGTGTTTTGGGATGAACAATTATAAGTTATCAAAACTTACTTGACCAATCTACTCCAATTTTGTCGTGATTATTTAGAAGTACAAATGCTACGAATTTGAAGAATTTCAAATATCTGCGAGAAACCATCGTTGCATTACCAACAAGTGCCAGAACTTGCAGTTTGCCTCGGTTTTCGACCATAACTTTTTTGCTTTTAGGCGGATCTTTTTACGTGTGGTCTCATTTTGTAGGTCTCATAAATACCTAAAAATCTTGTATAAAGAGTTTTTCCGTTCCTGTCAGCACTTTCGATTGAATCTCAAAAAACGCGTTTTCTCATTTCTTGTTGTAGAATATAAAATTTTCAGCAAAAATTGGTGTACCCATTTTATGCGTCTATGTTTTGAATTCCCCCAACTTTCAGCAATAAAACCAGACATTACAATTATTTCTCAAACTAGGGGTATTTTCTTCTAATATGATTAGACTACAGGGCCTCACACTTATGATAATTAGTATCGATTTTTTGAACCTGTTCAATTTTTCTTCTACTTTACCATTGACAATTAGAAGAATAAGTGATCGGTGTTCTCTATTGGTCCTAGGAGCGAAGTAAGGCTAAAGCTTCAAAGCCATTGTTGGATAGCGTATAACGGCTTGTTTATGGTAATCTTCGAGAATCTTTGAACCACTTAGTAATATTTTTTTTCACTATACTCAACCCTGACTGTTGTAACTCCCTCCTGCTGTCCGCAGGTTATCCACCCCAACCTGTGCTTTCAGTGTAGACTGAAATACTTCAGAAATGGCGTCGGCCGGCAGTCCCGAGTCCAGAAATAGAGCTGGCACGGCACAAAACGAAATTATTTCGTCAGACGATCGGGTCGAGTCCAGGCTGGCAACTACGAAATTGGTTTAATAACCGACTGGCATGAAACATACACCCGTCACTCCTGTAGACTCGAGAGAGCTACAGGCGAGATTGGTCGACACGATTCAGTTGGATGGAATTGAGTTGTTATGAGGCACGATTCCGTTTTCCGTGTTTACATAGAAGTTTTGAACGATTGAGAACAGACCATATTCATTAAATTGACTTACTGGCCACCTATCATGACGAGAACTGATTTCCCTAGAGATACTGAAGCATATGAGGTTACTAGTCTGCCCTGTTATATTCAAATATAATACCTGAAACTTATTCTGTGGGTTTCAATAATGCTATATTAGCATATAGCATGTATTTGGCTACAGTGCCATGTATAGACACTATAACTTTTTCAATGTAGATTTCTGATTATTGTGGAAAGGAGATAATAAATTTCACAAATTCTCATAGAATACGCTGTGGTTTCTCATTTCATCTCGGATAACTTTTTTGACGCAGAATTACAATATTAGGTTATTTGTCTTAAGGTGGAACATGTGATTCAATGCATTCAGATCACGTTTGCTAGGTAGTAAGTAGCTTTAAGAAAGGCAGAGCAGCCACATTAAGCCCAAGTAAGTAGCTTTGAAATAATTACGTCTAAAGTAAAGGGTATTTCTTTTAAAGGTATAGAACTTTAAATTACAATAAAACAACGATGGATTATTCGATTGAATTTTTTTTTTCGAAAGATAATCTTGTGGCATTACATTTTAAATATGATTTCTGGCATATGACTGCCACGGCTGGCTCGGATGTAGTCCAAACTGGACGCCCAATTTTCGATGACTTTTCCCAACATTTGTGGCCGTATATCGGCAATAACATGGCGAGTGTTGTCTTCCAAATGGTCCAGCGTTTGTCGCTTGTCCGCATAGACCAATGACTTTACATAGCGCCACAGAAAATAGTCTAGCGGTGTTAAATCACAAGATGTTGGAGGCCAATTCACAGGGCCAAAACGTGAAATTTGACGGACATCAAACGTGTCTTTCAATAAATCAATTGTAGCACGAGCTGTGTGACATGTTGCGCCGTCTTGTTGGAGACACAGCTCCTGGACATCATGATTGTTCATTTCTGGAATGAAAAAGTTAGTGATCATGGCTCTACACCGATCACCATTGTCTGTATTCAACGAATCTACGCCTTGCTTGATGATCGTTTGGCTTCAATTCTTGCACGAGTTGGATTTTGTAAGCACGCAAACCAAGATCCTTTCGCAAAATCTTCCATAAAGTGGATGGACACAGATCCAATTCCTGTGCTCGATGGCGGATGGACTAATTCGGGTCTTCCTCAATGCTACTCTCTTCAGTAGCAATAGCTTCTTCTGTACGCACCGTACGGCGTCTCTGGGGATGCGAGTTATCAATTAGAGTAAACGTGGTGCGACAACGTCGCAAGGTTAATCGAATTAACTGCTCTTATGGACGATTTTGTCGACGATAAAATGGACGTAGTGCGCAATACGCATTCCGCACAGAACCACTATTTTCGAAATAAAACTGCACAATTTTGCAAGCGTTGTTCAGGCGTTAGTCTATTCATGATGAATTGCCAAACCAAACTGAATAAATCACTTGATGCTTGTCAAATCGGTCGCCATTGTCAAAAGTAATGCCAACTTAAAGTTCTATACCACGAAAAGAAAGCACCCGTTATTTTTAACACGCTTTTATTAGCTTGTCCTGTATGTATGACACGGAATCTTTGAGCATCAATTTCACCAATTTCCAAAAGTGTGGTTAATTTGAAACTTTGCACACGTATCAACGACCGAGGACAATGCAATAATTTCATAACAGTTTTCCATTATAATCTGTAGGGGAGAAAGGGAGGTAGAGCTATCGCGCGATCTGTGCATGCTTGCAGTTTTGGACTTACTCTTCGTTAGTTCGAGTTCTCGGCACAGCACAACGGAAGCAGATACTTTTTCAAGGTAGTGCACTCTCACCTTGTTCATTACGAATGTTGCCATTAAGCCTGAGCTGGGCTTCGACCGTCCACCAGATGCAAGGTTGTACAGTCAATCATGCAGTCATTTGTCCAAACTGTTGGCTGCTGGACAAGCTTAAACGCGTGGGGTGCATTTTACTACATTTTCATAAATCTCCTCTCATAGACAGTAGCCAATAGAATAGTTGTAACATTTAATATATCAAGCACCTCACGCTTTTTATTTTATTTTTAGATCATTAATTATGATTGGTTGTTAGACCATCTACTACTGTAATGTAAACTCTTTGCAAATGAAAATTATTTTCTACTTTTTAGTTAGATTAGCTATAAAAGCGTGTTTTTAGCTTTTTTTAAACTATTATTTATTCCTGTATTGTTTTGTGAACGACTAGACGTGATTAAGAAAGTCATAACTTCCTTAATATTGAAGACCGAAGTGATACTGCATTAAATTCGTGAACTCTACATATTAAACTCACTTTAGGCAACAATCAACTTGACCGAGTCTAGCTCTCAGGTACAGAAATAGAAGTACGTATCATCAAAACACTGAATTTGTCTTGTTATCCTTGTAACTTTGGCGTCAAAGAGAACAGACAACCACTACAATCAACTGACATTAAGTCAAAACATTAACCAGCGCGTATTCTGTGCATGCTCAACATATATATGGTATTCCAAGAAACGGGGAGCATATCTGTTATTGGCCAGAATCGATCAGACCCACATACAAACCAGTGCCAAAACAGGAGTGCGGAGTGAGAGATGACACGGTGGTGCATGCATTTTCACCGGCCCTGTAACGTACTCGACGTCTTGAGTATCACGTGAAGTATGCGTGAATATGTTCTGGATTTAAACATTTCAAAAATATCATAGGTTTTTGAAAGCGTGTATGAAAAACAGCGAAGACGGAGTTCATCCATCCAATAAGACAAAGAATCTAATAGAGTTGATAGAAAATGGTACGCAATTGGTAATACGCATCTCTAAGGTCTTTTGTACTTTTACTAGTAATTTGGACTTTTGCAGGTCCTAGCTACTCTTTCGTAAAAGAGATTTTTATTTATATATCGAAGCAGCCGCGCAGGCAGAAGCCTAAATGCCGGAACACCGCGGCTGCTATGATGCTCCCAAAGAAATTTTATTAATACGATTTTTGAACTGCCTAAGGCTAATAGAACTGGGAAAAGCTTCCTCTTGTAGATTGTTCCACAATCTCGACACCCTAGGGGCAAAGGAGCGGTCGTGTCGGCCAGTTCTGGATGTACGAAGTTCGACACGGTTAGGATGGGACGCCACAGTTAGGCGGGTCTGTCTGGAAGGCACATCGCGCGACGGCATCATGAAAGGGAGCTCTGAGGAGCAAAGCCCGTTGGGGTAGCGGTAGAAAAGAGCCAGATCACCGACAGCCCGCCGGTGCGAAAGAGTCCCGAGACTGTCTGTTAGAGAAGAGTCATCGATCAGTCGGACCGCCCTCCTCTCGACAGCATCGAGCATGGATAATGTAGTCGGGGCGGCAGCACCCCAAACGTGCGAGCAATACTTAAGGTCATGCGGAGAAAAGTACTTCTTAGCCCTTAACAAATAGCCTAGCTTTTTTCCAGCAGCTGCAGCTATTGACGAGAGAGATGTGTTGATGCCAGATCAGGTCCTCGGTGATCTGGACTCCGACCAGCCGAAATGAATGGCTCTTTGGCAGAACTCGACCATCCATCGAAACCGGGTGAGCGCAGGGACGCTTTTGTTCGTCAAAGTACAGTACTGCGTTTTGGAAGCATTGACCTGTACAAGATTGTTGCGTCCCCAAGCAGTGAAAACCTCCAGGTCTCTTGTCAGAAAGGAAGTCATCGCTAGTCAAGAGCAGCGACATGAGCCTCACCATAAGACTGGATGAGTTTACTCCATAATTGAGTGACGTAAGCTAGGAGGTCCCTTGTGGATCTTTGGTGCCGGAAACCATGCTGCCTGTCCTAATCAAGCCGTGACGTTCGAGGTAGTCCAGAAGCTCGCGATTTATGCACCTCTCCATCACCTTACTTAAAACAGAAAGCAGAGCTATAGGCATGTAGTTGTAAGGGTCGGTCCTAGATCCCTTTTTTGGGATGGGTTACACATGAGCAAATTTCCAGTTTTCTGGGAAGGTGCCGGATTCATAAGATATCTGGAAGAGACGCGAAAGAACTGGAGCAAGCTCCGGTGCACACCTCTTAAGTACAATGGCAGGAATCAAGTCCGGACCAGAAGCTTTGTTGATGTCGAGCGACAAGAGCACTCGTCTTATGGTCTTATGCCTGAATGTTACCTCTCGCATAGTGTAGGGAACCCTTTGAATTGACGGCACTTGGGCGTTTGGAGGACGTCCATGGTGGAGTTGGCAGCAAAGATCTTGGCTAGCACTTCCGCCTTGGCCTTTGAGTTGAATACAATAGTTCCATCCTGACCCGCAAGTGGTGGAAGGCTACTGTGTGAGAAGTTCTTTTCAATCTGCTTGGCCAGCGTCCAGAAAGACCGACTGCCATTGCGCTGCGACATTACCCTGTGCCTAACTTTTATATCATGCTGGTTTTTGGCATTGCGAACCGCTGCTTTATATTTGTTTCTGAACTCAACGTCGGCTTGTCTGTTCTCTACAGTGGGGTTTTGCAAGAAGGTTGTGTGTGCCTTGATCTTCTGCTGGCGAGCAGCGTCACACGATTTGTTAAACCAGCCGTTGGACCCTGGTCTAGGCACTTTCACTGTGTGAGGGATGTATTCCTCCATTCCGACGTGGATAATTTCGGTTATCGAACAACAGACAGCCGAGGCATCCGCGTCAGTGAAACAGACATCTTTCCAAGAAAAGCTAGAGAAGAAATCTGAGCCCCTCCCAGTCGGCATGTCCGTAATGCCAAGTTTTGCGGCCTGTACGAGTTTCTGCTGCCACAGCGGGTTCTGACCGAATCCTAACCTCCACAACACCGTGGTCTGAGTTACCCAGCGGGGACAGGACAGCAGTGCTGTAAGGGGCACGGGGGGTGGTCAGAAAGAAATCCAGCAGGCTACTGGCATGTGACGAGACGCGGGGGAAAAACTCGTCACCAGCTGAGTCAGCCCTTGGGTAAGAGCGAACGCTTCGACTGCACGACCTGCTGCACCGGTCTTGTGTGAGCCCAGCCAAAGCTCGTTATGGGCATTGTAATCACCGAGAAGAACTACCTCTAAAGCGGGATGATTGATGTTGAGGAAGTCGATCTGGACGGCGAGGTATTCGAGTAGGTCATCCCAGTTATGGGCCGAGGGAGAGCGATAAAGGCAGCAAATAAACTTGGGTGATGTTTTGGAGTTAAGGCGAAGCCACACATCATTAATTTCTTTGTTTTGGGGAATAGCCGACTGCATAGCTTAGGTGTGGAAACATGCGGACATTTATAAGACACCCTGGGAAAAGCTAGCGGGTGGTACTGCCTCGGTCGACTGGTCCTTGTCTACCACCTTCTTTTTACGTGTTAGTGATTTTAAATAGACCTAAAGTGGCCCGTTGGCGGACTTGTACCGCCACCCGGCAATCGGTACTGAGGTATTCCTTAACGCGTGGACAATCACTTGAACGGGAAGACGTTGTATACTGGATACAACAACTTCCGGAACAAGCATTTGCCACGGCCCCCACTCAGTAGGGGACTTATCGCTCGTTTATCTGGTGTAAGATAATTTAGCAGCAACAGATCAGATTTTATGATTATCACAGATTTTAGTGTGTTTTGAGGGTCGTAAAACAACGAAGCTTCAAGTTTAATGATAGGGTTGTCGGTTATAGCGTTTATCCTAAAGTAATAAAAAGCACGGCATGTGTCTGAATTTCTGAAAACTGCAAATGACCAGTGCATGTTACAATAACATTTACGAGGTTTTCTAAGCCTGCCCACATGGAACAAAATGTCTATTCTTGGTCTTCGTTGGCGTTCGTTGGGACGGTGCATACAATGCTGTTGAGCCTCTGATCGTTTACAATCATGAAAGTACTCAGAATAACTCATAAAGCTCGAATCCAACTCAATCTGATTTCTGATGCCATCGCCGGATTGGCCCAAGCAAATTCATTTTGTACCTAATATTTCGATTACCTTGTTGGCCTTTGGTAATTTATGACGAAAATTGACTTGTTTCTACAGGAACTATACGTTAGCTCAACTTGAAGAACAATGATACAACACCATAGAAACTCCCTTCTAGATGAAATGAACGTGTTTGCTTTCCGCCTTGGTTAATACGACCAACCGCAGACTGCGCTCTTTCGTGCTCATCAGCAAGCCATCACTGCTCTATAGGTCTTGATGTCCTAGAGACAGATGAATGGAAAGCAAACAAATGTTCGGTAGTCCGGAAAATTTTTGAGTTATGATAAAAATGGCATAAAGTACGTTTTACTGCAGTTTACCATTAGGAGACAAGAATAGAATCCGTTTATCATAGTATTAAGTTCAAACTGTTTTTACTTTATTCCAATTTTCTGCACTGTAGAGGCAGAACTTACAATTTTTCCAGCTGTTTGGATATCGTACAAACAATTTAAGTATTTATTGAATATCAACCGTCCTAATACAGTGCGTTGAGGAACGCACTATTGTCTGTTTTGTAGGTAACTATTAAGCATCTTGTGTGCTGTTCCTCTTATCCCTATGCGCGACATAGCATGAAGTAATTGAGAACGATCAAATGTGTCAAACGCCTTTTTCAATTCAAAAAACCTTGCAATGCAAGGTTTGGTACTATACAATTCACTGACTAATTTCTGATGAGACTACCTTCATGTCGTCTTGGGTTCACATATTATTATATGTACAGGGTGTTTCAGTTTATTGTTGCATAACTTTAAGATTCGATAGAACTTTTAAAATTAATGCATAAAGTCTATATAAACGTGGGTCGAAAAATGCGTGGCTTCCGAAATACAGGGTGTTTATATGTACTTTCTAAAATAGTTTTTTTCAAATATTTCGAAAAATATTTGATGTATAACAGTGAAAATTGGTATACAAGGGTTTTTTGGTACGGCAAAACAATATAAAAATAGTTTTACTGTAGCCGCTAGAGGGCGCTCTCTACTGTACCTGTAATGTATTAAAGTGACCGGAAATTTTTCCTTAGTGCAACTTTTTGAATAAAAAAACTGATTCGTCGCACTTTTCAACATAAAAAAGCTCTCTTGTGAATTTTCGTTATAGTTAGCCGTTTTTGAGATATTTCGATTTTTAAGGTTCGATGCATTTTTCACTATTTATGATAAAATAACGTTAAAAAGTCAGTATCTCGATGATTTTTAGAAGTAGGCTGTGCCTGCAAATATTTTTGAAATTGAAAGCAGAATAAGGTTAAACGTCAATTAGTTGACATTTAGTTTTGTTGTCTGTTGAAACCTGAAACGTTTTTTTGCAATTGTGAATGCACGAAATTTGGTTTCTTTTATCTGTTTTTTTTTTGTAAGTTTTATAAAAATGCCATTTTTATTCTCCAATCAAGAGTTAGCGGATATTCATTTTGTGTATGGCTTTGTAAATGGAAACGCAGCAGAAGCAGCCAGAGAATACGCACGAAGATTTCCAAACAGACGACATCCAACTAGCTCAGTATTTGTAAGAGTGCATCGCCAAATAATTGAAAATGGTTTTGGAAATCTCCAAAGGGATCAAAACATAAATGTTCGTCAGCGCAGATTTACCCGTATGATTCTGCTTGAGTTTGATAGAGATCCGACCACAAGTGTTACGAGAGCTTCTGGTGCCTTGGGAATTTCAGCAAACCATGTTCACCGTGTTCTTAGAAATGACCATAGACGTCCTTGCCATTTGCAACCTGTGCAAGGACTACAGCCAGGGGACGGAGAACGAAGAATCACATTTTGTCAGTGCATTCTTGATAGAACTGATAATAATGGGGAGTTTTTAAGTAACGTTTTATGGACCGATGAGTCATGCTTCACTAGACGTGGAGTGGTAAATTTTCATAATCAACATATTTGGTCGCACGAAAATCCGCATGCAGTTCGGGAAAGAAATTTTCAGCATGAATTTAGTGTGAACGTGTGGATTGGTATCTACCGTAATCGACTATTTGCACCCTACCTTTTGCCTGTAAGGTTAAATGCTGCGACCTTCTTGGAATTTTCAAAGGCTGAACATGCAAATATGTGGGATGATGTTATGTTAGACTTAAGAATATTGGCCTGGTTCCAGCTTTATGGTTGTCCAGCTCATTATTCGAGAATAGTTAGAAACTGGCTGGACGGAAATTATCCAGAAAGATGGATCGGCCAAGAAGGACCAGTCGCCTGGCCTCCACCATCCCCTGACCTAAATCCATTAGATTTCTTTGTGTGGGGATTTCTAAAAGAAAAAGTGTATCAGACTCCCGTAACCACAAGAGATATGCTAATAGACAGAATCAGGAATGCATGTGATGAAATAAGGCCTTATTTGAATAACGCTATACCACGTTCGATCGTTCGTAGATGTGAATTGTGTATTGAACAATTGGGTTGACATTTCGGGCAACTACTTTAGATTGTGTATGTTTGTCCTAACTATCCAATAGCATTTTAAATGTAAATAATTAATTTAATTTGTTAAAAATAATATTGGAAAATTAAACAAATTAATATTCTGTTTTTTTGTGTTTATTTGGAGTTAGGAATTATTGCTGTGTTTAAAAACACAATCTAGACGATCATCTTAATTACTTGTAATGGAAAAATCGAAAATGTTAAAAAAATATTATTTTCCCATAAATAATTAAAAATGCATCGAACCTTAAAAATGGAAATATCTCAAAAACGGCTAACTATAACGAAAACTCACGGGAGAGCTTTTTTATGTTGAAAAGTGCGAAGAATCAATTTTTTTATTCAAAAAGCAAAAATTTGCACTAAGAAAAATTTTCGGTCATTTTAATACACTAAAGGTACAGTAGAGAGCGCCCTCTAGCGGCTACAGTAAAACTATGCCCATGGTTCGTTGTCGTACCAAAAAACCCTTGTATACCAATTTTCACTGTTATACATCAAATATTGTTCGAAATATTTAAAAAAAACTATTTTAGAAAGTAAATTTAAACACCCTGTATTTCGGAAGCCACGCATTGCTCGACCCATGTTTATATAGACTTTATGCATTAATTTTAAAAGTTCTATCGAATCTTAAAGTTATGCAACAATAAACTGCAACACCCTGTATATAATTTTTCCACAATGTTTGCTCTATCATATAGTGGATGATGGTATGCGCGAATAGATACATAGATACCATCGGAATGGATATGTTTGCTTTCCGTCTCTGTAACCGCGACCAACCGCTGACAGCGTTGTTTCATGTTCATTAGCAACTGATCAGTGCGGCATAGCTCTGGTAGTCCTGGTGACAAATGAATGGAAAGCCAGCAAGTAGGTAAGTATGGTTAAGCAAACTCAAAATACTGTGTGGAGGTAGACGAAAAATTCGCACTGATGAGCCAATGCCAATGAGCACGAAACAGCGCTGTCTACGGTTGGTCGTGGTTACAGAGACGGACAGCAAACATTTCTATTTCAATCGTGTCTATTTATGCATATATGCATAGAAAGCCGTTGATTACTTGGTATTCCGTCTGCTACAAGAGTCGACCATTTTGATGATGCGACATCTACCTGTGCACTGCGCAGAACAACGAACAGTTATGCGCTGGTAACGTATCTTTCATCGTACGGGATGATGATGGAGATCAGCTAGGCAAATCATTGGTAGATGGAAATCGCCAGATTTTCCGCCTACCTCCAACACCTTTTTCCCGCGCGATATTAAAATAAGTCGTACGTGGAAATTAAAAAAAGCGGAGAAATCAAGAGACGGAGACATTTCTATTCAAGCAGAACATCGAGGACGGCGAAGTACAATACCCTGACGAATACATAATGAAGGCCGCTTTTTTCCAAACAACAAGAAAAAATATTTGCTCTGGAAGCAAATCCCCGTCGTTCCAGTATAAAGAGAAGAAGTCGGCTTTCAATTCGCCTACTCGTTTCAATATTAACAAAAAAGAGTGTCTTTTCATCCAAAGCGACCGACAACGGGTACCCTACAGTGGCGTTGCGCATAGCAGGGTAAATTACATCAGGTTTTTTGCTTAATGTATATGTAGAACCCGATGTCTTTAAGTCGTTAAATGAAACCACAGAACAAGAACTAGAAGATTATATCAATGTCCTTTGTCGCCGGTATATGTGCAAATGTAAATAAAGTATCTTTGAAACACAGAAGCACAGAAGCAAAACAACATCTGCAAAGCAACCTGATTTACAAAATTGCACAGTAAATAGGATTGACTAAGTTAATATTTATATATAGAATAAACAATATATGAAGAAAATAATGTAATGGACAAAGAAGAATCATTCTTGAAATGATATATACAAGGTACCCTGAAAGATGGGGCTTTCCTATGCAGATACTGCTTGAAGCTGTCGCTGTTCAATTCAAAAACTTGGATTTGTTTATTCCTTCCCACATAAGCGACATTTGGGGCTGTCTAGATTTTCTACTGTCCTTCCGTCGGTTTTTGCACGATATGAGCAAACGTACGTAGCTCTGATCGAGGACGACGTTCTAAATACACTCGAAAAGTATCAATACAATCTTGGAGACGCTCACAGTAAAATAACAAGAAATCTATAACTACGTTATTGTTCTTGGAATGTGCCAATGTCGGTTTTTCAAATGCGTGTTTATAAACTATTTTAACCTACACACCGTGTGGCGCCTAATTTGGATACCTATTCGCATATTATTACAAAACATTTTTGGAGGAGGAGGAGGAGGAGGCGGAGGAGGAGGAGGAAGAAGAGGAGGAGTGGGAGGAAGGGGAAGGGGGAGCAGGAGGAGGAAGAGAGAAAAAAGCAGGGTCGAACTAGCCCATTTAGAGATTTTCGGGGCTTAAGATCCCAGTTATCTTAAGGCTTTGGTATATGTGTTACTAGGAAACCTTTCCTATTATTGCCCAACCGTTACACTCTGTAAAGTTACAATTTTGAGGAAGCCATGTATAAAGAGATGCGCTACCAGTATAAATACAGTGCAAATAATCTATCCAGCATGTAGGCAAATCTAATAAGAAGAACCTAGCTATTGCATTCTCCCACCCACACCATCCACTCAATGTGGTAAGATAATATTTTTGTATATATTTTTCACCCTTGGGTTATAGGGGAATGAGGGTGGTTATATCGCATTTTTTTGATGTTATTATATTAACACACTTCCAGCCCCAGTAATTCTGCGCGCCTTTTAGACATGTTTCATACATTCTAGGTTTGCCGGTACATTTGCGCGGTGATGCAATATTCACATACGAGGTGGACGCGATATTATCAATACATATACATATACGTGCATTATGCTTGAAGAGTAATTTAAAGAGGTTACTTGATTCATATAGTGTCTATAGTATATACGAGTAAGTACGTATCAAGAGCAGTTATGAAACATTGTTGACGAAGAGTTTCATACCGACAAGCCCAAATAGTACACTGATGGTTCTGACAAAACTTACGTCTTTCTGATGCTTTTGCACTACATGGAAATATGAACTAGGAGTTGACTCCAAGCCGTAGCAAATATAAAGTCAATCTACTTGAAGTCATTTTTCAAATAGTTACTGCCAGTCGTTGACTTACAATCAGACTGCCAAAATCTATCTCAGTATGTGATTACTTTTTACCAACTAGTTTCGATAATTTTATACTTTTTAAAATATTTTGTGTTGCATGTACGTGAAGATGGCCTTTAAAGTCGGCGAAACAGTGTATTTCTAGTCATTGTTTTAAGTTTAGAACTTAAATTGAAACCACATATGTAAAAATTACTCTTTACTGACGTTTCGGCCAGCCCGGTGCCCTTTTTCATCGAACAGATCAACATGAAGATGTCAACATATTATATTCATATAAAACATAGGGAGACATTGCAATACCCATTTAAAGGTACATACAGATACAAATAAAATATACATATAAATACAAGTACATAAAATATACGATAATTATCGGGATCGCTAGAGTAGAATACAATGCATCGAAACTTGTTTCGGAATCGACCCTGCATGAAACAGTAATGTATTAAATAATTTTGTGGACATTATTACACCCCTTTTTGCTAGTGCTGAGAGACTATGTTGTTGATTGCGCAGACATTACGTGTCTCTAGGATTGTAGCCACTACGGGTGCAAGTATCAGTGTGAGCATAATTTTTAATGTTTTGTTTAGCGTAACATATACAGCTAAAGATTTAAAAGGACAATGCAGTATCAAATACGTTTCAGCGGGATGTACGGCCACTATTCAAGGTCATCATGGGATTGATTCTTTTCTGTACAAATAAGTCCTCTTCAGCAGATAATGCAATAATTCAATGACGATTGGATTTGCCCATAATACGACAAAACAGTGCTTGAAAATCTTGATGACGAGTAAGTCTCTACGTGATTTTTTAAAGTGAGCTTTGAAATCCATCAGTTATCTAGGAAACTTTACAATTTGAATCTCTTCAACTAGATTACCCTGAATAATAATATTGAAATTATTTTGTGAACTCCCTAGACCCTAGAGGAAACAGAAATATTTAAGTTCGAAATTTTTTGCTCCTTCAGTGCTATAACATTCAATCTAAAGCATCTGGATCAATTTCATTTTCATTTCACTTTGCTTGTGGTTCTGCATGCTTATGCTTGAATTGATGTACCTACTCTGTACACAGACTACTGACCTGCATATAAGGGATAATAATCTAGCCAAGTAGCATCCATTAAAAGGTTAATAACAGCAATAAGCGTACATAATGCCGCGGCATGGGAGGCAAACGCTCATTTTAAAAGTGTTAACTGTGCAAACGGCCAGGCACTAAACGAGTAGGGGCTCGTTCCTGGCCCCTTTATGTAGGCTTTTACGGCCGTGATGGTAGCGAGGTCCTTTACGACATACATACAGAATGTTTTCATTATGTGCAAAGTGGTGACACTGCCAAATCATACGGAGATGATTCAACATTACGAGAATAATTAAAAGCTGGGCATATACGACATATATACTAAGTGACAAAATAAAGAATACCCAGTAATAATGAGCTTATTATAACAATTTTTGCATATATGTTTCTTGGGGTTGGGGCAAAAATGCAAAAACTCAATCATTTGTTGAGCCTCCACGACGCCTTATGCACTCAGAAACAAGTCTGAGCGTACGCCTAAACAGATGGTTGATTTTCTCTCGAAGTATACAGGGTGGCGCATCGAAAACGAAATAGACGCATTTACAGGCAGCTCAGTTTTTTTTTAAAAACGCTTAGACCCGTCGATTTTGTTTTTGAGGAGGACACGAGTCTGGGAAAAAATCACGTTAACACGTGAAGCCCCCTGGGCGGGGGTGACACCAACCTCAAAATCTTAAATGGAAAGGGGGGTCGAGTGATACCGTATTTTAAAGGTCTTTCAATTCCCTTTATAATGATGTAAAATACATGAGCTTCAGTTCAGTAGTTTTGAAGATTTATTGATTTAAAGCTTAAATAAGACTTTAATAGGTACATCAGGTTAGTTTGTATTACTTTCAGGAGAAATTTGACTAAAAGAATTTACCTAATAAGTAAATGCTTTTCTTCACTACGCCCATGGTTCGTTTATCATTTTGTTGTTGAAAATAGCTATTGGTGCGTTTTTTATTGGCAAAAAAGTTATCTTTTGAAGAAAGATCAGGAAATATCTCGTACTTATTTTAAATAGGAATTTAATAGTTTGCGATTGAATTGACCAAACTTTGTTGCTAAAATAACTTGTAACGCTCTATTATATAAATTAACCATGGTATATTCCACAGCAGAAAGAGTTAAAATTATCGAAATATTTTTCGGAAATAATCAGTGCGCTAATAGAACAGCAGAAATATTTAATGAGCGACATGAGAACAGTAACTTGCATGGAAAATATGTTCTAGAATTTGTAGCTAAATTTCGGGATACTGGGTCAGTCGCCAATAAGAAACGCAACATTGAAAATCCCATAAAGAACGAAGCAATAGGAGTGGGGCTTTTAGGGCAAGTTTATGTAGATTCTACGTTGAGTACCCGCAAATTGGAGACTGTACGTGGTGTTAGTCGACGTACTGTCCAACGGATTCTAAAGGCCCATAGTTTGCATCCGTATAAAATTCACCTGGTACAAGAACTTAATGAAGACGATTTTGATCGGCGATTACAATTTTGTGAAGATATGAGTGAACGAATTATAAACGATGAACATTTTTTATTCAACACTTCCTATTCCGGCGAATGTACCTTTTTCTTAAATGGCGTAGTAAATCGTCATAGCTGCCGATATTGGTCCGATTCTAATCCCAGAATTTATCATGAGGTTCATACACAGCAGCCACAAAAATTAAATGTTTGGGCTGGTATTTTTGGTGATCATTTAGTTGGTCCTTTTTTCTTACCTGGAAATTTAACCGGTGAAATGTATTTGGAATTACTGGAAGACGCCATAGATGTTGCATTAACAGCCATAATTGAAAATCAGAATGATCGGCGGTACATTGCGAATAGGTTGATGTTCCAACAGGATGGTGCCCTAACACTTTACGCATTACGTGTTCGACAATATTTAGATCAGACGTTTCCAGATCGATGGATCGGTAGAAGAGGTGCCATTGATGGCCCCCAAGATCGCCAGATTTATGACCTTTGGATTTCTTTATGTGGGGTCATTTAAAAAGCAAAATCTATGCTACTCAGCCAACATGATTAGAAGACCTGCGACAAAGAATTGTGAATGAGTGCCTTCAAATTACTCCTCAAATATTGCAAAATGTGCGGCAACGTTTTGAGCAAAATCTTTATTATTGCATGGAGAGTCATGGTGGCCATTTTGAACATTTACTTGCCTAACGGGTCAGTTCATTCTTTATTTTTAAAATACTTTGTTGCCAAATGTATTGATCTCCACTAATGATGATGTATTAGTTTTATTTAAACTTTAAATCAATAAATCGTCAAAACTGCTGAACTGATGTACATTAATTTTATATCACTATAAAGGGAATTCAAAGACCTTTAAAATAAGATATCACTCGACCCCCCTTTCCATTTAAGATTTTGGGGGTGGTGTCACCCCCGCTTAGGGGGCTGCACGTGCTAACGTGATTTTTTGCCAAACTTCGTCTGAGCGTTTTTCAACAGAAAACTGAGCTGCCAGTAAATGCGTCTGTTTCGTTTTCGATGCGCCACCCTGTATATGTCACCCTAGGCTATTTTTACCTCGTGTCAAAGTTCCGATGGAGTCTGTGGATAAACGGTGTAATCTTCTTCCCATATTGTCCAGAATGAGTGCCTTCAAATTACTCCTCAAATATTGCAAAATGTGCGGCAACGTTTTGAGCAAAATCCTTATTATTGCATGGAGAGTCATGGTGGCCATTTTGAACATTTACTTGCCCAACGGGTCAGTTCATTCTTAATTTTTAAAATACTTTGTTGCCAAATGTATTGATCTCCACTAATGATGATGTATTAGTTTTATTTAAACTTTAAATCAATAAATCGTCAAAACTGCTGAACTGATGTACATTAATTTTATATTATTATAAAGGGAATTCAAAGACCTTTAAAATAAGGTATCACTCGACCCCCCTTTCCATTTAAGATTTTGGGGGTGGTGTCATCCCCGCTTAGGGGGCTGCACGTGCTAACGTGATTTTTTGCCAAACTTCGTGTGAGCGTTTTTCAACAGAAAACTGAGCTGCCAGTAAATGCGTCTGTTTCGTTTTCGATGCGCCACCCTGTATATGTCACCCTAGGCTATTTTTACCTCGTGTCAAAGTTCCGATGGAGTCTGTGGATAAACGGTGTAATCTTCTTCCCATATTGTCCAGACGTATTCAATGGGTGTGAGATTGGGAGATCTAACGGCCAAGGAAACACATCAACTTGATTATCCTCAAAATGAATCAACGTAATTCTGGCTATAGGTGGTCGCGCATCATCTTGTTGGAAAAGTGGGTGATGAGCTCCGCAAAACATGTTGCTCCCTCTCCTCCTGGATGTAGTGCACGGCGCTCATGTTGCCGTTGATCAATACTAAGGGTGCCCTGTTTCTATAAGCAATAGCATCCGATACCATAATTCACCAGAATATTGAGTCTCATCTTTCACCTCGAAGGCTTCTCACCCTTGCACGGATATTTGGATTCACCACCCAAGACAAAGATATTCCGTTTGAGGTCCCAGTTCAGCCGTTCTCGGCACCATTTATGTGGTGCCTAGGAGTTAGAGGTAGGACTAACTTAGAACGGTATGAAGTTAGTGAAAAATCGTTGATCTGGCGATTAACAATTCGGATTGAAATAAGCTTTTCATGCTTTCCAAATCATTGGTACGCAGTTGACGAGAAGCGGTCCTTCAACGCCAAAAACCTAGGGCGGCGATCTTTGTGTGGAGCCGTTTTTCTGACACGCTCTGTACCTCTAAGTGTTCATGTACGGCGTTTCGAGTCGATGCCCAACAATGAATCACCACTTCCATGCAAGCTATTTCTCTAAAAGACCAACCCATTACAATAAATTGAGATATGCTATAAATCAGCGGTCGCCAACCCGTCGATCGCAAGCTATGGGTATCCCACAAAGGCAATTCTAATGGCTTACAATAAATTTTGAAATGGTGTAAAAATCAAAGAAACTTTCATAAATTTTGTAAATTCTCATAATAAATACAAGCAGCGGCAACACTGCGGTGAGCGATCTGTTCGAGAACGATCGCGGTTACTTTAAACGGAATAAATACGCAAGGCGCGGCGACAGTGTGCTCAGTTTAAAACTGAACGGCACAAAGTCCAGCGGTTGGGTTATAGTTGGCCTGCAATTGAAAACATTATGAGCAGTAGTAAGAAGATGTAGACATACCATTTCCATTCGGAATGGAAAGAACAATATGTCTTTACAGAAGTTACAGGTATGTTTGTTATGTAATACATCTGTTTCCGTTGCTAAAAAGGCAATACCGAGATACACTATAAAACTGTACATTCGTTTTTTGAAAAATCATTCTTATAACGTTCTGCAACCAGAACGGCAATACTGAAACAATTAAAAAGTCGGTTGATTGGACTACAGACAATATTTTTAAAAACAATCGACAAAAGTAAGGCTGCAACTGAAGCATCATACCGGGTGACCCAGATAATTACACTTATGAAGACGGGGAAATGATAAAACAGGCATTTTTAGAAGCTACGGAGTCATTATATGTCAACTGTAGAAACAAAGACGAGATAGTGTCTGCTATAAAACCTAAGCAAATTTCTGCTAATACCGTGATGAATATAAGTAATGAGCAATGATATAGTTTTACAGTTGAGAAATGACTTCGATAACTGTGCTTATTTTAACTGCAGCTGGATGAATCCACACGTGTCGTTGACACTTCTTTGATGGCCGTGTTCGTCAGGATGGTTTTTAGTGATTAAAGAAGATTATTTGAAGTTTATTCCACTAAAAGGAAAAACTACCCGGTAGGACTTGTTTTCTTCTTTTAAAAACATTATTTCTTCTGAGAAAATTCCAATATCGATGGTAGGCTTGACTACCGGTGGCGCTCCAGCTGTGGTGGGTCCTAATAAGGGTCTCGTGGGGTTATGTCGTAAAGATGAAAGTTATCCGCAATTTCTCGTTACAAAGAAGATTATTCAAAACCTTGGACGATGAAATTGACTGTCAATACGGGGAACTATTTATTCACTCTGAAGTCCGATGGTTGAGTGGGGAACGAGTGCTGAAACGTTTTAATGATATCATATCTGCCAAACTCCAATTTTACAAACAACGTGATGAACCGATTCCGGAAGTTACAGATGAACATTTGGATAATTGTATTCAAATGGCGGATGTAGTTATATAGTATGTATTAGTTATTAGTTTATTTAAGTTTACTAGTACGTATTAGATAAGAGTATGTATGTATGTTTCATACAACTGCATATATTTTCATTTTAAGTTGGCTTACATTGCTTACGGCTAGGTAACATACTGTTTATTCCGAAATTATCAAAGTAGCTCAACACCCTGAAAAGGTTCGCGACCACTGGTATAAATCAAAAAGGGAAATGTTACACCAAACTACGTCTGGAAATTTAAGTATTGTAGCGAGTTCTCCATCGCTAATCCGTAACCAAAAAATTATAGCATAACTTCCTAGATAAACCCATGCTTTAATCAAATCTAAAAGCCAGGTTATAATATGAAAGAACTTCGATCCACACCATAGACCACGCAATTATCTGAAAAATCTCCGAACGTTAGTCCCAAAAGTGAGAAACACATTAATATAAGAAATTATTCAACACGTCCTGCTCAATTTGATCGCAATCAAGTAAAGGCAACTGACGACGCAAAGGCAACGTCATGTTCCAGCATAAATCGAACGTACACTAGAGGGTAAATTGAGGTTTCGGTTAAATCGCGTGATGGAGTAGGTCTTCATACAGAAGCTTGCGTGCCGCTGCTTTGTACTCGTGATTCCGTGAGGAAAACTCCGGAGGGCTTTACGAAACATCTGTGCGAAACTATCATTTTAAAGCTTTGTGGCTACAGGCTAGTCAAACTATTAAGTAGTTAGTATAATGTTGGCTTTATTGTGCAATTAAGAGTTTAGAAAAGAATTCCTTAAATATTCTATTACTACTGAATATTTGCTCGATATGAATTCTCACCTAATGGCGGGAAGACTTGTGCTAATTTAAGATGTGTGATGCAGACATATTTCTGTTGCTAAAGCAAAAAATGGCGTTAAGTACGTTGATTCTGCACTTTGTATGTAACGCTGTTGAAAAAGTTAGCTATACCGGCTGTTTCAAATTCGACCCGCACCATAGGGATCTCGGAAACATTAAGAGAAAAGAAGTCGCTTAAATGAGGGCAAAGTTGCGTATTTAGGTAATCAACAAAGTGCCGCCTAGAAAGTTTCGAAATTCGAAGTACTTTCGGAGAGAGACTGAAAAGGCCGAATATTTCCAAAACAGTTTTATTTTTTCCCTAACTTTATTTGTAGTGGAATTTCAAAATAAATTGCACATTGACCTTGTCATTTTTTCTCCTTTGCAAGATGGCACAATTAGCATTTCAATATCACGTTTCGCATTTTGTCCTTCAGCCAGAACTATATTTTCTCTTATAGACGCCACATTAGTTTTTCACACAGATGAATAGAGTCTATGATTCTGATTCCAAAATTGTATAATATGATATACACTACTTTCATTATCACATAGTACTTTGTTTCATACACCAGACCAGACTTCAAGTTGAACATAGCAACAGAGTTTGAAAGACTGAGAGAGAAGACGGTAAATAAACCGAGCAGTGAGCCATGTACAGAGAAGGGTCAGGCATTGCCTAGGAAATAACGGACAAGATTTTGAATATCTACTATCATATACCTCTGCTCATTTATGACTATTACTGTTATTACCATCAATACAACTTTCATGTCGTGCTCAGGCTTTACCATACCTTAGAATTGTTGATCCAACAACAAATGTATGGCCAACTTAGAAAATATATGACTGAATTTATGACTAAAAACCGTATGAAAAACAAAGTTGGTGATGGAACTCAAAGGAAGTAACCTCTTGTAGAGGAGAAAAAGTCACAATGACAACATATAGCTTACTTTGAAATCCCATCTCAAGTAAAGTCAATAATAGATTTTGCGATAAATCTGGTCAACCAGACAAATGATAATTCTAGGCCTTCCTAGGAAATACTTTCTTCAATCACTAAGGTTTGGTAATGACAATGTATGACATATAAATTTTTTGGAAAAATATAAACGATTTTGGAAAAATTGGGAGTCTTTGAAATTTCGAAACTTTCTAAGCGGCTAAATGCACAACTTTGCCCCCATTCAAGCAACTTCGTATCTCTTAGTGTTTTCGAGATCCCACTGATGAGGGTCGAATTTAAAACACCCGGTGTATGTATAACAAAATAATTAAATAGGTCAAATCAGTGAATCAGGCTATTTCTCCGCTATCCTTCTGACTGAACCTTTCAACATTGGTATGACTAGCCTCGCCCCGCCCCAGACCTCCAAACTGCAGTTAGATTAGGTGCGTGAGAAGGGTTTATCTAAAATATTTCTCTATCAAATATACTGGAAAATCTATGATGCGTGACATGAAATATGCCAGATAGATACGTGGAATTACCGGACTTATAAATATACCATCGCCAAGAACTTGAGATATACCTAAACCCTCCCTCACCCCTCACGACCAACAACTTCAAACTTACAATCTCAACAAAATTTGTTATGACAATGATCAGGGACCTCTGAAACGCCAGAAAACGAAGTTTGAGTGAATTTGATCTTTTTTCGTTTCTTTTGCTTCTAGTTCCGCGGCCACTGAACCGATTTTCAAAAGCTACCAAGCCCTCGTATTTGGCATCGTAGTAAGCTTCTGTCAAAACTTCATCAAAATCCAAGAGGTACTTTATAAGCTATAGACTTTATCAGAATTAGCGGACAGAAAGACTGGCGGAAATGAGTGACGGTTTTTCGTGGACTGCATATCATATGTTATAACGTCCAAAACCATATCTAATTTCCCAAGGGTGGGCCATCCGTTGGTTTCTTTTTTAAATTGGTATTAAAACTACACTTCTTCAAAAATATGGAACACTCGATACTTTATTCAAAAGAATACACCTTCCGATTATTTATGAAAGACAATTCCAGTTAAATGGCTACCGCGGCTGGCCTGGCAGTAGTCCATCCTCTTAACGCAGCGGTCCTTAAAAGTACCCCATAGGGAATTATCCATGGGCGTCAAATCACAGCTGTGGGCTGGCCAATGAACGTCTCCAAAGTAACTGATAACGCGATGACCGAACTTAGTGTGTAAAAGATCGATGGTTACACGGCTGGTGTGGCATGTTGCACCATCCTACTGAAACCAGAGATTGTGCAAGTACATGTCGTGTAATAGTGGAAACAAAAAACACCGCAACATGTCTATATAGCGTTCCCCGTTTACCGTCACACTGTTATCATCTTCATCTTGAAAAAAGTAGGGACAATATCCCACCACTCCAAAAGCCACACCAAACAGTTACTCTTTTTGGTTGCATTGATTTTTCTAGGAAGACATGTGGATTTTCAGAACCCCAAATCCTACAGCTCTGCTTGTTAATGTAACCTGCTAGATGGAAATGGGCTTCATCCGACAAGATAATTTGGCTACCAAAATTGACGTCCGTTTCCAATTGATTTAGAGCCCAACACAGCACTTACTTTAAAACGATCCACTCGTCATAGTGGAAGTTTGACACAATATATATGTCAATGTGTTGACCATGGAAGCGTTATCAACTGTCAAAATAATACCAACTTAAAAAATTATGGCCCACCCTTCATATTCCTCACGATTACAATATTTCCTCGCCATTGCTCAGGAAATAGAAGATCTTAGTTGACCTTATAATATAAAAAAACTTAGTATTCCAGTATCTCTTCAGTTTAGATGGGTACTATCGTCAGGAGATAGCTCCAGAATTTTTTTTGTACCGAAGCATCCGCGTAGGCAGAATGCCGAGACATCGCGGCTGCTATGATGATCCCAAAGAAATTTTGTTTATCCGATTTTTTAACTGCCTAAGGTTAGTAGAACTGGAATAATCCCCAACTTCCCTTGTCTTAATGGTTTCCATAGCACCAGCTTTCAATGCCGGCTTTTAATAACATCCCCGACAACCAGTCAAGATACTCATTTCCATTGTTTCAAATAATTACTGCAGTCGCTGTTACGTTAGAATTGGCTGTAGCATGTTTCACAAAACCTAGGAGGTACAGTCTAGATCTTCAAACTTAATTACCCGTTGCCCAATTGTATGAAAAAACAACTACATTTATAGCTAATCGAGTGAGATTAATTGCTGAAGTACTAAAAAATGTACATAATAACTGTATATTAAATAAATCGCTTCATTGAAGCATTGACATCACAATATTCACTTGAAGAATTGAAGTTTTCGCACATATCTGTCAACGGTCTTTTTCTTGAAATATTTATATTTCAGAGTGAAACCTTCTTTTCCGTTATTCTCCTAACTCTTTGTGAGGGCACACCGAGGGCTGGATCAGGACCAACAAGGCCGCTCTCGTGAATGCGTCCGCCGTAAGTATAATTTCTATGTACCACAACATGTCTCGATCTCACCTCAGTGATATGGAGTGCGTCGCTGCCAAACCCTCCAGAGACCACCTTACAGTGGATCTTTATACTCGCAGTAACTTTTCAGACATTTAGAGCCTTAATGGTGACCTAGCTGTCGGAGTAGAGAATTATTTTTCTCCTAGGCCCATCCCACACCAGAATATGGGGTACACGACAGCATCGCACCAATTTTGGTCACAGTTTAAAAACATACTATCATTACTAATGGGCGCTACAAAGGAACGACGCCGTAGCAGAAACCGGTTATCAATTTCGATGGTCTTGATTCCTCATCCCGAACTGGACGGTTTCGATACCAGCACTTACAAAAGTTTGCCAGGTTTAGCGAACTGTTTGGAATGTATACTTCTGTTGATTCGGATATTGTTTTCACTTTTAATGGCTCTAAATGAAAAATCTATACCTGTAGCGCATGTGTGCTGGAAATACTTTATGCTATTGGTCGATCACGGGGATTGTAGTATGGAAAAGGTTGGAACGGGTGTTAAAGGGTATTAACTAATACCTCTAAAGCGATGCTTTGTTGACTGGAGCCTTTTGAGATGTTTATACAATTTCTAATGCCCTTTTAGAAATATTGTAGGTGAGACTATACTTCAGCGCATATCGCAAATACTTCATTTCTTACTTTAAAATGAAAGAATATGATGTAACTTTTACGAAAATATCATTTTTTCTTTAAGGAACCCTCTGCTTGCTATTTTATAGAACTTTTCATTTTTGGTGGTAAGGAATAGAATACTTGCTTTTTGTACAAAAGGATGCTCTAAAGTATAAGAATATAAGATACACTGTATAGTACTAAGGAAAATAGATGAGAAACTGTAAAAAATCGTTGTTATTTGCAAAAAAAAAGGTTCAAAACCACACATATTTTGTCAATTATCATTCGATTCCCTGGCTACTACTGTTTGCGTTAGTGACGGATTTTCTACATGAAATGCTTCACAGTTCACTTTCTTCTGTATCGCCAAACTTTTTCTTACCTCGCTGTATTTGTTACTATTTTTACTCTCTCAGTTTTATCGTGTGGAATCATTTTAGCTTTTATATGGCAATATAACAAGAATCCAAAAATGATCCATACTCCAAGCTCCGCACCACAATGATTAACTTGTAGATTGTTACTAGTTTGAAGTCGTAGCGTTTGAAAACGAAGTGCGAGGATCCGCATTATGGTAGCAGCGATATTCGCAGCATCTTCCAAGCGGTATCGTTAATTTCAAACTGGGATATAGAAATAATCGAAACCACAATCGGAATCAAAAGCATTGAGATCCATCAAATTCTCCTTACGATATCGCTCCTTTGTAACGACTCGTTCAGAACCGAAACAATTCTACCATGTACAACGAAAAATAAAACTCAAGTTTCAATGCTCATTAAACGCAGATAATCTATACGGAGATTGGAAGATGCTTCCTTTAAAAATTAACCGTAATCCCTCTCAGAGTAGCGGATTATACAAAGAATTCGTGACCCCTGCACATTATGAATTAAGGTTTAATTTATATGACGATCCTGGGGAAGGGATGAGTGTTTAAGCGAGTTTTAAGAGTGTGCCGGTTCGCGTATCCAAAGTTTAATAAGCCTTATAAATATTTATGCGCGATATCTGGGGGAGCATGGAAACTCTCCTCATTTTCTCCTTCATGTAGCAGCTCTAATGACGTTTGCGCGTCCACCGAATGATCTTTTCGAGATGATACGCTCAGCAAGCTTTTTTATTGGGAAATGAGTTCATTTTTAAATTCCTATGCCAGAAAGTGTTGTAATCGCGAAGCATTTTTGAGATTCAGTATTTTTCGTATTTTACATGGCATGTAAAAAAAAACCATGCCATGGTGTGTCTGTTTGTCTCTCTGTCTCCCCGCTCCCTCTATCTGTCTGTCTTTCAATTCGTCCGCTAATTGTGCTCCCATATATAACTTTGAATGTGTGGCAGGGTTATTACGTAAAAAACCTATACAGTGTCTGCGAAAGGTTGGGAAATCTCGGAACTGGAGATACAACAGACGAAAATATGTATGTGAATTGATGACAACGGTTTTACTTCGTTAATATTATTTTCGGACGAACCAGAATTTGGAAGGGATGGGCCCATTAACACGCATAATATTTACATTTATGCAGACGAAAATCCTCATGCAATAATACAAACCAGCCACCAAGTACAATTTCAAATTAATTTATGGGCAAAATAATTGGACAATATTTAATAGGAGTTACCACCTAGACTAAATGGCCAAAGGTATTTACAATTTATTGAAGAACAATTACCCACTCTGCTGGAAGATGTTCCATTACAAACACGCATGAATATGTGGCATATGCGGATATTATCCAAAGCAACTTGAGTATTATTTTATAAAAATGTTTTATCATCATGGTACAAATAATGCATCGGAACTTTTAAAAACAAATTTCTCGAAAACTAACAAGTTAACCTTTTTAAATGTGGACATACGAAATACGAAAATTTCGGTCAGTTGCTGTATACAGGGTAGCACAAAAAAGTTATGTGTTATTTACCGAAATAGTGCTGTAAGTGGCGCCCTCTAGAAGTTTGGCCATAAAAAATAACTGATTCTCGTTTCTCATACTAGAAAACCTCCCTATACCGAGTTTTATGCCAAAATACGAAATACTTCTCAAGCAATAAGGAAAAATAGAAAATAAAATTGTAACTTTAACACCCTGTATCTCGCAACTATCAATTTTTGGGACTGGGATATGTTTAGGTCAATTCGCATATTTTGGCCTGTAGTATCTCCAGTTTCGAGATTTCCCAACCTTTCGCAGCGTGAAAAAAAGACGAAATATCAACTTTCTGGCTAGATAGCTGCCAGTATACCAATAGTTCATTATGCTATTGCTGGCTGTGACCGTCATCCTAGCGTCATCTATGAAGGAATGACCGAAGGATATGCCAGTGTGCGTTGTTGGTTGCAGAATGCCAAGATAGTCTGTAGAGTATGTATCTCTGAGAAAATGTGAAGGAAAGAGAATTAGTTGACCATCATCTGGATCATTGTGTGGTGATTGTGTATAATGGTCTTCATGTGTATAAAATCAGTTATATTTGCTATGTGTGCTGCACGTGAAGTATATTATTAGGTGTGCCCGACGAGTTATTTGTGTTGCCACTTGTGCAACCAACAAAGCATGTTGAGGAACTGACTTGCTCTATGACCACTGAGCCGTGCCGTTGGGTCATTCATCCATAGATGACGCCTATGGTGACGCTCCAAGCGTTCATAGCGAGAAAACGCGGAATGAACGATTTACATACTTGGAACTATCTAGTCAGCAAGTTGACATTTTATGACAAATAAAGTTTTCAAATGAAATATTGACGAATATGAATGGATATGCATAGAATTTAGAATATAAATTCGTATTTAAAATTTCAGATTGCCTATGCATGGACTTGAACCGGATTTTTCGGTATTTTAACCGAAAAGAAAATATTTACCTATAACATCATTCTCCACGATTTTTCAAAATAATTTAAATATTTCTATACTTGCCGAAAAAGAGCTGAAACCAAAAATAAAGCTAAAAGTTAATTTTATGGAGTATTCATAGCTTTATGCCACATATCAATCATACATATGTATACATACTCAGGCAGTCGGGCACATGGGAGGCGTAGATTTGGGTTGCCTATGATTATGAACGCATATCCTCATCCCTTACTCCGCAAAAGGTACAGACTGGTAGATTACCGTCATTACCTGATCACCGGACAAGCAATAAAGAAACCGAAACCTGTCTGTTTTAAAAATAAATATTTAATTAAAATGAGAGGTGAGTTCAGGGGTGAAATAAAAAAATATTCACAATCTGATAAGCAAGTATCGAAAAAGGAGTTCCCAGAATGGTTTGCAAAGTACTTTGAAAGAGCGACCAGTATGCACATTGTAGAAGTTGTAATATAGAACTATGCCCTCAAAAAACATGTTGTGTGCGCGCCCAATACAATATCAGACGTTTTTCATGACTCAAAGGTCTTTGATCTACCACTAATCTTGGGACGGCATTTACTTATACCGACCTCAACGACACTATTTACCGATTCCGTTTTTTATCGGTTTGGCGACACTGCAGATTACTTTAAAAGCAATTGATATCCCAGACGTGGTATAATAATAGAAATAGTAAGAAAATGTAACAATGTTTGGAGATACATTTTCATAAATAGGTATTTTTGATTCTGACTTATAATATCTAGACGAGGAATAATAGGTGGATGCGGATATTTTTACAAATATCGAAGTTTTAGGACCCAGAAATGCAGAATGTGCTGTTTATTTACATTTGGTGTGGCTTTCTAGATCATACATTGGCAAAAATTGTTTTTGATGTAACAAAAGATGATGAACCAGTTGGAATACGTTTTATATCCTTTTTTTTCAAAATAACAAAAATCGATGCATTTCGACAAGTACATATTATGTACAACACCCTGTACGTGATATACAGATAAAACTAGATTGCCATGCATGAACAGTCGTCAAAAACAGTGAAAACATCCAACCAAATATAATAGAAAATCGACCTATTATTTGCAGCATTCTCATTGGTCCCACTTAAATAACTGACCGTCTTTCCTGAAATGATAAAATTTTAAATTCTATGAAAGTTATCCTAATTCTAAACCACAAAGACATAATATTACATCTATAATGTACCCTTATTTATAAGGCAACCGTTTTTTCACGACTTTATTCAACATTTCAATAGAAATACCTGATATTCACAGAACTTTGACAGCTTCTGTCAAATTGCATTTCGATAAGGTCTTTTCCTATTCGTCCAAGGGACCGTTAAATATTAATGCTGGTGAAAATGGCCCTTAGGCTTCTAGGTAATAACCTATTCAGAAGCTCCTGTAATATCACGCATCTGCTACACATAATAGTCGTACATATGTTAAAACGCTGGTAAACTGAAATCACGTTATAATAACACGTCTCGACTAGACCGTGCGACCGCCCGATGATAACGGTTCAGGTCTGACCAGATTGATAGAGCAGCCATCACCTACTTTCCATGGTCCAGGGTCAACCTGGCACCCTCACCGCTGGTGTCCCTGGTAACACATACATGTTTTTTTACTACACCGAATATGATCTAACCATTTTCAAATCAATATTTTTTAACACTATGGAAGTAGAGCTGGGTTGTTCATAAATCAATCAGAAGTGAGACGACAGTAAGAATCAAACTATAGTCCATCCATGTAGCTTACATTACTAACATTATACAGGGTGTTCCATAATTATTGCGACAAAATGATAGGGGTTGTAGTGGGCATCAAAATGAACAATTTTGCCTTATAAACCCCTGTTCGGAAATATGCCGTTTGGGCTGCAGCAAAAAAAAAGAGCAGCTTACCTACAGTAATTGCTCAAAGTATCCTCCACCTTGCTCAATACACAGCTGTGCACGATTGTTCAATGATCGGCGAACTCTGTGGCATACCCCCGATATGTCCTGAACATGTGCGGACGCGGCCATCACTCTTCCCTTGTTGGTTGGGAACAGGAGTTTCGTACACTAAAGCTTTCAGATGGCCCCAGAAAAAATAATCCAGTGGGATCAGGTCGGGTGACCGCGCAGGCCAAGGCACAGGGCCACCTCGGCCTATCCACCTATTTGGAAATTTATCGTCCAAATACTGCCGCACTTGTAAAGAAAAGTGGGCTGGAGCGCCATCGTGTTGAAACCACATGTTGGCTCTTATGTTCAGTGGCACATTTTCTAATAGTTCCGGTAGCACATGCTGTAAGAATCGACCACAAGCATGCCCATCCAAACGTGGTGGAAGCAAATATGGCGCGATGATATGCTCGTCCACAATGCTGCACCAGATGTTAATTGAAAACTGATGTTGGTCTCTATGGATGGCTATGGCATGAGGGTTTTCTTCATCCCAAATGTGACTGTTACGGCTATTCAAATAACCGTCCTTTGTAAAACAGGACTCGTCAGTGAACAAAACGTAGCGACCAAAGTTTGGTTGCCTCAACTCCTGCTGCAGCCACCAAGGACAAAAACGTCGACGCGGCAGATAGTCTTCTGGACCCATGGCTTGGACTTTTAAAAGGTGGTAAGGGTGTAGTTGCTGGTCATGGAGAACCCGTCAAATAGTAGTTTGAGACGCTCCCATGTCATGTGCAATAGCACGCACGCTTGTACGCGGATTGGCCTCTACATGATGCAGAATCGCTTCCTCAAATTCTACTGTGCACCTCGTGAAGGGCCGCCCTGCTCCCGCGAGGTGTCTGATGCTGCCAGTGACACGAAGACGTCCGTGAATCCTTGCAAAAATGGCGTGTTGCGGATGAGGACGTTCTGGAAACCGTTGGGCGTAGATTCGCGAGGCTCGTCTTCCGTTACCACCAGCTTCTCCGTAAATTAAATACATATCCGCAAGTTCCGCATACGAATAACGCTGCATTTTAACACAAGGTACTGTTATTTACTATCTAGTTTGACGCACCACTCAGATAAATTAAATGAATCGGTGTGGAGAATTTACGATAACAAAAATGTAAATACAGCAGGCTTTTTTTTACAAACCGGCGAGACCATGAAATGTGCTAGATGAACATTTTGCAGCTGGTGAATGTTTTGTTTCTCCTATGAGCTCTTAAGGTAAAATTAGCGGTAGTGTTCAAACGGCATATTTACGAACAGGGGTTTATAAGGAAAAATTGCCTATTCTTATGCCCTCTACAACCCCTATCATTTTGTCGCAATAATTATGGAACATCCTGTATAACATTGAGTAGAATTATAAACTTTCAGCAATAAAACATCAATGTATGAAAATCAGTGGGAAATGTCAAACAGTTGTGCCAATATAGCCGGGTCTTAAAAAGGTTAACATATGTTGCTAGCTAATCTATTGCAGTTAGATAATGCAGTGAGATGTTGCCCGTTTAGTGCCATTATAGCCAAATGCTATTACAAAAATATTGTAAGTTTATGTCAGTATCCCCAGAGTGAGCGGTAACGTTCCCTTGTACGTACTGGGGACTTACGGGTGGGGCGGTAGACAGCCAAGAAGAAATTGGATGGGCAATGCAATGGTTAATTTGTGTCTTTCTAAGTACTAAAAACTAGGTATATTCAAATTAAAGTAATTTTGGGGAATGCTAAAAATAATTGATTTTCAAAGTGGGCATCAGACGAAATAAGTTTGAGCACCTTTGGTTTAGATTCCCCATTCTCATATTTAAAAGCTCATGACACCTTTAGTAAGAGTGAGGTTAGATGTTTTGTACTTAAAAAACGGTGGCCGAAACATCGTACAATAAACAGAAACTTATCCATATATGTGGTTTGATTCAGCCTTACCACGTTTCGATTCCTGTTTTCTTTTAGTTACAGCCGTCAAAAGTTTAATGGAGATCAACTCTTATTGTTAAGCCAGCAAAATAATGTGAATTAATAGCTATCCTATAAATTGTTTATGCAGGTACGCCTTTTTTATGGTTTACAAGCTAGTATTTTCGGTTCCAGATAAACTTCTATAAGGTCGATAAGTTGTTTAAATTGAAGTACTGACATAGAACGAAAGCCAGAATAACGAACAAATTCAAAATAAACAGAATAGTTGACACAACCTCGCCGCTCGCGTTTGAAACAGTTAACTGACTTCGTTTGTTGTTCAGGCATCGAAAACTTCAGATTTCTCTTGGAATCGGGTCCGTATTTACTGGCAAGTTTGGAGTTTCTGGGAACTACTCTCTTATATTTACTTAGGATACCTGGAATTTGCCCTCCTCCAGGCCCTATCCGTCTATCTTCCATTTAAATTAGTAAAATTGACTAATATCGTTTATGACTATCGCTGTAGATTTGTGTTTAACCAATATAGATGAAGTTTTTATGATATTGTTCCCATAAATCTAGAAAAAAATGGCGTCAAGTAGATTGACTATATACTCCATACGCCTCCGTTGAAGGTTTGAAAGAATAAAGGTGAACCAAATTGCTTCAAAATGCGAATCGTGATTGATAGGTTCACTTAGATACGAGGAATCTTTGACTTCTGCATATCAAACTATATAAAGCACAACTATCATATTTTGGTTTCCATGGCAGATGTAGGTAAAAATATGTGTGACTTACTATGTTTAACAGGTGCATAGTATCACTGGGATCAGCAGCTTCTTAATAATATAGTATCACAGAGATCAGCAGCTTCTTAACAATAGAAGGTATTCCACCGCACACATCTTCCGACCTACAATTTTCATCCCCTCCAAACAATACCTGAAAATGAGCAGGTATCTCTAAAAGTTTGTAACACAATATTCCAGGCTCTGATTGAATATCTAAACTATGAAAGTATTAAGCTCGCGTTAATATCACGAGCTTCGGTTCACAAATTTTTCTGTTTCTCATTTATGTCAGTGTGTCATATGCGTCACAAGTACTGAGTCAATCTACTTGACTAAATGTTCAGAGATCAATCATAGGCGGAGTAACACAAGTGAAGGTTAGACGAAACGGGTGGTACTTTCAAGGATCATAAAACTAAAAAAAATATACGTGTAAATATAAAACCAGCTAATTGTTGCTAAAATATATAAGTATCTATCCTGTAGCGGTCTGTCAGTGACGACACCACCGAATAGTCGGCAAGGCTTTCACGACGATGCAGCATCGCGCCGTGCGCTCAACGCCAACGATTGCCACTTGAGCACATACATCGGACTTTTATCAATTAATTGTTTTGCTGTTACCGGGATCAAAAGCTTCTTAATGATATAACATCTTTGACTAATACTACAGACGTTACAATTTGCAACCCCCTACAACCTACAGCCCCCACCCCAAGTTTCAACCCTCAAAAAAATTAGAAGCGTCGGAGTCGAAGCTTAAGCGGTTTTTATTTTTTTTTTTTGTATTTTTTGCCCATAGCTCCGCCATCACTATAAAGCGTTTTTATCCTATAGTAATAACATTGTGTGAAAATTTCATCAAAATCCGAGCGGTACTTCTCATATTATATGCGGTTTTAAAATTAGGGGATAGACCGACAGACGGACCGACGGAAATGAGTGGCATGACAAGAAACACCATATCTCAATTTCTACATTTTTCACAATTTCCTCGCCAGTTTTGGCATAGCAAGTAAAAACAGCTTGTGAAATGTTTTTGCAAGAATGCACTCCGGAAAGGACAGGTTAATTCGGCAAAAATGCAGGTAAATTCGAGACACACTGATAACATTTCTAGAAAAGAGAATATGCATAAAAACAATATAAAAAGTCTCTATAAACATAGATGCTACAATGTCAAACAACACTGCTCATATTTACACAAAGTTAGCCGAGCGTTTAAATAGCCACAGCGCACCATAGTCCTGTACGTGGCCGGTTATGTGCATATTTAAACTACGATGGTAGTGATACATCATTGCGTTACCGTATTCTATGTGCAAGAGTGAGATAGAGAGAGAAATGTATGTATGTTAAAGTGTGCGCGCGAATTAGGTGTCCAAAGAATCGCTGTCCTTGGTAACGAGCTTGTTTCTTTCGCGCATTGAAACCAGCAGACCCCAATGGTAAATAACCAGCATGGTATAGTCAACGCCAAACAAAGTGGCGTACACGTCATCAAGGTGGGTGTGTTGAAAAATTTACATTGTTGCCAAACTTTTTGTAAAATAATAAAATTTATTATTTACATATCTAGGTTTATAAGCAATATTAACCTCAAATGAGAACAAAAATAATAGTATAATAAAATTATAGATCTGTACTTGCATAATCATTAAGTATGACAATTATTGATCAGATGACACTATGAAACTACCATATTTAATTGATAGCTTAAAGGTACTGAATAAAAATCCAAATGGGGTCCTCCAAATTTTATGCATGGTATTTATTTTACAGAATTCATACAGAAAAATGCATTCTAAAATTAGGTAAGCTACTGGTGTAAGCTTTTTCTGTACAATAAAGTTAGTCGGAGTTTCTTTCTTCAGCGCTGTCTGAATCTGAATCTTCATCACTCTCAAAGTTGATTATTAAAGGTTCGATGTCTGGTCGATCAAAAATTCGTTCTCTTTCATACCATTTAAAAATTTCTTGCTCAGTATGTCGAACACTATTTTTCCACATGTCTGGGGTAACCGTTTGTAGAGCCTCGTTCCACATATCCAAACAGTCTTTTTCACTGTTACCATCTCTACCAATATGTCTGTTATAGTAACCTTTTGCTATGCCCCAAATTAACTCAATAGGGTTAAATATACAATGGTAAGGAGGCAGACGAAGAACTTTGTGCCCATGTTGTTCCGCCAATTCATCAATCACGTATATTTTAGGTGGTTTGTTTCTAAAAAAGCAGTTATTTTAAGAATAGGAATAAACAAACGAAATATAAACTGTCGACCAAAATATATATAATTAAGAAGCATTATGTACCGACCAACAATACTCAATAGCTCTGTTTTAAACATTGTGTTTAAAAATGGTATGTTTTGATTTGTCAACCAGTCTTGGATATTTTTTTTGTCCATGCATTGTTGGGCACTTTGTTCAATATCATGCTGTGATAAGGGGCGTTATCCAGTATAATCATAGATGGACTCTCCAATTTTTCTAATAACTGATGTTGAAACCATTTCAAAAAATTGTCCTGGTTCATCTCTCCATGGTAATCGCTCAATTTTGTTTTCGAAGAAAATATCGCTTCACTACCCTCAATAAACCCATTTTCATTTCCAGCATGTAATATAATGTATCTAAAATATATTAGTTTTAAATTTTATAGTGCAAATTGTGTAAAAGTACATACCTTTTACCATCTGTTTTAATAGCTTTCACGCTTTTTTGGTTTCCATTTTGCCAAGAGCGACCTATGGTCCCATTTTGAAATATCCAAGTTTCATCGAGGAAGACAAACTGGTATAAGGCCTCAACCTTGGCTTGATTATATTGCCTTAGAAATTCCACCCTTTTCAAAGCTATACTTGGTAGTTCCATGAGCCCTCATCGCGGATTGTCCTTAAGCCACTTAAATCCAAGATCTCTAAGCAACCGCCTTAAAGACGTGGCACTACCATCAAATAATGCCCTATCTCTTAATCGAGACCATAAAGTTTGTATCGTAACTTGTTCTTCTGAAACCATGTGTAATATGACATTATAATTTAGTTAACAAATCAATGCAAATTTCTGATAAGTTATTATAATAAGATCTTACTTTTGTGATACATATTATAGATCACTTCTCGAATGGCACTTGTATCCAATGTCGCTGTGTTGGTAACACGTTTAATATAACTCCGCTTTTTCTTGGGCGATTCTAAATTTGCATCACTTTTCACACCCTCGGAAATACGACTGTCCTTAAACTAATTTTTAAAGCAGCAGCAACACGCTACAAAAAATGAAATAAAATTTCACTATTATTAATATACATTACATATAATTATTAGTAACCTACCTCTTGAACAGCATTTAAAGGCAACAAAGGCCCGTTGTTGTCCCTTTCTTGCTCAAAGTAGTGCATTAACGAGGCCACGAGTTCCTTACACCGACTATTTAACTGTTTGGGCATCTTTATATACCAAAATTGCCTTTATCTACTCGTAAAATGAATAATTTTGTTTTGAAACAAACAGTTGTTGATTTACAGTATGCGGGGCCAAAGAATTTATAAAGATTTGAAATGCCACAAATTGATTCAGTGTCAAAATTAATACAAATGTCAGTTCCCAGTTTAAATAAGTTTCAAGGTGACAATGTGTCAACGCTGCGAAATCGGTTTAGTGCGTTTACATGTCGATAAGTGATTGGAGCGTTTGCAAAACATTTTATTTCGCATAATGCGTCTAAATTTATCAGAAAGCAACTTATGTGATATTTTAATAACAATGTTTATATGACTATTAACCATAATAAGAGAGTAATGACCATTTTACAATTTATATATCACATTAATATGAAACTGCAATAGAGCAATTGTTTGTGATAGAAACCTAGGCATTAGGTCGGGGAATTTTTATCGTGATGACGTGCACGCCACTTTGTTTGGCGTTGACTATATATGCTAAGCCTGGCTATGCACCATATTTTCGCTTGACTACCTGCGATGTATACATAACCAATGTGAAGGAGATATATGACTTTGTAACATACTGTTTGGGACTTTCAATATCAAAATTTACTGCTTGCGTCAGGTAGGGTTTCGAGTATGACCGTACTTGCACCTCAGCTAGCTGACGTAGAATCGTGCGTTAATACAAGTCTGTGCCAAGAGATGGCGCATACACAGGTCAATTTATATCATGCGCATCCTAGCATTTACAACGGCGCAGAGTGGTCCAGAGTACCGACAAGCTGCCAAAAATATTGACTTCGTTCCAACAAAGTCGTGTACCGTACAGTGAATCATAATGAGCGTGCGCAGTACGTTTTAAGTGACACTAAAAACGTACTGCGCACTGAGACCATGATGCAGATCTTCAACAGAATCTTTTGTGGTGTTGACATTATTCATATCAAATCAGTAGCTCCATATGGCACAACATTTCCTAATCCTGGCAGGATCACCATGTAATAAATTTATAAACGCTGAGCTGTTACACCCATAGCGAAAGACCTTAATCCTTTTATGATTAACTTTGTTCCATTTTTTCTGTGTAGCTAAGTATTGCGCGGTAGATGCTCTACTTAAGTATATTATTTGCAGTACCTGACAACTTCTAATAGTTTACAATAACAACATTTATACAGTTTCTGTACAGTGTGTTTGTACCATAGTACACTAATAAATAGAAACCTACTATCAGGTTACCAAACCTTCTATTTCTGCTGCTATTCCTTTATTGCGGACTTGCTTGTTGTTTTTGATCTAAGTTTCCGCAAGACTACTTGCCTTTCTTTACAGAAATATCTGACTACAGTTATTTCCCTCTTGAATCCATACGCATATGTTAATAACACGGATACTACAGGGCCTCTTGACTTTTGCCCTAAGATAGTAGCGTTGAATGGTTTACTAGAAACTTCAAGTTTGATTGTCCTCCATGGGGAAGATAACAAAAGTTCTGCTTCATTGCCAACTGATGATTTGAGGTGCTAACTTATGGATAACGAATTTTATTCATTTTTTGTTACTTTGCTTTCTAAATGTTTGCAAGGTATTCGCATGTATGGATCACTGGGCGATGAACATAGACAGTAGCACTACGCCGAAGTCCAATATAGAGCGTGATGTAAATAGCTTGATGTTGCGCCGTCTCTTGCCACAAGGTTGTATCAACGCACGGAACAGCATATACAGGTTGTGATTGTCAGGTCAGACAATAACAAGCAAATTTCTGTAGCAACACGTACATTTGAAATAACTGAGATATTATATTCTGGAAGAGTCCTAATGCGCCAGCCCAACCCTGCATCGTACGTCACAGGTGCGATTTTTTGTGGCATACCACGATGTCAGTCAGTATCGAAATCAAGCGACACGCGGTCTGTATGTTGATCTAGTTCAGTGGTCGCCAACTCGTCGATCGCGACCTACCGGTATCTCGCAAATACAATTCTGGTGGCTCACAACATATTTTAGAAAGGTGTAAAAATCATAAAAGATTCCATACATTTCTCTAATAAATATTTTATATATTTTATAATAAACACAAGCAATTAAAAAAATTATGACCAGTAAACAGAAGATAAAGACATACCATTTCAAGTCGGAATGGGAAGAACAATATTTCTTTACAGAAGTTAAAGGTAAAAATGTATATTTGTTATGCGATAAATCTGTTTCCGGTTCTAAAAGAGAGAATATCGAGAGGCACTATAAAACTGCAGATTCGAATTTTGAAAAAGCATTTCCATTAGGTTCTGCAACCAGAACGGAAAAACTGAAGCAATTAAAAAATCAGTTAATCGGACAACAGACAATGTTTTTAAAAACAATCGACAAAAGTAAGCCTGCAACTGAAGCATCATACCGGGTATCCCAGATAATTATACAAAAGAAGAAACCTTATGAAGACGGGGAAATTATGAAACAGGCATTTTTAGAAGCTGCGGGGTCATTATCTGCCAACTTTAGAAATAAAGACGAGATAATGTCTGCTATAAAACCTATGCAACTGTCTACTAATACAGTGATGAGTATAAATAATGAACAATGATATAGTTTTACGGTTGAGCAATGACTTCGATAACTGTGCTTATTTTTCACTGCAGCTGGATAAATCCACCCATGTCATTGACACTTCATAGATACCCGTATTCGTCAGGATGGTTTTTAGTGATTTTAGATTAAAGAAGATCTTTTGGAGTTTATTAAACTAAAAGAACAGACTACTGGGTATGACTTATTTTGTTCTTTTAAAAATATTATTTCTTCTGAAAAAATTGCAATATCGAAAATGGTAGGCTTGACAACCGATGGCGCTCCAGCTATGGTGGGTCGTGATAAGGGTCCTGTGGGGATATGTCGTAAAGATGAAAGATTTCCGCAATTCCTCTGTTACCACTGCATTAGCCATCACGAAGCGATATGTGGACATTCTCTAAAACTAAACAACATTATGAAATTGATGGTAAAAATTGTGAATAAGATTAGAGCTCAAACGGTACAAAGAAGATTTTTCAAAACCTTGGCCGATGAAATTGACTGTCAATACGGGGAACTATTTTTTCACTCTAAAGTCCAACGGTTAAGGTGGGGGCGAGTGCTGAAACGTTTTAATGATATCATAACTGCCATAGTTCAATTTTTCAAACAACGTGATGAACTGATGCCGTAACTGGAAAACCCAATCTGGCTTAAAGATTTTGGTTTTCTTGTGGATATTACATAAAAATTAAATGAACTTAATTTGCAGCTTCAGGGAAGAGACATAGAACTATCAGAAATGATTTCTGTACAACTGTGTACAATTTCATTAAAGTTGGCTTACATTGCTTACGACTAGGTAGCTCATTGTTTATTTCAAAATTATCAAATAGCTCAACTTACTGAAAAGGTTGGCGACCACTGATCTAGCTTATCGGATTTGAAAAACCGGAGTTGGCAGCTTCCTAAAGCATTAACAAATTTACCGATTTGATATTCGTTTACTGTGAGTGTCTTCAAGATATACTTCGCGAGTGTAGTCAGATTGTTCAGAGGCTTGCGTTCTAAGCTAGGTAGGATGTCGAGGTGCACACAGCAGATGATCTCGACATCGCCAAATGTAGCAGAACTAGGTCGTCAACAAACTTGTCAACAAAGTACTTTTTGACATTTTTTTATGTTCTCGCTGCTGTTTTATCTAACAATAGTTTTGTTATTTTAAACGTAATTGTTTCTGGAAAGAAAAGTCCCAAGTTTCAAAAAACCCTGTATATAGTTAGCCCACAGTGTAAAGATCGCCCATGTTGCACTACCAGGTGCCATATACAGGGTGTTGTTCAATGATACAAGAGCATTCCTGAACCAAATTTGATTAGAAACGTTCGTGAAACTATAGTTTTCAGTACACAGGGTGACAAAGTTTTATAAACAATTTGCTTCTTAGTAAGCGTCTCAAAGATCCTTGCGCCCATTTTGATGAACTTAGCACTGACTGTTATGAATTGCAGTGGTGTGTCGGAGGACACTCTCATGGATAATATTGACAAAGAAGGAAAGCTACTAACATTTAAAAAAATGCACGTTCTCTTCCGGATTAAGCAGCTAATAATAATAATAATAGTAATAATAATAAAAGAGGTTCATTGGAATACAAAGGTATATCACATCTTATTCTTTATAGGTGGCGTATCGATGAATCTATTCCACTCATCCTACTCAAATAACACCATTAACTAAAGAGAATAGAATGTCTCAACACATAAAAAATTAGAATTGTACAAAAAAATACACATTCAAAAATTCTATAAATACGTATGCAAGACAAGGAACATACGATGACACTAAACCGCAATAATTATTCTATGAGAAGCAAAATAATACAATAAGATAAAATAAACTGAATCAATCTGCCAACGGAACGGTAACAATGTAAAAGTAGCTGTTTGGCTTGTTTTTCACACTGTTTCCCGACAGAGTTTTCAAATGGGCGTTTGCAGCATTGGATATTTTGATGGAGTTGTGAGTAAACGACCGACGGAGAAATGTAGTACTGCAAAGAGGGATTTCTATGCAATTTTTAATTCTGACGTTAAATTTTGTCCTACAACGGCGAAGACATAAAAGGGGATTGTGTAATTAATATTTTATGAGTCAGAGTGAGCATTTGATATTTGTGAGTAACGTCTAAGCATAGCAATCCAGCTCCCTAATATAACATGAAATATTCATATTAATCAGATTTCTTTACACTGAAAACAAACCTACAGCTGTTTTGCAGTTTTGGCATCATGTTCTTAGTGGCAGCATCCAGACACGAGTACTAAACTACACAGCAGTAAGACAGTATATACAGGGTTTGTCCGGAAACTCCGAGACTCATTTTCTTCCACCATGACTGTACTTCGGAGCATGCGCGCACCGACTGGATTCGGTAGAGGGCGTTCCTAGCTAACGAATGAGCGGCTGGTCAGTTGTCTCCGAGCACTTGGAGAGTCAGGACAGGCATTTTCGAGCGACGTGTTTCTGTGAGTGGTGCAAGCCGAAAATGCAGCGTTCGTTAGAGCAGAGGTACGCGATTAAATTCTGTGTGAAACTCTGTAAATCTGCGACAGAGACGTTTGATATGATCAAGCAGGCTTACCCAGGTGTTGCTTTAGCAAGAAGTGGTGTGTTTCGGTGGCCCAGGCCTTTTTGGAGGGCCGGGAAGAGGTCGCTGCTGAAGACCGTGCTGGAAGACCTTCGACTTCGACAAACACCGATTACGTGACTCGTGTGCGCAAAGTTTTGAACTCAGACCGTCGACTAAGTATTCGTTTAATTGCCCAGATGTTAAATTTACCAAAATTTTTTGTTCATGACATTGTGACACAGCATTTGAACATGCGCAAGGTGTGCGCGAAGATGGTCCTAAAAGTGCTCACTGACGACGAGAAATTGCGGCGAGTGGAAGTGTGCCAAGAAAATATGAACATGTGTGAAAGTGACCCCCAATTTTTTAATAACGTAATCACAGGTGACGAGTCGTGGATCCTTGTGTATGATCCCGAGACAAAGAGGCAATCTTCCGAGTGACACACGACGGCGTCTCCTCGTCCAAAAAAGGGAAGAATGAGCAAATCCAGTGAAAATGATGCTCATTGTCTTTTTTGACATCAAAGGCATCGTCCACCATGAATTTGTTCCCCTTGGACAAATCGTCAACGCCAAGTTTTACGTGGAAGTGCTCAGGAGACTCAAACGAAGGGTCAGTCGGGTCCGACAAGACATCACAGCCGACTGGAAGTTGCACCACGACAACGCCCCGGCTCACACCGCCTTTCTTGTGAACAGCTTACCTGACCAAGGCTGGCATCCCAACGCTTCCGCAGCCGCCCTACAGCCCAGATGTGCCCCCCCCCCGGACTTTTTTTGTTTTCTCGCCTGAAAAGGCCAATGAAAGACAAGCATTTTCAGACGACAGAGGGGATCCAAGCAGCATGCACTGCGGCTCTCAAGGCTATTCCGGTGAATGCCTTCCGTGACGCCTTGAATGCTTGGAAATGGAATTGTAACGATTGGCTCAATAAATTTTTTTAAATCGACTCAGTCCTGTCACTTTCCGGACAAACCCTGTATATTAATAAATAAATCATCTTTTTAAGTTATACATTCTTGGGATTCGATCAACTTGAATCATTTATTAAAAATACGATGTTTTGGCTCCTTTAGACGCCATCCGGCACATATGAGTTTTAGTTGGTAAAGATAATTTCGGCCAGATACATGTTGGTAGTTTGAATGAAGATCAACGAGTACCATGTTATGCGATTTTATGGTGATTGAACCAGGAGCTATTAAAGTGATGTGCAGCATATATGGAGTCATAGCTTTTCTATGCATAACTGCCCTGCACAGGACTATGCAATAATCCTTGCATATCACAGATAGTACGACCGTGCATTCGAGGTTATTAGAAAGTTCGAGCCTGCTTCCAAGTACACTGAAGCGTATAACCGATCAATCGGTGAAATACGAAAATAGATATTAAAGGCGAAGAAAACTCAGAAAATGCATTCCATATTGTATAATTTTGTTTTTCGAGAAGAGCAAAAGGTCGTAATAGAATAAGTTTGAATCCGAACTTTCGAGAGTAGCCGCACAGTAAGATGTAATTTAACTTATGTGATAAAGAACCTTATAATTTCCGTCGCGAGAAGGGCATTCATTTTAATTTTTGCACTTCAGCAATATTTTTATGTATATTATAATTGAACAATTCAGTGTCTCGCAGAGGGCTATATGGGATGGCAGATGTTGAAATGGGTATTCCGTATGGACATAGTGAAATGACAGGTAGTATGGGTGAGATCTTTTCACATATGAGAATAAGAAATAATAATAATAAATTCAGTTTTTACGGATAGATGAATTCGATTTTTTCACCTTCTTTTTTCTTTATGACAATCAACACCTTTCAAGCCGAATATTGAAAGGTTTAACTATCTACCAAAAAAAGCCGATGAATGGTTGTAATCGGTTAGTAAAATAGATTGATGAGGTCAGTTTTGTTTTTTAGTTAAGCGCCTTTGTTTGTTCAAATAACTTGCTTTTAGCAATTTATGTGACACAAAACTCAAAATTTCAATGGTTACCGACTTAATTGCATGAACATTTTACAAAATGATGCCTAGAATCCAACTTTAGATGTGTCAGGGTGTGATTAAGCTTTTTAGCTTCCTTGCATTTTCTATAGCGCATCGTGATTTATAACTTTATTTTTATTTCATATCATGTAAATAAAAGGGAAAATTGGCTTTTAGTTTTCCAATAGTTTTTTATGATTCACTTCCAACTGATGCTATACAACAACATGCCCAACTAGCATTTTATTAAAATAAGCTGTCACCCAAGAAAAGTTTACCTATATTTGTCAAATTTTAGTAATAATATCCTTGAATGATGTCCTCAGAAGTTGAATTGTGTTGAGAGATAAATCCTTGAACAAAAATTGGTAACTACTCACCAAATTAGGGCTCTAATAGAGCTTTTACCAAGAGGTGAAATTGGTTGGCTCAAAACGTAGTCAAATAATTCTGGACCTCTCAGACAAATCCAGAGGTTATAGATTACCTAATATTAACCTAAAATATGGCCTCTATGTTAACTTTTTTTTTTGGTAAGTAAAAATTATCTTATTAATGACAAATAAAAATGCCTTGCAAGCTCGCAACATAAGTTGATGAGGGACAACTCGATATGCCTACTAACTAACCCTATTATAAGCCTTGAGGTTACAAGTATTCGTTTAGTAAATGTTCATCTAGATTCCGATATTTACATTAACTTTGAAGGAAAAGTTTCTATTTTCAGGAACTAGAAGTAAGTAGAAGTTTCTTAACTGAAATTAAAATCACTTGCAAATATATCTTCATAGTTATAACTTTTGTCGATTGTTTTAATTTGCAACTTGCTTGCCTATGCGTGCTAGTTTCTTCAGTAATATTTAAATATAATTTAGAAGATGTGTGTGAAAATTTAAACCGGAAGAGGCTTAAGGCACCTCACAATACTACCGGGTTGTTGAAAGTGACTAAGCTATCACGATTTTTTCTTAGTGCGCATTCAGGACTGTATGATAGAGAACGTAATTTTAAGTGATTTTTTTCTTCTCTGTGACACGCCTAATAACCTACCCTTGTTTTCTTTGGATCAGGCTGAATACAAGATTTAAAAAAAAAACAGATATTGTAATAGCGTATAAACCATACAACTATCAAAATGAAACACTACTAATGAACGCACCCGGTACGTCCATCTCTCTCTCTCCCTACATTGGATTTAGTTAGATATCACACATGGTACGTTACACAATTAAGTGTCAAGTCTGGACCTGCATACTACATTTGCGTGGATTCTTAACTTGATTGCAAGATGGTCTGCAAGGTCATGAAGATATTCCTGCTATATCCGATATGATAGTTGCAGCATTTGAAGACGATACGGCGTTGATTGCAATTGACACAGATCTATTGAATTCTGTTAGTACAGGCTGCTAGCAATTATTTATTGAAATAGGCCCAGAAGTGGATAATCAAACTAAACGAATTGATATCGATCTTCGTTTACCAACCGAATATTGACAAGGCATCCTCTAATAAGCATTAGCAGCAAAGTCATGCCATAGGAATTAAACGCTAAAAACTTGACTAGTCACCAGGCGCAACTCAGAGTACCATATCAAAAAAGAGTGAAAACTAAGCCACCGCTACAGACAGTATTATACAGATAATATACAGGGTGTTCATTTGAAAACGTCCCACCACGGATTTTACGAAAAAGAAAAAACGCCGAGACATGTCAAAAGATTTGTTTCACTGTCGGCCCCCCAGGGTCATTCCCTTAAAAATTTTAAATGACAAGTTGTATCGAGTAATAACTTGTTTGAAAGTTCTTTCAAAGTCCTTTATTTTGACGTTTGATTTTCTAAAATCAGACTATTCGTTTTCAAGAGAATTAGAAAAATCTTATTTATCTTAATTTACTCAGATAGAAGACAAAAACACGCGAGAATATCACTTTTTTTTCAATAAGTGTTCAAAATGTTGCCCGTTAGGGAATACCAAACCTACAATTCGTTTATAATTTAAAACGAAACCTACCAACATAAACAGCAATTCGAAAGATTAAACATGGCAATAAATAAATAATAACCCGATTTTTTTCCGCATTCTCTTCATGAACACAGATATCGTGGGAGAACTCTATTTATTGTTATATCTGTTTAGTTATTTGTTTGCTAAGGGGAAGAAAGAATTTAATTTGCTGTCAGTTACCATTGTGACAATCTTGGGATAGTGAAAATTAATCTGTTGATTCAGATTTTACTTCCAAAATGGTTTATGGTTCCCAAAATCAATGTGTACGGCAAACTGCCGTCACGTTTAACGAGAGACATCCGGGAAAGATAACTTCGCATAGGTATGTTATGGACCTTGTTACTAAATTTACTCAAACTGGATCTGTTACAAATAAAAAAACGTGATCATCAGAGAGTTGAATTTTTGGGTCATTTTGTAATAAACCCTAATACTTCATTACGAAAAATTGTTGCTGCAACTGGTATTTCATTACGCTCTGTACACACAGTTACTAAATTCCATAAATTTCATCTATTCAAAATAAAAATGTTGCAAGAGTTAACCAAAGATGATTTCTATGGGCAAGTTTAGCTTTGTGAACAAATGAATGTAGCGTCAGTGCCCCTTAGTATGTTCTTAATAGGAATATTAATCGCGAGTTGAAATTCTCCTGTAAAGGTACGGAGATGAGCTACATCACAACCTCAATTTATTAAAGAGGACCAACCCCTAAAAACGTGTGTAGTTTTTTTGTGTCTAGAGCAGAGCTTTGTGCGTGAATTCTTAGTAGTAGTAGTAGTAGTAGACATTTATTTACTCCATTACCATTATATAAGAACAATAACAACATAGAAGGACAATGCATATACAAGAATCAGTCGTATGTTGGAATGTATTCCAAAATCAAAACAAAAAAGTTGAAAGAATCTTCAAGAACAACTCATATCAAAGAGGTGTATATGTAGAGGATAATAATTTGTAAGGAATATTTGATAGGGATTCAATAATGTGTTGTCTTCATATTGCGCATATGCATTCTGATAATTTCTTTTTAAAATTATGTGTATTTCGAAATTGTTTTAATTCTTAGGGATGCTGTTCATATAATTTTCGATCCAAAGAGAGAAAAGATCGCTTTATTATTGTTTTATGAGGCTTAGGGGCAGTTTTCGCTCGTGATTTATATCGTGTATCATGAATGTGTGATTTTGTCGCGCTCACTGACAACTTTGTGGTAATGGCTGATAGTATGTAAATAATAAAGTTATTTGATATCAAATAATTTTGTTTCGTTATATAAATCATTTGTTGAATATAATTTTGATTTTTTCGAACATAACAACAGTTCTCTGCAAAACTTCTTTGTCGGTTAAGTACACTGGACATGCTATTATACCAAACCTCAGGTGCGGCTCAATTAAGGCGTTATATATAGTACGCACATAATTTTCTGTCAATATGCCTGTGAGGAATTTAATTTTATATATAACAAATCTTATTTTCTTTAAAATGTAGACTGCATGAATGTCCCACCTTAACTGTCTAAAAAAATTCTAAATATTTGATACTCTCCACTCTGTCAGTTTTCAAATTTGAATTGTTTATTTTGAAAGAAATATTTGAATAATCAGTTAGATATCTGGGTAGAAAATGCGTTTTTCCGAAGTTCACTGTTAATTTTCTACTGATGGAAAAATGAATGATTTTATAAAAGTAGTGACAGTACTAAATTGTATGTTATAGTTATCTAAAAGGCTTTAGTGACAGGTGTTTGTTTCTAAGAAGACACAAAAAAATTCATGGATGATCAAATTGATCAGCTTTATTATTCAGACTTCCAAGCCACTCTTAAAACAAACAAAAAATCATTCGCTTATTTGCACCGACCCCTAGAACACCTTGCATTCCTAATATTCTCCGGACAATCCCGGTGCATTAATGTTAATGCTGTAGGAATACCAGGAGACCAGTTAATCCTACATACCATCTACCTATCTGCAGATTAATTAGGGCAAATAGGAAATACCAAACGTATACGACGATGGAATTCCGATTATGTAGTAAATTTCTGAGGAAAATGCACCCATTTGCTGCTGTAGAGGATACGAACTCTCCTATAAACCGCTACCAGCATTAGACTGCCCTGTCCGTTGCCTAATTGTTGAATGATTTCTGGAGAACGGATTTTCAGGAATTTAATTTGAATATTCCGAATATACGGATCGATCCATCAAATTTTTCATAATAGACAATCTAGAGTATTTCTAGTTAGTCTGGTATCCCGTATGCCCAACTCTATACCAGATTTGGTAGTTATCTTGCTAAGTAGCAATTTCCTTCATTTTCATTTTAAGAAAAATTGTGACATCAGCATTCCAAGGAGATATCACACTTGAACCTTAGTCATTACTGCTACAATTTCACAATCAAGGAATGTCCCAAATGGTAAAAAAGAAATTAGATAACATGTGCAGCATTCCGAAAGCTAGAAGAGCAGGCACTGCGGAAGTAAAAACAGTGATCGCGATTCTTGTTACAGATACCACTTTGGATGGGCGCCCATTGGGAATATGCCCCCCCCCCCCTTGGCTTCTGCTTCAAAGTGAAATATTCTCAATAGCCAGTCCTTGGGTAAGAAGTGGCGTGAGAGTATTTTTGCTCCTCAAAACATCCCAACATAGAAGATACAAGGTGAGTCATTTAAAGTGGAAGCATCAGGCAACCCTATATCTTTGACATTAGTTGACAGATTGACTAATGTCATACCGCGTTGGAAGCGTCGTTTCAGTACAATTTTAAGCATGGAACAGTACACACCAAAACAACGCGCTGAAATTATTCAATTGAACATTCAAAATAACTTTTCAATGGTGAAAACTAAACGTGTGTTTCGTAAAAAAAATTAAGTTAAAAGTGCTCTAGCTGATAACACTATCAGACATTTATACGCAAACTTTGTGAACACCGGTAGTCTCAGTAATGCCAGTCACCTATCCAGATAACGACCAAGACGTTCCGATGAAAATATCGAAGCCGTACAAGCCAGTGTTGGAGATACTCCATCAAAATCCGGTCGTCATCGTTCTCAAGAGTTAGGCATCGCTCGAACCACTCTCCGACGCATAATTCGTAAGGATTTGAAGATGTTTCCATACAAAATTCAAATGGTTCATCAATTAAACCCAGCTGATTATCCGTGACGCTTTGATTTTGCTAAATGGAGCATTGAAATGGCCGAAAATGAAGATGCCTTTTGGCGAAAAATCATTATGTCCGACGAGGCACATTTTTCGTGACGTGGAGGCCTAAGTAAACAAAATTGTCAGTTTTATGCTACCAAAAACCCTCAATCAATCGAACAGCAGACTCTTTATGACCAAAAAGTTACTGTTTGATGCGGTATGTGCGCGAATATGGTCATCGGGCCGTATTTTTTTGAAGACGATGATGGAGCTGCGGTACCCGTCAATGGCGAGCGTTATCGAGCCATGATAACGAATTTTTTGAGGCTAATTATTTGTGAAAATGACATGGACGATTACTGGTTCCAGCAGGATGGCGCCACATGCCACACAGCTCAAGCATCAATCAATTTATTGCGACAATTGTTCCCTGGACGACTGATAAAAATGACGATTTTGACTGGCCACCGAGATCACCTGATTTGACGCTACCAAACTTCTATTTGTGGGGCTATTTGAAATCCAAGGTATACGCTAACAAGCCAAAGACTCTAGCTGCCATCAAGAACAATATTCGTCAAGAAATTGCCGCCATATCCGCCGAAACTTTGGCCAACATGTTGGAAAACGCCGAAAAAATGGCACATTTGGTTATCAAGGTCAGAGGTGGCCATTTTCGGGATATCAGTTTTGAAAGGTAATTATAACAAATATCCTTGGACCAAAATACAGGACTTTCCAAATGGCAACTGCGCTTCCTCTTAGGGTATAAATAAGAGTCGTCGTGCATCATATCTTTCAAGATGACTTGAAACTCTTGATTTTTCGAAAACAAGAGTTTCAAGAGAAACTAGCAGACCCTCTATCGATGATCGCTTAACGACATCGATAGAATGTGCGAGGTAAAGGGAACCAACCCGGCGTTCCCAGAGACTGAAACACATGAGGAGACGTTGTAGCAGACCGCAGGTCACGCACAACACATGGCCTACCGAGACGCTGATGAGTCGGGCCACGCGGAGGTTTAGGGTTTAGTGGGTATTAGGTGATCTCTTCAAGACCCTGGAGCCCCACACACGTCGTAACTCGTGCTATGGTATGGTGCGTAAATGCATTCCCCCCTCGTTAAAAAAAAAAAAAAAAACATATCTTTCGACTGGCGGCCAGAGAGCGGTGTAAAGGGGATGATTGATGTTCAAGTAAAAAGCAAAACTTCTTAGTATAATATTGTGAAACCGGTACAACAATATGTATTCACTCAAGCATGATATATCGTAATTCTTTACATCTTAACATAAATCATGGTATTTCTGTATCAATTGTGGATGTATTAAAGATCTGTGCAACTACTATGCCTAAAACATGCATAGTGTGAGTGAAAGCTTTTTAGTAAAAGATCTATTTCACTGATACATAACATTTTTATATCAAAACTGTTTCTGAAATTTCAGTTTCTGAATCGTTTTGATCAGAACCTTGAGAAACTTTAATTTCTACATATGTGGTTCCATATGTCCAGAGATAAATGGAGTTCTATAAGCATATGAAACACAGCTCAAATTTAAGATTTTACACCACAACCCACAAAGCTTTTTCGTTCGTGACATAGAAGTAGCGTTGTGTCAAAGCTCATCAAAATCCGAGCGGTGTTTACCGATTGTATCAAACAGACAGACAGTCAGACGTACCGATGAAAGTGAGTGTCATAGTTTTTGGTGATGTCATGTAACGCCCAAAAACATCATAATTTCTTGCGAATACAATACTTCCTCCCCAATTCGCTTGGAACGCAAAAATAAAAATATTTATCTACTAGGTAATGTGTATGAGAGAGAAGCGCACGTGTTACACGCTTCTCTCTCATTCACTTTACGCCATCAGTAGTACATGGTTTTTTCTGAATACATATCTTCGTTGTACTAAATCAAGCATGTAGAACTATACCACTAGTGTTTTCAACGCATTGCGTCACAACAAAGTTCTTTATCCCTATCCGCCTACTGCTATAAGATGTGGCAAATAAAGAGCTACAAGGACTCGCTAAACTTCAAGAATAGCTGCAGCAGGTCATAACAATAAAATTCCCTGATCCATTTTACATCCTGAAAAAAGTTCTAATGGCACGACTACTGAATTACAACCGAGAAGTGAGTAAATCTCTCTCAGAGGGCCATTAGCTCAGGGCATCGTTACATAAACAGCTATATAACAAGTTCCTGAATGGGTGCATGTGGAAGAGGTGGCGCAAACATTACCCCACGACTTGAATACAGGAGAAGCAGTATGATTAGTGCCTGGAAGACGCTGTTTCTCAACTTGCTAAACACTGAGCTTTTATGAAATCAGCTCCCTGCTTCATCTGTGCACTATATGCCCTACAATATTATAGACCAATTACGCGAAGACCACACTTCCCAGCTAGATTATTACCTCCTCTACTTACTTCTTATTCTGATACCCATAGTGAGGCTTTCTATCGAGTTTCCTAGTTATTTGTAGTACTCATGCAATATTTGATCAACTCAATCGCTATCTGTGCAGAATTCGACGCATTGATGCCTTGCCATCAGTATGTGAATAAAAGTTAAATAGAACCTTGGAAGCTTATTTGTAGAGCTGGGTGACGTCCGTTTCTGTCTAGAGTATTGTTGCTTCAATGTGTGAAAATCTCGTTTAGGTCACAGAATACTTAAACAGAAACAACACTCAGGCATTTGCCCCAGTTCCATTTTCAGACGCCAAAAGATAAGCGATCGGCTGCCGAAGGTTACGCGCATCATCGTTTACAGCTTGAAGCCGTAGTAAATCGACGTTTCCATGTACAGGTTCGGACTTATCGGTTCTTCCCAACAAATAATGTCCGATAGTCCAAGATAGTCATTCATAGTAGACCAGATCATAGCTGGTCGTAGCAAGGCAAGATCATCCTTTGGTAGTCAGAGCTTGCTTGTTGGAATACTTTAGTAAAAGGCTTGATATGCTATCGACGGGAGTAAAGTAATTTGTACAGTGAATGGGGCACAATACATCAGCAAGACTATATACAGTACAGTACTTTTAAGGCTCATAAAATTCAGAAAAATATACCGGGTGTAAAGCTAGTAGTGGATCAACGGAAGTCCGGTGATAGAGTACCTCAAAATATATCGAATGACCCCTATATGTGTGGTCCGAAATTTTATACTTCAGGAGATATTTGCAATTTTTTGAAATTTCGAAAAAACGGGATAACGAACTTTCAATCGCAATTACAACTAAACCATCAGGTTTAGAGCTGTGATTTTTTCTGTCACTTTTTCACAGAGCTTATTAGGAATCAACGCAATCTTGAATTCATTTTTTTGTGAAATATCTCTTCCATCCCTCATCTTTGGAGGGCGGTGAAACAGATTTAGGTTGTATTTCATTATTCATTTTACAATCCATGTAGAATAACCACGAAAATTTCAGCTTGCTATAATGAGTGTATCATGTCACATTCGTTGTTGTGATGCGTTAATTGTAAAAAAACGCAATAGAATCCTTACCATCTACAAGTACACAACCTATGTTCAGCTGTTGTTTATGGCGATTTATCGACAAATGTGTAAGATAATTTAATTTAACCAACTTCCAAAGAACATGTTCGAAATGGCCTCCATTATTTTCTTTATACAAGCGGGGCCTTTTAATAAAATTGTGCTTTAGTTTTTGAAATGAATTTGCGTTATCCAAAATTTTTACTTTTGGTTCATCAATTTTCTGGCTCAATTGGTTGACATTTGTATATTCAGATATATAACTTGTCCCCTTATAATGGAAGAGATTCTTAACAAAAAAATGATTTAAGATTTTTTGTGTTAATTTCTAGCTAGCTCGGTTAAAAAGTAATATGACCACTGCTAAAGCTAACCATTTAGCTCGTCTCTAAAAACACAGCCCTAAACCTAATGGTTCAGTTGTAATTACGATTGAAAGTTCATTATCCTGTTTTTTTCGGAATTTCATAAAATTGCAAATAAATCCTGAACCATAAAATTTCGGAACGCACATATAGGAGTTCATTCGATAGGTTTTGAGGCTCTCTATCAGCTGACTTCCGTTGATCCACGACTAACTTTACACGCTGGATATAATGGATATGGAGTTATACTCACTATGTAATCCACTAGCTTTCGGTCTGAATTGTCAGTAATAAATATAAAAGTTTTGACAAAAGCTCTCCGTACTATATTTTAATAGGCATATAGCACATTTGAACATCGCAAGCGTTTTATTTTTTTGTTAACGCAATCAGTCGATCTGTTTACACCCACAGAGTTTCCAGAAACGACGAAATTTAAACTTTTTCGAGAATTATATGATACTGAATAGAGGAAAAGAGGAACCAAGTAGATTGTGTCACATTGATGTCTATACTTATACAAATATGTAAACTCTTCCCATAAATTACTGTTAAGAGAATCCAATTACACAATTTTCTTTTCACCCATATTGATAAATGCGGCTAAGAGACGATTTAACATAGGTACACGTAAATTCTAAGCATTGTTAGCGGCATGTGCAGAATTAAACACCTATATCCCTACTATCATATGGCCTCAAATAACCAGAAAGGAAAACATTGTTAAATAACCTGTTCGTATGTTTTAGGCACCCATTAATTTTCATACCACGTCAAAAAACGATCAGCAACTCCGAAAACATTCAAAATGTTAGGTTTGTTAACGTTGCAAAATTTAACCTTTTTACTTGTTCCTGCACCACCACTGGTGGAAGCATTTAAGCTATTTTGTCACTGCAGTACCTGTGTCAACATTGTATAAAGGTGAGCTTACACGGGCATTTCTTTGAGCAATTATTGCTCGGCAACACATACGGTTCAATTTATAGCATTAATGGAGCAATCTGTAACAATTTCAAGAAAATGCGGAAATTGTTTCGGCAACATTGTTTGTTAATTGCTCCATATATTCCATATTGCTCAATGTCGCCGACACGAATTGCCTAATATCCACTGCACATATACATATAAGTCAATTTCTTTTTTATATCTCACTTGCACTTATTTATTCTGCGGTACTACGTCTCGCTTCCGTAGGGTGAGCGAGAGCGTGGGCAGAATACAGCGGCGCCAGCGCTCTGTCTGTTGGGAATTGTGTTGTGTGTGACTGCACGTGGTTGATTAAAAAATTAATGTAGTTCATTTGCGTGCTTGTTTGCGCCATAACAAGAGTCCTGATCTTAAAGATCGCTTGCTTAATAAAGATAATGGACTTCTATAGGCCTGCAAATATCTCATGATGAAGCAGTGAAAAAATGTAAAAATGTACGCACATACTTCAACAGTGAAGTAAAGAAGTTAGAGAAGAAGCAAAAATCGGCAGTGGTGCTTTTCGAGATAGCAATTGGTTCGCTTTCAAAGGTTTGATTTTTGGAAGGCCGCAGATGAAGTTGATTCAAGACTAGAAACACAATCAGTGGTAAGTATCCAATTTTGATAAAAAAATTACAAATAAGCAGATTACCATGGAATCCTTTTTGTTGTACAAGCCACCGCTGCAAGAGACATTTTGTCCATAGCGAGCAATGGGCTTTCAACTAAATCGGTCGTGTATGAAGGTATTGACTAATTCCTTGAAGTTGCTCCATATGGTTGTTGCAGAACATTTTTGACAAATTGATGCTTGTTGCCGTAAATTGCTTGATATTTTGTTCACGCACAATGGACCACTATTGCTCCCAATTGAGTAAGTGTTATTGTCCGTGTAAATGCACTTTTAGATTCCCAGAAATAACTTCCTAACTATAGAAATAGAGGATCTCGTAGCTTTCTCTGTGCTGCAACCTGTGCTCCCTTGCTTGCGCGTAAAATCCACTCGTCTGACAAATATTAGTATTATACTGGTCTGCAGATGTATATACCGTGTTTCTGTCTTAAGCCTACAGCAGCTTTTTGCATGTATATGATTTACCAAAATTGTTGATACCATAAAGTTAGATTGAGACAGTTGAGCCATCAATTCCTTGTTATTTTATTTCTGATATTTTTCACCATATAAAGCGTCAGACAATCGAAAAGGACCTCCAACTCCCTTGTATGAGTGATACGCGTAGCTGCTATGCCCATGGTACTAAATAACTTAGTTCGACCTTTTGTATCCGACTACACTTCCATGCCTGGACACGCCTTAACCTGGGTTGCTCGATTGAAGTCCGATAAAGGCAATGACTTCCAAGAAATATTAATGCCTCAAGAAACGGAAAAGTAAGTTGTTGAACTAGTACAGTGAAATGTGTAATGCATGTTTTAAAACATTTGAACAGAAGTTGCAGGAGCATGGTGAATTTACGTTTTTCATTCTGAAATAACTGAAACTAAAGTCTACTACAGCTGGTGCTGTGCTAGACGTTAAACAAGCCGATTTAAATGCATTCCCTATTTCTTCTGTGACAAATAATTGAAAATGTCAAATTTACAATTATAATCTACCAAAAAGAATGATCTGAAAACACGCAGCACAAGAGTACATCGATAAGTAAAGCTTCGGCTTTATTGTAAAAACATTGCTTGGCCATGAAAATACATCAATTCTATCAATCTACTGTCACTAATTGCTATTTTTACTTCCCCGCTGGCGAGCAAGTATTCGCGACCAATTTTCAAAATGAGATATGCTTCTTGGATCATATATAACAAGTACGTCACGTAAAATTAGGTCACTCGTTTCCATCGGTCTGTCTGTCGGCCTGTGTATCTATCTGTATGACTGTCTGTCGGTCTATATAACTTGAAATTTACTTGGATTTGGATAAAATTTTTATACAAGGTTACTACTATGCCAAGGACGAAAAAGCTTTCTAGTTTTTAAAAATCGGCAAAGCGATCATTTTTGAGAGATTTTTTTTTGGGAGGGGGGTTGTAGGGTGTGGCTAAAGGAGTTTCGCAATTTCTGGATGTTAGTCTAATACTTCCAACCCCGCACGGGTATTATGTAAAAAACCTATAAAGCCTATAAGATGTCATGTTGCAGACTAGGTAGTTTTTAGGGTGCAAACAGTCATTCCACGTTTTCTCACTAGGATCGTTCTGAGCATCCATCTATGGAGGAATGGTTCAACTACACGTACACGCATTGTTGGTAGCATATGTTTTGTGAAGCCGAGTGGTCTACAGTTTTCATGTCTGCATGTGTATAAAATCAGTGATATTTGCTGTGTGACAAAATTATTACTGAATATGCTGCCAGTAACATATATCTATTAGTTGTTATCAATTATGATTTCGTAGGCTTTTTTGAGGAGAATTACGGAAAATCACCACCGTGCCTGCGTTGTGTGTAATTACTGTTAGCATGTATATAAGTTGTAATACGAGAGTTTACAGTGAATATAATTATTTCTTATCTCTCTCATTTCTTAAATTCAGCAAATTTGCATATGTAATTTCCAGAATAGATAAGAAAAAGTGGATGCGCAACAAATTTCTAGTTTCGAATCTCAAGTAAGTGTATTTGAGACAATAATCCAATGGAACTACCCCATCGATACATATTATACGTATTAGCACACGAATAATCACTTTGCCGTTACCTCCAGTATTGCCACCTCGGAATCAGATTTTACATCACCATAGCCTAACATTGATACATACAAAACGAGTTTATAAAAGTGTCCATCAGCTAGTGCTAAGTTAACATCTTCTCAAAAGACTTACATATTCTCAAAAAACAGCATAATGAAAAAAAATCGACATAACGCCACTTTTCAAGATTCGTAATACCCGTGTGGGTAATTATACGCACCTATGGGACATTTTCACAGATCATAGATTTCCCCGTACATTTGTCCTTAAAGCTTGGAACGCTAGAAAAATCTTGAGCGCCTGCTGTCTGACTTCAACAACAGGCAGGCCAATGTAAATAAGTGTCCTTGCGTGACGCATCGTGCGTTCCTAAATGTATTGGAAGAGATGATGCAACGTTGCCAGGTGGAAGGTACTACGGGTTGGGCAGGAAAAAAATGTTATATACTAATTTTCTGCACCTGTTTGACGGACTTGACCCGTTTAATTTCCCTGTTATTCATGATCATAACTAACTGTTTCATATTTTTTGGCAACTCATTAGCATGGTCTATGTTTGGTCTCTGGGACAACGAACAGCATAGCAACAATCCTCTGTCCAGGACATAAGTTATATGGCGCTGTTTTATTTCTCTAGGATCTAGGTTGTGCTGAACATAATCCCTTATGAACTGATGACGGCGTTGCGTGGGAAATGCAGAGTCAACCTACTTGACATCATCATTTATTTTGATGTTGCTGCAATATTTTCCACCTACCCGGTTATTCGATTTACAAGAAGGGTGGCTGTGACTCAATACAGCTATACAAATCCACCTTAAGGTTTATATCGAGAAAAAAACCTGTGCAAACGGGAACCAATAATGTGGAAATATACAGGGTGAAAATGTTGAGAAATCATTCACTTTGCGTTCTAGACCATCCTGTATAAACTATAAAAAACTCAAAATGTAAGAATATGGAGAAAACGAGAATATATAATTTTTTTTTGAAAAATTCAGTACTCTAGGTATAACAGTTGCGGTATTTTTAACTAGAATCATAGCTCGCCCAGTTTCTGAAAAAAAATTAAACAAAAAAATTAATAGCTACACCTACTTGCCTACATGTCTTGAATGTTATAAATTGAATAATAGTAGTCGCCGAATACAGCTAATATATCTTTGACTTTACCATGATGAATGTTACAATTATCAGCTGTAATGTTAAAGCTGGAGCACATAAAGTACACAGTTGACTTAATCATAAGATTAGAATTTGTTGTTTTTAAGTAAAAAGCGAGAAATCTTTGGGAAATGCGGGACGGTACATGAAAATCAATTTTAGCTAATAAAGCTGAAGGGTCAACATTACTGTGTACGAGTTTGTAAAGAAATTTTAAACTATTACAAACTCTTCTCAGTTCAAGAGGATGCATTTCAAATCTTTACAGTTTCACTTTCATTTGTATAGATTTGGTAATATGGATGCCATACACTAGACGCATATTCCAGTGTAGAACGCACAAGGTGCAGTATAAAGCCTTCAATGCCGTTTCACTACTAAACGATTTACAGTTTCTTATCAAAAAACCGAGACTTTTTATAGCGGATGACACTATTGTACTAATATGTCCTGTAAATTCTAATTTAACATCAAACAACACACCTAGATCTCTTACTTTTGAACAACATATCAAACTGACACCTTCCAGTGTGTAATCAAAAACTATTGGATTCATTTTCCTGGTAAAAGAACAGGTTTTGCATTTGCTAACATTCGTAAATAATTTATTAGTTGAACACCATTCAAATATATGATTCAGGTCAGCTTGCACGATTAGACAGTGATCAATGCTGTTAATCTGAGCATATATTTTTAAATCATCGGCAAACAACAGAGAGGGACAGGTTAAGCAGTTAGGGAGGTCATTGATAAAATAAAGAAAGAGAAGAGGGCCTAAATTTGATCCCTGCGGTACACCGGATGAGGCCGAGTAAGGTGAAGATTTGAAACCATTGTAAGAAACGTACTGACTTCTATCATGCAAGTAAGAAGAAATGAAATCTAATAAATGATTGATAAAACCAAAATGCTGAAGTTTACCTGTGATTCTTTGGTGACTAGTCTTCTCGAAGGCCTTTAAGAAATCCATATAGACCACATCCATCTTACCCCTATTATCTAAGACCTATGCAATTTCCTGGGTGATTTCAGTTATTTAAAAATAGTAGAGCGACTGCGCATAAATCCATGTTGCGTCTCAGATGTCAGATGCGAGGTCAAAGGATAGATGTAATTGTATATACAGATATCTCAAATGCCTTACTAAAATTATCCAATATAGATATAGCCCGGTAATTTTTGATTTTATTAGGGTTCGCAGCTTTAAAAATAGGACACTCACTAGCCAGTTTCCATTTTGTAGAAAAAGTTGCTGTACTGAGGCAATAATTAAAATGTTTCTTTAAAGGCGTGGCAAATATGTGCGCCGTATCACAGACTACAACGCCCGGTACCATATCTTCTCCTGCTGTTAACTTGTTTGGTAATTTACACAGTGCCTTTAGAATATCCTCACCTGTGAAGTTACCCAGATGAAAACAGTCATGCTGAGTATTAACAACAAGATGTTGGTATAAATCATTATCTTTAACATAAACACTTTAGAAGTATTCTGCGAATGAACTAATAGTCCTATTAGGATTATCTGACACTTCGTTAGCAAGGGTCATCCTATCTGGTATTCTAGATGAGCCTTTCTTAGACTGGATGAAAGACTAAAAATTTGTAACCAAATCATTTTCAACTTTTTGCAGATATTGATTATAACAGCCTTTGACAGTTGTTTAACAAGTGCAAGGACCCTAGAAAATTGTTTATAGATTTCCTGTATTTTGGAACGTTTATATTGTTGATGCAATCTACGTTTCAGTTTTAAATTTCGAATAATATCGGAGCTTCACCAACCTGGCTAACGATGCTTAAATAGAATATATTTCGAAACGTACAGGTCAAAAACGAAGTATAATATTTCATAGAACAAGTCACACATGCGATTGACATCCTCCACGTTGTCCAAAAAAGACCAATCAATGTGAGTTCCTGAAGTACGCTGGAGTTGCTACATTCGTGTCAAAATTAAGAGTGGCATTGAATTTAGTTTCACAAACTGCAAATAGAGAAGGATGATGCAAATCTTCCTTGACTAACGGAAAATTATCAAGATAAGTTTCGCAGGTCATGTCAGTTATCACCACTCGCATTCAAAATAGTATTGGTTTGAGAAAGAACTGAAACTTCCAAAAATCTGTTTAGTGTAGTCGAATATCTATCAACAATTGTATTATCAACAAAATTTGTTACATTGAAATCTCCTATAATTAGGACATTTATTGACTTATAGTTTGTGAAAATAATTCCAAGAATGTTTCAAAGTCTACAAATGTTTCTTTTGGAGATACATACAGAACATATATAAATACCGAATTAAATCCTAAGTACACTTGACATATAGAATATAACATTAAACATATCTTTACATGCTAGCAAAACCCCTCCTCCGCATGAAGTGTTTGTTCTTAAGAAATCAGGGTCACAGTACTACACAATATACTCCGGAGGAAATAGTTCCGAATTTCTCACATCACTACACAACCAAGTTTCGGCAAGTCCTACAAAATCATAATCAGAAGACAAAATTGCGGAATAAAATTCATTGAATTTGGTATAAACCGTTCTTCCATCTCCTGTTTCAGTTTTTTATAATGCAAGATCAGTCGAGGTGTACGATCAAATGAGATACTAGTCCTGGAGAAAACATTGCTCCTCTTTAAGTTGCTAGCTGACTTAATACAAGCACGAACATCACCTCATCCCTAAGTGTTATTGCCATGGGCCTCGTTATACCAGCATTGATAGATCCTAATCTAATCGGCTTAATACTATCGGCATTAACATCACGATCCAAGACCTGCAGAATCTTTTGACTTGTTCAGTGTCATGAGCCCTCTTTTGCGCATTGGACTGATCTGCACTCTCTTGAACCCCAAAGATAATTAAGTTTTTCTTCCTAGACTGACTGTCGTATATTTTTTGAATTATAACTTGATAATCGACAGAGAGTGATATCTGGGATGTGTCAGTGCGTGTAGACTTGAGAGCATTTATTTCCTCTTGCAAAGAAATGACCAATACAGGTGAAATGAACGTTTGATTTTCTTTTCAAAATTTTGGCATCATTTTGGGACAACTCAACGCAGCTGTAAAAATAATGGTTCTTGCACACAGAACAGCTCACAAACTTATTGTCATCCCCAAGTTTTTTTCAGCAAGTACAACTCATTTGCGCAGTTTGAGGCATTATGTGATTTGATTTGACTACCAGGAGAGTGTAGGTAAATACGGCAATGCCGGCTCCATTTTCACGTTGAACGCACGGATTCTTCCGGTGTTTACAGGTTATGAAGATGTATCAGATGCCAAAAAGGCTGACGATTACCAATGAATAGCACACTATTGGTAACGACTGACGTTATATATACGTATGCAGTCTTTGCTTGAGACGAAATTAATTCATTCAAAATGCTGCAAAACGGATCCAAAACACGCAGGTCGAGAACTACACTGTTGCCAGATTCCAACCAAATGGAACCCTCTATATCAATGTTTTTAGTTTGGGAGGGCCTATCCAAGTCTGTAATAAAATGTTAGACTTCCAATTAAAAAACGTACATATAGAGAGAGAAACACATTTTCGAAGTAAGGAGTGTATTGATGGTTACAAATTTTGTAACCTACTTTTTTAGATACCATGCGTAATAGTAGACTTATCGACCAATCACATACTAAAAACTCACCCTGTTGTATGCTAATGATGAATGTTTGCGAAACAACTATATTTCCCATTTTGAGGTTTGAGTCAGGTCGCCTAGCGGTCACACTGGGAATTTCATTGGTCACATTAAATTTGTTAAAAAAAATTTCAATCGATAGCTCAAGGTTTCCGAGAGATGCAGATAGCGTATTTTAGTCGTATTAACGCCCACTAAATGCATACCTTTGTACGTTTGTGGGCGTATCAGTCTTCCACAAGAGCGTTCGAATATTTAATTCATGCATTTTTCCAACATGTGCCCTGGTCTATACATAATACTTTATTTTCTCTGTGGCATTCATGTGTCTTTGCACACCTTTCCACAACACAACAGGCAATTATGCTGAGTAGTTTCCCCCTTGCTGTTGCACCACGCTGGTGGCTTGGAGGCGGCACGCGTTTTTGCCTCCGCAGCAGCCACCTGATGTTTAACTGTCAGCGGCAGCATGGGGTGCAGGCATATTATATTAAACCCTCTGAAACTGCACATGGGCGTGTAAAAGGCATGCCTTCATAAAGGTGTTACATCTTATGAAAATTAAAATAACTTCTGGAATTTATCTTGTGGAGGTTGTCTCGCTGGTTCATCTCTAGTAGAAGCGACAAGAAAATGGCGTCAAGTAGGTTTACGTTCTATGAATCCACACAGTGACGCAACGGTGGTCAGGGTGGAGACTGTCATGCCGGTCAACCCCGATAAATACACGTGTCGACGATAATCCTCTATTATTCTATGTTTCAAGGTAAACTGTACGGGGAAGTCTATGATGTGTGGAATACGTCTAATAGGTGCGTAGAATTACCGGAGCTAGAAGCGTATACTTGTTTTGTATTTTGCCTTTAGCTCCACCGCCACTAGACCGTTTTTCAAAAACTATACATCTTTTTCGTCCTTGGCACAGAAGTAACCTTGTGTGAAAAGTTCATCAAAATGCGAGTTATGGACGGACCAAGGATTAGCGACGCCGACAGACCAGCAGACAGATAGACGAAAATGAGTGACATGATTTTTCGTAGTATACATGTCATGTAACATCCAAAATACATCATTTTCGAAATTTTCTGCAATTACAATGCTTCCTCGCGGGCGGCGCAGAAAGTAAAATATATGAACTTTGGCAGCTAATGGACATATAGATAAAGTATGAATATTATTTTAACGTTTCTGAGCAAAGCCAATGCTGTAGCTTGCGATAAGGTTAGACTTCTCCCCTGATATATGACATATAACTCATAATGCCAAAATCATTTTTTTTTCAAAATAGAATAGATTTAAGTTCTTTCATATGGATTACATCCTGAATATTCAAATCAAATTTTCTCTAGAGTAAAAAAATATATAAAATTAAGCACCTTATCAAAAAATACAATCGATCCCAGTTTCTACGCAACTGGTGCAGTTTATCACCATCTCCAATGGCCTCACAACTAGTCGCATTCACTATAGGTCTCCATTTCTTGTGCCACTATTTCTCACTACCTCATCCAGTTCAGTTGAGTGCAATTCAATTCGATTCTTCATTTGTGTTAAGTACATTAACGTGTTTGGTAATAAAATAACATAACAAAAAGCAGTCTTACAAATGACGGATGTTCCAAGTGTATAGAATTTTCATCAACTCATGATATGATACATTATCATTCAATAAAAGCAGCTACAAGAAATCGTATAAGCTGTAAAAAAACAGGAGGACATAAAATATACACATAGGTACATACATACATACATGTATACATATACACATAATACATATATATATACATACATATACATATATGTTTATACAGGGTGGCGCATCGAAAACGAAACAGACGCATTTACTGGCAGCTCAGTTTTTTTTTTGGAAAAAAGCTCAGACACGTCGATTTTGTTTTCGAGGGGGACAAAAGTTTGACAAAAAATCACGTTAACATGTTCGGCCCCCTTGGCGGGGGTGACACCAACCCTAAAATCTTAAATGGAAAGGGGGCTCGAGTGATACCTTATTTTAAAGGTCTTTCAATTCCCTTTATAATGATGTAAAATACATGAGCTTCAGTTCAGTAGTTTTGAAGATTTATTCATTTAAAGCTTAAAGTAGAATTTAATAGGTACATCAATCAGTTTGTACTACCTTCAGAAGAAATTTGACTAAAAGAATTTACTTAATAAGTAAATGCTTTTCTTCACTACGCACATGGTTTGTTTATCATTTTGTTGTTGAAAATCGCTATTGGAGCGTTTTTTTCTGGCAAAAAAGTTATTTCTTGAAGAAATATAAGGAAATATCTCGTAATTATTTTAAATAGGAATTTAGTACATAGTTTGCGATTAATTTGACCAAACTTTGTTGCTAGAATAACTTGTAACGCTTTACTACATAAATTAACCATGGTATATTCCACAGCAGAAAGAGTTGAAATTATCGAAATATTTTTCGGAAATAATCAGTGCGCTAATAGAACAGCAGAAATATTTAATGAGCAACATGAGAACAGTAACGTGCATCGAAAATATGTTCTAGAACTTGTAGCTAAATTTCGGGAAACTGGGTCAGTCGCCAATAAAAAACGCACCATTGAAAATCCCATAAGGAACGAAGCACTAGAAGTGGGGGTTTTAGGGCAAGTTTATGTAGATCCTTCTATAAGTAGCCTCAAATTGGAGACTGTGTGTGGTGTTAGTCGATGTACTGTCCAACGGATTCTAAAGGCCCATAGTTTTCATCCGTATAAAATTAACCTGGTACAAGAACTTAATGAAGACGATTTTGATCGGCGATTACAATTTTGTGAAAATATGAGTGAACGAATTATAAACGATGAACATTTTCTATTCAACACTTGCTTTTCCGACGAATGTTCATTTTTCTTAAATGGCGTAGTAAATCGTCATAACTGCCCATATTGGTCCGGTTCTAATCCGAGAATTTATCATGAGGTTCATACAGAGCAGCCACAAAAATTAAATGTTTGGGCTGGTATTTTTGGTGATCATTTAGTTGGTCCTTTTTACTTACCTGGAAATTTGACCGGTGAAATGTATTTGGAATTACTGGAAGACGCCATAGATGCTACATTAACAGCCATAATTGAAAATCAGAAGGATCGGCGGTACATTGCGAATAGGTTGATGTTCCAACAGGATGGTGCCCCACCACATTACGCATTACGTGTTCGACGTTTCCAGATCGATAGATTAGTAAAAGAGGGGCCATTCAATGGCAAGATGGCCAGATTTATCACCTTTGGATTTCTTTATGTGGGGTCACTTAAAAAGCAAAATCTATGCTACTCAGCCAACATCATTAGAAGACAAAGAATTGTGAATGAGTGCCTTCAAATTACTCCTCAAATATTGCAAAATGTGCGGCAACTTGTTGAGCAAAATCTTTATTATTGCATGGAGAGTCATGGTGGCCATTTTCAACATTTACTAGCCTAACGGGTCAGTTGATTCTTCATTTTTAAATTACTTTGCTGCCAAATGTATTGATCTCCACTAATGATGATGTATTAGTTTTGTTTAAGCTTTAAATCAACAAATCTTCAAAACTACTGAACTGAAGTACATTAATTTTATATCATTATAAAGGGAATTGAAAGACCTTTAAAATAAGGTATCACTCGACCCCCCTTTCCATTTAAGATTTTGGAGGTGGTGTCATCCCCGCTTAGGGGGCTGCACGTGCTAGCGTGATTTTTCTCGAACTTGTGTCCCCCTCGAAAACAAAATCGACGGGTCTGAGCGTTTTTCAAAAAAAACTGAGCTGCCAGTAAATGCGTCTGTTTCATTTTCGATGCGCCATCCTGTATATACAAATACATTAAATTGGTAAGACTTAAAATACTGTTCAAAAATTCAGAAGAAAACTTGAGTGAGTGGAAGGTTGAAGCGGCTAGAGGAGCCCAGGTGTAGGAGCACTATTATATCCGCTAACATTCTGGCAAGACTGAAAAATTGTTGCTTGAATACTCGTTGATCGAGCAGAATGCTTTATTAGTCAGGTAAGCGTAAATGTTTTCTTTATAAACTTTCGGATTCAGTCTCTTTATACGGTCTGGCAATAGGTTATAAAAAACTATTCCATAATAGTTTATGCTGTTTCATATTTCTGGTTCTCTAACTGTGAACATCACTGTGGGAAGTACATTGGCTCAGGTTGGTCTTTTTATACATGAGACATGCGAAGATGTAAAGAGAAAGTACTGTCATGATCTTCAATTCTATGAAAGCTTCCTTGCAGGGTTCCGTGTATTTGAGGCCTTCAATGTACTACAAGCAACGTCGTTGTAATGCAAAAACTTTTGATGAATGGGCCGAGTGACCCCAGTTTTGTTACTTATCAAATATACATATATATATTTTGCTAGTGATCCGAGAGCATTCCTTTAGATCTCCCTCACTACAACTTTTATCTTTTTCTAGATAGTTGCACAGGCCACACGTGTAGCTAGTGCCACATAAAACGTTGTTTCTATTGTCAGTGCTGTTAGTAATGGATTTAAAGTTTCAAGACGATACATTTGTTGCAGTTCGAATACAACTTTTCCGAGATTTTGAAATTGTACCTTCGATGAATCTTGGTGAGAAGGGCCTATGTTTATATAAGCTTATCGGGTTATTTTTAGACCCACTTTCTACTTTTGTTTTTTAAATCCTGCTATATAACTCAATCCATCTTGAGAGGTGTTCAGACGATGGAGCATATTATTTAAATATATTTAGTGACGGAGAAAATAGAAAAGCCAGTAAGCGAAATTTTATTTCAACGAAATCACTTGAAAACTACCCACCACGCATTTCTCGAAAACCACCGATCAAAAGATAAAACGCCGAGTCACGCCAAAAGATTTGTCAAGACGGACAACTTTTTAACCAAAAACTACTTTACCCCCTTTCACCCCCGACTCCCCAGAGTCATTCCCTTAAGAATTTTAAATGACAAGCGATACCGAGTAATAGCCTGTTTGAAAGGTCATTCGAAGTCCTTTATGTTAACGTTTGATTTTTTAAAATCAGTCGATTCATTTTCGGAAAAATTATAAAAATCTTTATTTATCTTAATTTGTTCAGATACAAAACAAAAATACACGAAAATATCACTTTCTCTTTGAGTAAGTATTCAAAATGTTGCTCGTTAGGGTTTGCCAAATCTACAATTTGATTATAATTTAAAACGGAAACTACCAACATAAACAGCAATTCTGAAGATTAGACGTTGCAAGAACTAAATAACAACCCGATTTTTTTCCGCATTATTTTTATCAAACACAGATATCCTGGGCGAACTGTATTTACTGTTATACCTGTTTAGTTATTTGTTGCTAAGAGAAAGAAAGAATTTAATTTGCTGTCAGATACCTTTGTGACAAGCTTGGGATAGTGAACATTAATTTATTGATTCAGATTTTACTTCCAAAATGATTTACACACTAGCCGGAAGAGTGGAAATCATTCTAATTTATGGTGCCCGAAATCAATGTGCTCGACAAACTGCCATCACGTTTAGTGCCAGACATCTGATCAGGATATGTTTTGGATCTTGTTACTAAATTTACTCAAAGTGGATCCATTGCAAATGAAGATCATCGCTCAAGTTGAAGGTTTGGGTCATATTGTAATAAATCCTAATACTTCATTACGCAAAACTGTTGCTGCGACTGATATTTCACAGAGGTTCTGTACACACAGTCGCTAAACTCTATAAATTTCATCCATTCAAAATGAAAATATTGCTAGAGTTAACCGAAAACGATCTCGATAGGCTAGTTGAGTTTTGTGAACAAAAGCGATTAATGATAATGCCATTCACGTAAAGAATATCTGTTTCAGTGATGAATGCACATTTTATCTAAATGGATTTGTTAATAAGCATAACTGCAGGTATTGGAGCAATAAAAATCCTCATGCTTTTGTAGAAGGGCATACCCTGTACTACCAAAAAGCACCAATAGCGGGGAACATTTTGAATACTTATTGAAATAAAAAGTGATATTTTAAGGTAAATAAAGATTTTTCTAATTTTCTTGAAAACGAATTGACCGATCTTAAAAAATCGAACGTCAAAATAAGGAAAATATTTCAAACAAGTTAATACCCGATACCCCTTGTCATTTATTAGACGAGCGACCCTGGGGGCCGAGGATGAAAGGGGGTGAAGTAGTTTTTGGTTAAGAAGTTGTCTCCCTTGACAGATCTTTTGACGTGTCTCGGCGTTTTATCTTTTAATCAGTGGTTTTAGATAAATCCGTGATGGTATGTTTTCAAATGAACACCATGTATATAGCAATAACCATAAGCAAGAGGAAGCTGTGATCGAATTAGGAATAAAATAATTTGCTGGATCGCTTTATTTCCTCAATGATTTTTTTTTGGGCCTCCTGGGTCCTGTCTAGAATTGTTCTGTCATCGGAGGTGATTTATGGGTTCTTATAGTATCTCATCACCAGGTTAGCTGCTCTTGGTTCCGGAGACCTGTTGGCGTTTTTGGGGATTGAGCTTATGTGGTCACTCTTCTTCACATAACATCCCATACATGTTCGATGAGCGAAAGGCCTGAAGAGCTAGGAGGCTAAGAAATAAGCAGACTTGAATGTTATTCAGGTAGTACATTGTATCTTGTTAGAAAATTGGGTTCTCAAGCGTTGGGAGAAATAATACGAGATAAGGTTCCAGTGATGTCCTGGATATACCGTTATGCCACGATGATCTTCCACCATATATGTGTATCATTGCACTCAAAACAGTATAGTGCACGTGACGTTTAAGTGAAATTCATGTATTTCTCCGCTGCGGCTTCTGACACTTGCCCGTCCATCATACATTCCTAAATAGAACCGACCGACATGACAGCAAGAAAATTGGAATTAAAAACATATTGTTTCAGGTGATGAGTCTCGGTTTTGTATAAGTAAGTAAAAAAGACGTAATGTAAAGTTTTCAGCAAAGCGTGACGTGCATTATATTGTATTATTTATCGATACAGTGTTTCATTAAAAATGGTGCTGGGTTACCTTTAGTTGTCAGAGGAGCTATGGCGACGTTACGTTATATTGAAGAGATACTGGAACATCACATTTTGCCATTTTCCAAACGCGTGCGAAACCAATTTCTTCAACGAGATAATACCCGCTCACATATTATTAGAGCTACAATGGACTATATTAATAAAAATCAAACAAAAAAACAAATATTTGCCCATCAGAACATAGTTCCAGTTACAGGACAACAAAAAGAAAAAATATGTATATGTATTACCAAACTAAAGGTAAATAACCGAAGGAATATGAAAGAAAAATTGGTAGAGTTTCCAATAAGTAAATACTGAGAAGAAAAGAAAACATGAACACACCTTCCAATCCCGGCGCCTGCAGTGCTGCCAAAACGAGTACTATGTCGCCAGTCTCACCATTCAATTTACAGAGTTATTAGATACAACATTGACAATTTTGACAGCTACATGCAACGTTACTGGGGGAATATTAAAATCAGTTCGAAATAGTAAATCGAAGCAATCTATAGAACCATAAAGGAACTTTCAAAGAGTTGGCACCGAATTCTTGATTATTCTCAAATCCAAGGGATCCATGTTAAACTTACTACATGAAAGCTGTTCTCAGGATAGACTCCCTTAAGTCTCAAATATAAACATATCAGGACGTTGCACCCTCTCAACCATCTGCTTTTGGTATATATAGTAAGGCTTCTAAACAAATGAACGGTACTCTAATCTAGGCCCTAAAAACGCAAAACATAGTGTTTCTGAACCTTCAACACTGATGAACAATTTTCAATTTCTTAGAATAACGTTCATTTTGAACACCTATCGTGGCCTCCTTATTTTCCAAATATTTTACTCATTGAGCATGTATGGCACAAGTTGGGAAGAAGAGTGACTTTTTTACATCACCTCGACAAACTCTAGCAGATATTCTCAACCAAGTATAGCTATCTTGGGATCACATACATCAAGACATAAATCAACCTCTACCCCTATCGGGGTCACCCAACACATTATTAGAAAGTTCCAGCGATACAGCAAATGTTTCCACTTCCACATTTTTACTAGGTGATATATTTTTTTGTCCATGAGTAGGGGAGACCGGGGTGGTTGACTAGTTTTTTACATCATACATAAGTTTTTGTAATTTTTTACATACAGATAATAAAACTGCATCAATGGATAGAAGAACTAAAAACTAGTCCATTATTCAGTTTAATGATCATAATTTAACGCATTTTACAGAACACCAATTCTTAGTCAATTTACCCCGGCTCCGGGGTAGATTGACTATATGCCCGGGGTAAGTAGACTTACGTATCAATAAGTGACAAATTATGAGAAGAGTCAAGTTATGAAACTTTTTTTATAATTTAACAAAACTTTTTATTCAAAAAAAATTTTAATCAGTTACAGACATTATTTTACAACAAGTCTTTAACAAAACTATCAACTCTTAGTTTTTATTTAAGCATTTATTAGTTTCATTAATTAAACAGTTCCTTTATATCTTATAAGTCTTCAATATCAGAAGCGTAATATTTGCATTCCAGAAACATTAGATCACCTCTTACACATTTGGAATGAGCCCATAACTTACAAGTTATGCACTGAATCCATTGTTCGCCTGGAACACTATCGACGTAAGATTCAGTGCACCCTTAACAAATCGTACTCTCGTCATCTGAATCTACAGCATTACCGTCATTTTCATCGCCGGTGTCATCAGCAATCTCATAAACTTTATCCGTTCCTTTTCCTTTGCATTTTCCTTTTCCTTTGACCTTACCTTTTCCTTTTTCTATTCTGTCCTTTGTATCTCTTTTTTTTTCTTCTTATATGTTTCTGTTTTGTTTTTCATATCTGAAAGATTTAGTTTTTCCGGGGTGTCGGTGTATATAGTACTTTTACGTTTCCGAATATTTATTCTATTTTTTTAAAGTGGCGCCGCTTTTGTAAAGGGTCTTAGTTCTTCAAATGTTGCTGATGAAGTTGAGGAAAGGTTTAGATTGTGTAAATATGGGGGCACATTAGAATGTTTGATCAAAAAGGGAAGGTGACTCACATTTAGTCCTCAAAGATTTTATAGAAGAGGGTGTTGTGGTAGTAATCTGGTCTGTATTTACAGATAAACATTGCTGTGCCAGAGAGTGAGTTTCAGTTATTATATGGTGATGAAGAATTGGAACCTTTTCGACGATAGACAACCTGTTAGATGCATCGGAAGTCGATGGAATAGACACTGTGCTCACATCACATGCTGAAGGATTATGACCATTAGGGGAAGTGAGCATCGGCCTATCTGTCACATAATAACCACTAAACTCGGAGCCAGGAAAATGTTTTCATTCAATGATGAAATCCCGGATACTCCGAATCACGATTGAATATTTTCAATAATTGTAGCAGCCAATGGTAGTGACGTTTTAACCAGCTCCGGTATTTCATTAATTGTGATAGTCTTTCCCGGGTTACTAGCCATCCAATTGTCACATGCTCGGTTGATATACTTTTTCAATGGTCCATACACAGATCTGTCAAGAGGTTGTAGCTTGTGGCTACAATGTGGAGAGAATGATAAAACGGTCACCCCATTAGTTTTAAGGTAATCCAACGCGTCAATTGATAAACGAGAGTCATGGTAATCTAACAACAAAAGTACAGGTTTTTCTTTACTAGGTTTAACATGTTTCACGAAATGTTCGGCGTACTTCATAAAGTTCTTTTCTTTCATCCAGCCAGACGGGTTAGCATCACCTTCACATCCTATAGAGCCACCTCTAACAAAATGGGACTTATAATGGACGCGTGGGAATATGGTGGAACTATATTTCCTGCAGCTGAAACAGCTACTGCAACTGTCGCCAGTGTAACCCTCTCAGCAGATGTGATCTTGCCTAGATTTTTAACACCACGTCGTGCTATTACTCTATAAAGTACTTGCACGGTTGTCATACCTGTTTCACCAACGTTCCAGATACCACCAGGGCCTAAATTCAAACGTTGGTAAACAGCAGTTAAATAAGCGATGAACAAAAGAACAAAACGTTATGTTTGTTGAATAATGTTGCTCTTTAACGGCTTGTTGCTTGAGGTGTCTTATGGATAAAGAAGGATGACGTTTGAGAAACGAGCTTAACGAATCTTCGGCAGCTAACAATTTTGTTCTCCAAGAATCAGGCATAGCTTTGTTACTTTTTATGGCGAACTGACATGCTAATTTTCGGATCTCATATGGTGTCAATCCATAATAAATATCAGCGGCTTTCTTTAAATAACTTGCTGAAACTTCTTCTTGTTCATCAGTGAAAACTTGCCTATTTTTAATATATTCCTCTGAGCCCAAAGTTAATTCTGCTCTCGTCAATTTCGGATTACGTTCGAATTTCTCCTTTAGTTTCGCCACATATGTTAACGATGTAATATCTGATAGGGAATGTCATATTGTTTTGAAGTTGCATTAATACTTTTTGTGTCAAAAATTATTAGATGACAGGCTCTTTCTAGGACATCTTTTGGTGTATCCTCTCGTTCAGTCCTTCTTTCATTGGTACTCATTGTACTGTAACAAAATGAATATTAAAACACGAATAAAAGGTTAATTTACGAGATATTTTAAACTTCAAATTATATTGGGGTTGGTTGACTAACTATTCAACCAGCCCCGAAAGAAGTTAGTCTACCAAGCCCAGTCGCCATTTTAAGTTTCAGTGGCATGGGTTACCTAAACAAGAAATAATACATGAAATATCAATATGCACTCACGAAAAACTAATAGGCAAACGGTTAACATAAAATGTGTAAGTGTCAGATGGAAACATATGCAAAACGGCGAGCATCCGCGACGCGGCGCTCCGGACGACTGAGCGGGGATCGAAGAGTAATGCGCGGCTGGGCCGGGATGTCGTAATACTCATATCGTTGACGAGTTTTTGGCGGTTAGTCTACCTAACCCTATAGCCAACCATCCCCGGTCTCCCCTGTATGTATATTGTTGGAATTTCCAATACAATCCTTCATACAATATTGGGTACCAAACTTTAATTTATTGATAAATTCCAACATTCAATGAGTTTAGTCAAATTTTAATAGCAGTGAAAAAATCTGGTATGCTCAGAACATTTTTATGTGTATCACTTCATGACGAAACATACATATTAGCCTAATCATATTAGCAAATTTCCCTGAAATAATTGTAAAGTCTGATTTTATTATGCAAGTTTTTCAAGAGGGTATTTAAAATATGGACGCATGAAATGGGTACACCAATTTTTGTGGGAGCACTTTTTATTCGACAACAAAAAAAGAGAAAACATGTTTTTTGGGATTCAAATGAAAGTGTTGGCAGGAACGAAAGAACTTTTCGAGTAAGACTTTTAGGTGTTTATGAGACCTACATAATGAGACCACACGAAAATTGGAGTCGATTGGTCAAGTAGTTTTCAAGACCGCTATTTGAGGAGGATATTTTTCAGCTATTTTTATTGACAAATCCACCCCTACAACGTCATACCTCACGCCCTTGAAATTGATCCACACCGCTGCGAACGCAATTAGGGCTGACGCGGATACGGTCTGGCGCTCGACACGACACATCGTTTTAAGAACAACAATGTGCATAACCAATAATGGAGGAAATTTTGGACAGCTTCTGTAACATTAAACATGTCCAAATTCTCTATAAGAAACATTGATTTGTCATTTTTATGCATATGAAGTTTGAAAACAATTTGCATTTTATTACACCCATTTTAACCCATGTTAGATAGCATTTATTGCTTAACGTAGAATACCTAGGATAACAAGAAGCTGTAGAATTAGCACAAAAAAGGTACAACTTCACAGGCTAGTTTTTGAATGGTGTGCGGAAATGCACAAAATAATCAATTTTCTTCCACATTTTTCTCTGTTTTTGTCTGTTTTTAAGTACGTTTGACGGTTAGTATCAAAACAAGTTTTTCAATAATTGCTTAGTCAGGATGCCATCGTTCAAATGACACCAAATTTATCATTCTGTGACAATTACGTACTCAGTTATTACAATTTTTATACATGCACTACCGTAATCGTAAAGTAAAAATAAAAATGGCTGCCATTTCAAGGGGGATGAGGTAGGAATTGTAGGGGGGTGGATTTGTCGATAAAAATAGCTGAAAAATAACCCTCTTAAATATCGGTATGTCGTGATCAAACACATTGTATTGTTAACGTTAAAAAGTTGCTAAGAAATTGTAGTAGTTCTTCTGAAAAGCTCACATTTGTTCACTTCTTTTTCGCTGAAACTGCTGATCATATCTGTGATTTTTTTACACGTAAATTTCTCTAATTTTTAGGCCATCAAAAAAGGTCTTAGCAATTTTTTTGCTAAAATGTGTAGTTTTCGCGCTACAGCTTGCTGATAGTTTTTGGCGAGGGGCTTGCGAGGCAAGGGCGGGCGTAGCTACAATCCTGCATACCACCAAACTGTCGCCGCACCGTCCAGCCATCCAGGCGTTGACGACGCAGACGATCTCTTACTACATGGTGGGGATATTCAGTAATAGTCCAGTTGAATTTCGAACCCTGAGCTCGCTTGTCAGTTTGACGTTCACCGACGTTTCCACAGCGAGTTTGCAGAGAGGACATCAGATGCTCAACACCATTGTCCATCTATTCTTTTCATATTTGCGTTGACGTGTACGTTAGCCCAACGTATAGACGCAGCTCAAGAACTCCTAAATCTCGTAACATGGTCGTAGATCAAGAACTACCGGTGATTTGCCAGGATGATTATGAAAATAAAGTGGAGCCTCGAAAACGAGTCTTTTGATGACTCATTGGGCTTCTATATCCTGTAATGTCTTATTATCATTGCCACTCAGTTATACTAAGTGACATATAAATCCAAACACCCAGTTTAAATGGTTTTATTTTAATAAAATTTTGTATAAGTACTTAATGAAGCATAATAAGTAAATGATTAAAATTTCAAAATGATTGCACTGCTTTAAAGCCCTTTGACCTTTAATAAGGTGTGAATGCACCCTGATGTGCTACGCATTCTCCAACGCGCCTAGGCATGCTTCTGATCAGGTGGTCAATGTCCTCCTGTGGTATCTCACTCCAGGCAGCCACCAACTCCTCTCGAAGTGCTTCTAGAGTCTGAGGAGGACGTTGCAAATTGAGCAATCTCCTACCCATCATATCCCACACGTGCTCAATTGGGGATAAGTCGGGAGATCTTGGTGGCCATGGTAACAATGTGTCATCATTATGTTGAAATAAGTCTATTGTGACTCTTGCAACATGTGGTCGGGCATTATTTTGTTGGAAAGTTGGATCTGCCAGGGTGTCAAGATAGGGTAAAAGATGGGGTTCTAGAACTTCGTGAATATAACGCTGCGCGTTCATGTTATCTCTGATGAAGATTAAATGTGACCTGGAACCATAAGCTATAGCACCCCAAACCATAACTCCAACAGTGTGATAAACATGTCTTTCAACAAAAAACTGTGGATTCCTCCTTTCACCACGTCGCCTTCTAACCCTGGCACAACCATCGTGCATGCCTAAACAAAATCGAGACTCGTCACCAAATACTATACTGTTCTATTCCTGATCCCAGAGTGACCGTTGTCTGCACCACTCAAGGCGATTACGTCGGTGTTCTCGAGTTAAAGGGAGGACCCAGTGTGGCCGGTATGAAAACAAGCCATAACTTCTCATTCGTCGGTAACCACTTCGCATGCCAATAGGTCTTCCGTGTTCTGCAAACCATTCATTTGCAATGGACCTGGTAGTGGAGAAACGGTCCCTTAAGGCCGATAATCTTAGGCGGCGATCTTCACGGTCTGTTGTTCTACGGCGGCGTCCAGTGCCCCTTGCTCTTTGCGTACGGCCTTCTCGAAGCCATGCCTGACAACACCTAACCACCAGTGTCTACACTTCTTTGCACTCTAACTGCAATTGCCCGAAAAGAAAGTCCAGCTTCCCGAAGTCCCACTATACGGCCCCTATCAAACTCACTAAGTTGACGAAATCGTACAGGTCTCCGTACTCTAGGCATCGTCACCGATCGTAAAGGATGTCAAGAACCAAAATCCGCCAACGTTGATTCTTTACTGCGGCTGAAATATTCATTTTTAGAGCGTTAGTGAATTAAAAAAAAGCTGTATAAAAACCGGAATGTCCAACTGATAAGGCTGAAAATTTTTTCACTTGTTATTTACAGTAAGATAAATACATTCACCAACTTTTATTAAAATAAAAGCATTTAAACTGGGTGTTCGGATTTATATGTCACTTAGTATATATACACGTTCACACCCTTTTTGCAGCTCTAGGTTTTGTGCAGTTGTTCCAATTCTAAATAAAAATACTATACCTCACTTATCCGGTCAATCGGTAAGCAGCTGAAGAGAAATTACTGCATCTTGTACTCTACTTAAACGGATAAATTTCAAAAAGGCATTAATATGCATACGTCGGTAAACACCACAACTACAAACGAGCTTATTATTCTAAATCGACGGGCCTATCACTGAGAGTGAGACACTGCGCACGTCTAAATATTAAAAGAGGATCGTCCGCTTCAACGGTGAGGCGGCTGGTGATATGTATAGGCCGGCCGTTGCCCCCGCAATCCCCCTGCCAACAATCTATCAGCTAGCTGTAGCGCGAAAACTAAGCAATTTAGCGAAAAAGACCTTTTTTGATAGCCAAAAAATTAGAAAAATTTACGTGTAAAAAAATTCCAGATATCATTAGCCGTTTCAGCGAAAAAGAGGTTTTTTGGGTATTTCGCTGCTTTACAAAAAAATTGTTGGCCTCCGGAAAACCAAACTCTTACGACAACATTCGCAAGCCTTTATTACACCATTACGCCAACGGACTGTCAATGTTATCACTTTTATGGTAGTTTCGGCTACTTAACTGGACTATAAAAGTTTAGTATGCAATGGTTCAATCAGTGATATCTTATGGGATATCTGCGTGGGAACAGTCAACTTACATACACAGAGTGTTTGTATTACAAAAAAGTATATTCAGAATCATCATTGGTTTCAATATTTGGAGTCGTGCCACGAAACATTCAGGGAAGTAAGGATACAGACTGCAACTTCACTCTATCTTTTAAAACTGTAAACTTACATAAATTGATCTAAAAAGAATCACCCATAAAGATGGTCATAATTACAACACACGGCAAAAGGATAAATTCACATCTGTCTCCTATAAAAAATCGCCTGAATATGCTGGTTGCTACCTGTACAATATGTTACCATCAGACATAAAAAATGTATGGACAACAAACAAATTTAGGTCAACGTCAAAACAGTTTCTAGTCACAAACTATTTTTATGGCATACAGGAATATATGCAGTTCCGTGTTATTCCACTGCAAGCGTAAATGTGTTATTGTGACAGCATGTGCCAGATTCGCTTCTCTATACATGGATTTCGGCTTCTGTTATACCTACAGCAAAGGTTAAGTGGGGAAAGTATTAGAGGGAACATAGTGCTTTCGATAGCCGGCTTCAGATTTATGATCGGTCAATTGGTTTCTAAAATGTCAGCGAAATACCGAAAATGGCGGAATTTGTTTTTGCCAGTAAATCCAAAACGGTTAATCTGACAGCTATAAAAATGTAACATTATCCAAACATTTTTTAAGAAAAATAAAATAGCTTATATGACATGTCAAAATCGTCTTTTGTTTTCCAGTAACCTGCCCCAACTCTTATATTTCATATGACCGCCATATTGGATTTTTCGATTTTTGAAGAGAGCGTAAAATTTTCAGCCTAGTGATGTCTCACAAGTGCATAAAAAATTGAGAGTATCATCGAAATATCATGTAGTATTATTATATAGTAGTTTTTTCTAAGGAGGCTATGATTTATTTGTCAGAAAATAGCATTAATGAGTAAGGCATGAAAAACTCATAAACACCTTGAATTTTCAATACAATATTAACGTTAATATCAACTTCTCGACAAGTTTTGGGACAAATCCCCAACTATGAGTGTGTTATAAGAACAGGTCAGAAAAATCGTAATCGTAATTTTATTTTACACTTGAGCAAACGAGCATTTTACAAAATTGTAATGCAATAATAAATAACATCTAATTTCAAAAGTGGTTATTAATTTACACAGTTGCAAAATAACGTCCATTTTTGACATTAGGTAACTGTTTTTCGTACCAACTGAGCTAGTGTGTTTCTGGTAATGTTTTTAACTGTGCTCGAAATTCTTTGTCTCAGGATTTCTAAGGTCGCGGGAGGATCAAATTCACAGACCTTGTTCTTTGTGTAACCCCAGAGGTAGAAAGGGCGAAAGATCAGGGGATCCAGGAGGCCAAGATATTGAACCATTTAATGAGATTATTCTTTCATCAAACTGCTCTCTTAATTGGCTGCCGGAAATCCATCCAGTTGAAACCAGGTTGTTCTAAGCTCAACTTCTGTTAGACTGGCTCGTAAAGCCGGCACAACCTGGTTTCGCAAAGTTCTAGGTACCTTTGTCCGTTTAGGTTGTAGTCAAATAAAAATGGCAATATTCCTGTAAGTCGATTTCCTGAAATGAGTAATACCTAATTTCAGATAGATGCCCTATTAAAAAAGTCAAGCTAGATTAAATTGACCAAGGAGGCCGCACCAAACGTTAGTTCCAAATCTGGTCTGTAGACGTCCCTCTAGCACTTCGTGAGGCTTTTCCATTAGCCATGGATAAGTGTTGTGCTCATAAAAAACTCCATCGGACCACAAGTCATGATTTACAAAATCGGGATTTTCATTAGACTTCCTAGTTCCAGGGATGTCTTTTAAGTTTTGCATATAGAAACATAGTAGGCCGCGCGGATCGAACGACAGCACTGAATCTTAACCTCACTCTTTAGTAAACTTAAATTCAAAGTTTTACAACAATACGTGCAGTGTTCTCACTACAGTGAATTTTCAAGTGTCACCAAGTCATTAGAAAAATGGAACTCAACCGAGAACATTTTCGCGCCATAATTTATTACAACTTTCAGAGACAATTATCGCAACAAGAATGCCTTGCTGAGTTACTGTCTGTTTTCAGCAACGAAGCGCCACATCAGTCGACAACTTCCCGTTGGTATGGAGAATTCAAACGAGGACGGGTGTGTCTTAGCGACGATTCCAGGGTGGATGCACCAAAAACGGCAGTCACATATCGCGAGATTTAGGCGTCCTTGAGGATCTCAACGACCTCAATTCAAAAAATCTTACATGAAGAATTACGAGTAAGAAAATTAGTTTCCCGTTGGATACCCCACTTGTTGACTGAAGAGCAGAAAGCAGCCAGGGTTAATCGGTGTCAAAAAACGCTCGACCGTTTCAATTCCGGAAACTCAAAAAATGTGTACAGCATTGTTAGTGGTGATAAATCGTGGATTTACTGTTATGAACCAGAAAATAAACGACAGTCGGCTATTTGGATGTTCCAAGGTGGAGAAAAGCCTACAAAAGTCATCCGTTCTCGAAGTGCTTCGAAAAAGATGGTCGCGACATTTGTATCAAAAGCGGATCATATTGCAACAATTTCTCTTAATGAGCAAAGAACTGTTACTGCGGTTTGGTATACCACCATTTGCTAGCCAAAAGACACCACGACAATGCAAGCTCGCACACAGCCCAAAAAGCAAGGCAGTATTTAACGGAAGAAAACGTGGAATTATTGGACCATCCTCCATAAAGTCCTAATGATTTCTTTACTTTCCCGAAAATTAAAAACAGACTGCGTGGTCAAAGGTTCCAGTCACTAGAAGAAGCAGTTGACGCATTCAAAAATGCCGTTTTGGATCTGCCAGCAAACGAGTGGAATAGGTGCTTCGAAAATTGGTTCGAGCGCATGCAGATGTGTATTAGTCTTCGTGGAGAATACTTCGAAAAACAATAAAGTCATTTAAAACTACCTACTGTGTTGTTTTATTTCCACATGCAAAACTTAAAAAAGACATCCCTCTACCACTCACAGAAGTGTGTTCGCCTTGGAAAGTTTTCTCAAGTCCTTGAACTATTGTAGGTTTGTATGTATATATTTTTATTCGACACTCTTTGTACTGTGGATTTGACACACCAATTTCTCGATCTATAGTTCTCACTGATGCACTGGGGATTTCTTTAACAGCTTGTAACATCTGTCTGTAGCGATTTTCATTTCAATATATCCGCTTCTAGGTTGTTCGAAGGCCCCAATTAACTACTATTTTTCTAAATTGTGTTTTATGAGGCTGCCGTCGTTCGGGGTACACCTCCAAGTTTCTTGTTGAGGTAATGTCGGCGTTTCTGTGTGACCTCAAGTACAGCCGTCATATGTCAAACTTTTCTTCATTTAAGTAGGGAATACCGGCCATTTTCAACAGATATTGACCATTTTATTTGTCAGATTTGTGATTTTAATTAGAGAACACGTACCTACTACTTATTAAAACAGAATTTTAATACTTTGAATTATTTAACGTCAAAGTCAGAGCCTCCTTAGATGAAAAAACTTATTAATTTCATTTTCTGACAAATAAATCATGGCCTCCTTAGAAAAAATGAATACATAACATTACGTCTCATGATATTTCGATGATACTCCAATCTTTTATGCACTTGCGAGACATCACTAGGCTGGAAATATTAGGCTCTTTTGAAAAATCGAAAAATTCAAAATGGCGGTCATAAGAAAAATGAAAGATGAGTCAGGTTGTGGGAAACAAAAGACGATTGAGAGATGTACATTTGCTATAAAAAATGTCCAAATAAAGTCACATTTTGACAGCTGTCAAATTAACTGTTTCGGATTTACTGGAAAAAAACAAAATTCGCCATTTTCGGTTTTTCCAATACGAATTGCAGGATCGTAAATCGGAAGCTGGCTATCGAATACTATAAAAGTTTCCCCATATAACCTTTGCTGTAGTTATAACAGGAGCCGAGATCACTGCAAAGAGAAGCGAATCTGGGACACACTGTATATTGTTTTACTGTTGTTGATGTAACTTTTAGAATAATCTCTCATTAGGATAAAAGTCGTTAGTTTACGATGTTTTTTTTTGTTATACATTGTCATATATACATATATGTTTTTTGTTGATTGTACCTGACCTGTGGCCGCTATATATTGTAAGCTTTTTTGAAAAATAAAATAACTTTGGTATGTTAAGTATGTAAAATAAATAAATTTTATTTGATTGACTCTAATTTCTCATTATTAAAAATTTTTGCAATTACAATAATTCCTCCGCCAATAAATAATGGTAGGAAGTAAAAAGAATCTTTGCACGTCAATGGTTTAGAGTACGAGAGGCTATTATCCGAACAACGCCGCCTCCCGCGTCGCGCTGTCGGCCGCGGGGCTAACGCTAAAAATGCGGTAAATTACGTTTAAAACAATTAACGTCGGCAATTTCAAAAGTTGTCCCGGATTCTCGGCTGACTTACGGCTTTTCAAAATGGCGGCGCTGCTGTTGAGCGGACGCAGCAAAGAGTTGTTGGCTGTTGCTGCAGAGTTTTGTTGTGCAAGCTGCAGCGTATATGCATCAACCTGACGACGATATGGAATTTAAAGTTATAGTATAGCGGCATGCGACTTTTTTCTTGAAATTTTGTGTATCTATCGTTTATCACTACAGCCTTTCGGTTTAAAGCATAAGGGACCTCAAAACTTTCCTGCGGTACAAACAGTAAGAAACTAACATAGCAACTTTGGCGTTACACCAATAACACTGATAAGCACAGGATTTGTGACATGACAATTTTTGGGTGTATCTTATGTATTCTGAGACCCTTAAATCAAATCTAAAAACCGATTTTTTCTATCACCCACATATATTCGGTAACATCTACTTTTATGAATTACAATACGTAACATCTCATACTGCTGCATTTCTCGGCATTTAAGCGATAACGCACATATATAATGTTAAGACCTGTCTATTCCTGTTTATTATATGCAAGCTCTATGTTTAGAGAGCATATTGCGTTTATTAGTAGACTAATAGCAGCCGAATCAGTTACGTTTTCTGTGTTGAAGACTACTGACATGTTCTGAGTACTGTTAATTTTTGTTAAAATGGCGTGTTGTTTTTAGTTTATTGTGATCGAGACTAGCTTTACGGACACTGTCTAGAAATTGTGTAAATAGTGCAAACAGTTTTTGTTATGTCTGCGGAGAGCTAACCTTTAAATCCCAAAAACATACTTGTACTCCCCTTGTGTTGAAAGCATACGAACCTTATTTTGGAATTAAAGTTGGCGACCAAGATAAACTATGGGCCCCTCACATATGTTGTAAGACTTGTGTAGCGTTGTTAACAGGTTGGTTAAGGGGAAATAATGCGGTACCAATGGTTTGGAGAGAACCAAGAGACCATACTATTGATTGCTATTTTTGCATCACAAATATTAAAGATATTGGACCAAAATGGAAACATACCTTTAAGTATTTTAATTAACCATCAGCTTTGCGACCCATTAAGCATAGAGATGATTTTTTTCCCAATTCCAGCGATTCTGAAAGTGTTGGTACAGAAAGGGTAAAAATTTCCGATTTCGTTTGACCTGCCAGGATGTTCAACAGCGCCGCATTTGATCACACAGGGCGAACTGAATGACTTAGTTCGAGAATTAAATCTGTCAAAATCCCAGTAAGAACTTTTAGCGTCAAGATTAAAAGGATATAATCTTCTCCACGGTGATGTTAACATTACTTTTTACCGAAAACGGCAACAATACCTCACACACTGTCCGTCAATAAATGGAGTTGACATATTGCTCCGATGTCAACAATTTGTTTGTCGCGTTAGGACAGAAACATGATCCATATGATTCGCGCCTATTCATTGATTCCTCTGAGCTTATTTTATAAGCGGTATTGGTACACAAGGGTAATTAATATCCATCTGTATATAGCGCACGCAGTTCATATGAAAGAATCATATGAAAATATGCGAGTTCCCTTCTTCTTGGAATGCAACTGGCATGTACCAAATATTGTTGTTTTCTTTATGAATGGGACAGTCGTGCGCCAGATCGTCATTATGAAGAGAAGGAGAGGCCACTACGTCAGGTATTAATTCCGGGCCTCAAAAACATTGCTCATGAACCACTAGTTAATCCCAAAAACGTGTTACTTCCACCTTTGCATATTAAGTTGGGACTGATGCAAGTTTTTGTGAAAGCTATGGATCGAAATGGAAGAGGGTTTCTGCATTTAAAACAAACATTTCCGAGGCTTAGTGAAGCAAAAATTAAAGAGGGCATATTTGTGGGTCCACAAATATGGAAAATCATGAACGATGATGTGTTTGACAGTGCTCTAAACGAAACTGAATTAGGAGCTTGGAATGACTTTAAATCAGTTACTGAAAATTTTTTAGGCAATGTGAAGGCGGACAATTATAAAGATATTGTGAGTGAACTAATTCTAACTTATAAAGCAATGGATATAACATATCTCTAAAAATTCGTTTTTTGGATTCTCATCTCGATTTTTTCCGGAAAATTTAGGTGCGGTAAGTGATTAACATGATGAACGGTTCCACCAAGACATTTCTGCTATGGAAAAACTGTATCGAGGCAAATGCAGTGTCAATTTGCTTGCTGATTATTGCTGGACATTGTTAAGAGATACTTCAGGAGCAACGTATCGCCGTAAAACATCGACAACAACATTCTGAGATTAACGTTTATTCGAGTGTTTATTAGTACTCTTACACACATATCCTTATATTTTACGAGTATAAGCAGACAATAAAATGCCTTATTTCAAGTAAACCGTGGGTGATACAAAAAATCGAATGCTACTTCCTGCTTTTTGGGTAAGCTTTACATAATAACCACCTTGTTTTGTCCATGTCACAAAAATTATTTTAATTTTGTTCGCCAGTGTAATTACTGGTTGCCTATGATTCAGGCTTTTTAAAAGCAGTGAAATAACAACCAACAAAATGGGTCAGCTGGTGACAGCAGTACGTATAGCCATAACTACCTTATGAAAGCACAACAAAGATTATTTAGCCGAATTCTATAAAACATAGCATCAAGTAGGTTAACTATGCACTTCCAATGCAACGCCGTTATCAGCTCATAAATAATTCTGTTCAGTACCAACTAGACCATCTAACGAAAAAGTCAATCAAACAGGTCGGTACAATTAGTCCTTAGACATTGTTTCCCTGCTCTACTGGTAGTGCATCTGAAAATGTTGACTCTCAGCTATACTTAACCCTGTCGAATATAGGAGTGCGGTTAGAGCATAGTTAACACTATGCTGTGCACTATGCCGCGGCACGCCGATGGAAGCAGCAGCCGCGGCCAGGAGATATGCGATCCATCTGCTAAGAACCTTTTCCTAAAGGTTAATGAACAGGTAAATCTATGGTGTGTGAAATATGTCTAACAGGTGAGTAGAATTACCAAGGTTGGGAGCGTATAACTGTTACTAACATAAAAAAAAATGAGATAAGCCCTCGTCACCCTCTACAACCCTCACCCTCAAGTTTTTTTCGAAAATGATCAGGATCCTCTGAACTGGACAGGTTTTCGAAAATGATAAAGCTTCTGCGTCCTTGGCATAGTAGTAACATTATGTGCATTAATCCAGAAAACATAACGCCTGTAGGAGTGAACAGTAAAAATGAGAGGCACTATTTGAGGCTTACAATGCTATCATAATTCATTTGTATCCCGGTGTAATATATATTTCAAAAACAACTAACAACCTATATTTTTGCCATATATTGCTATATCACATGTTCGCGCTAGTTTCCTTGAAAGACCCGGTGTAATAACATAATAGAGGATGCTCTGTACTTCAATGGACAGTGGAATAGTACGAAATATGGACCGAGACCTTTTCTCATAAAAAGATCTAAATGACCCTTAAAAAAATCAGTGTCGGATTCGATTTTTTTAATTTTTTGTTCCTTTATCAAAATTAACACCTTTTAGGTTAAATTTTGAAACTTTTAAGTAAAATAAATGATGCTATACCATATAATTAGCATAAAAGATTGATTGCCCCTCTTTTGCTTGTTAAACAGTTTTATCTATTCAAATATACTGACATATAAATCCGAACACCCAGTTTAAATGGTTTTATTTTAATAAAATTTTGTATAAGTACTTAATGAAGCATAATAAGTAAATGATAAAAATTTCAAAATGATTGGACTGCTTTAAAGCCCTTTGAACTTTAATAATGTGTGGATGCACCCTGATGTGCTACGCATTCTCCAACGCGCCTAGGCATGCTTCTGATCAGGTGGTCAATGTCCTCCTGTGGTATCTCATTCCAGGCAACCACCAACTCCTCTCGAAGTGCTTCTAGAGTCTGAGGAGGACGTTGCATATTGAGCAATCTCCTACCCATCATATCCCACACGTGCTCAATTGGGGATAAGTCGGGAGATCTTGGTGGCCATGGTAACAATGTGACATCATTATGTTGAAAGAAGTCTATTGTGACTCTTGCAACATGTGGTCGGGCATTATCTTGTTGGAAAGTTGGATCTGCCAGGGTGTCAAGATAGGGTAAAAGATGGGGTTCTAGAACTTCGTGGATATAACGCTGCGCGTTCATGTTACCTCTGATTAAAGGTGACCTGGAACCATAAGCTATAGCACCCAAAACCATAACTCCAACAGTGTGATGAACATGTCTTTCAACAAAAAACTGTGGATTCCTCCTTTCACCACGTCGTCTTCTAACACTGGCACGACCATCGTGCATACCTAAACAAAATCGAGACTCGTCACTAAAGACAATACTGTTCCATTCCTGATCCCAGAGTGACCGTTGTCTGCACCACTCAAGGCGATTACGTCGGTGTTCTCGAGTTAAAGGGAGGACCCAGTGTGGCCGGTATGAAAACAAGCCAAAACTTCTCATTCGTCGGTAAACACTTCGCATGCCAATAGGTCTTCCGTGTTCTGCAAACCATTCATTTGCAATGGACCTGGTAGTGGAGAAACGGTCCCTTAAGGCCAATAATCTTAGGCGGCGATCTTCACGGTATGTTGTTCTACGGCGGCGTCCAGTGCCCCTTGCTCTTTGCGTACGGCCTTCTCGAAGCCATGGCTGACAACACCTAACCACAGTGTCTACACTTCTTTGCACTCTAACTGCAATTGCCCGAAAAGAAAGTCCAGCTTCCCAAAGTCCCACTATACGGCCCCTATCAAACTCACTAAGTTGACGAAATCGTACAGGTCTCCGTACTCTAGGCATCGTAACCGATCGTAAAGGATGTCAAGAACCAAAATCCGCCAACGTTGATTCTTCACTGCGGCTGAAATATTCATTTTTAGAGCGTTAGTGAATTAAAAAAAAAGCAGTATAAAATATAAAAACCGGAATGTCCAACTGATAAGGCTGAAAATTTTGTCACTTTTACAGTAAGATAAATACATTCACCAACTTTTATTAAAATAAAACCATTTAAACTGGGTGTTCGGATTTATATGTCACTTAGTATATCTTATTTTTATCAGTTTATGTGACATAAAACTTTAAAAATCAAGGAGTATTAACTTGGTTTCATCAACATTTAATAAAATAATGCTTAACTTTGAACTAAGATGTGTTTGGAACTCCAACGTCGGATTCATTTTTCTTGTTTCCTTGTATTTTATCAAGCTCAACGCCCTGTAAGTTATACTTTAAAATTATTTCGTATAAAAAATGGCGTGAAGTTGACTCTGCACTTCCTACGCCATGCCGGCATGAGTTCATAAGGAATTAAGTTCAGCGTAAGTTAAACCCTCTGAGAAGACAATTAGTTATGAAAAATTAAACGGATCAGGTCAGTCAAACAGGCCCATACAAGTAATCTATACCCTCTGCCCTACCGATAGCTACCGGTCAGTTGGAGACGTTGCCCCTGGATTGAAACCCGCACAGCGCACGATGATTGGAATCTAATGGTGGTTGTTGTTTAGACTGTTCGAAGGAGTCTCTCTTTCACTGGTGGTAATGTGCCGCTTTTGGGAAGTTTGCTGTCCTGGAGTTACTCGGCGGGGAGAGGGGTGACGATGCGCTAAGACCCACTACAGTAGCGCAACTTTCGCCGAGGCAGGGTGTTGGACCTCGGTCTTCCTATTTCCGAGAATGGCACAGAACTTCCTTAGGCCTATATCTAGCTTGCCCTGAATTTCTTGTGAACTGCGGACCACAAGGACAGTTGTTGGTCGGCCGGCCTGGGCTGGTCTGTTTCGTTGAGGATCACGAACCCTCAGAATGAGACTTGAGAGCCATAGTGGCAAATTTATTGTCATCCCCATCTGCAGAAGCTGAATATTGCACTCCGTTATTGACCTCTGTATCGCACCGCGTGTAGTAACATGCGCTGGACGATCTGCCGGGTAGATGGAGTTGGCGAATTGGCTTTCCATACCTACAGATAGCATTGGAGCCCTGATGAAGAGTAATGAAACTGGGAGGAGGAGGGGCGGGTTAATGTACAGAGTTGGGAGTTGTTTCTCTTCCAACGGGAGCGACTGACACAAGGATCAGTACCATTACGGAGATGCGGGATCACCTCAGCAAAAGGTGGAAATTGCTCCTCAGGAAGAGGGAAGTTGGGAGATCCGATTGATATGTTAGGAGCAGATGCTAGTGGTGTTCTAGTCTGTGACGTCACCGGAAGTTCGCAGATCAGAAAAGTTCAACACCGGGAGTTGGGAGTTGGGAATTGGTACAAAATTAAGGAATTCAATAACAAATCTGCAACAAAATAATATTAATTTTTTTGCCAGAAAAACTAAAAGTTCCGGGATTTGAATTACTGAACTCTAAGAGATGGGGGCGAAGTATGGGAATTGGAAGTATACGTCACACAAATATCCAGTACTCATCAAATAAGATGGACAACTCTAATCTGTATCATACACCAGTACTTACTACTACTAGATTATCCCCAGTATATGTACAAATACAAGTCCCCTCATATACTGGCTAGCCGCCGGATAGCAATATTTTGAGAACAATTTCCCACAAACAAGCTTGTTCAGTAGAAATGTTCACTTTACTCCGTCTTAAGAGGAGAAAATGTTTATTTAATCTACATTATAAGTTTTAAGTGAAAATGTACGTGGAAATTTATGATACGTGTCTAATGAGTGCGTATCATTACCGGGGTTGGAAGTGTATTGATATACTAACATCAAAAAATTACGATACACCCGACCCCTCAACTACCCCCACGTCTTTTGCTTCTAAGTTTTTTTTCAAAAATGATCAGGCCACTCTGAAACGTCAAAAAACGATGGTTGTGCGATTCTTTTTCGTGATTTGCACCTTTCACTGCCACAACTGGACCGATTTCCAAATTGTTTCTTGTCCTTGATAGTAGTATCTTTCTGTGAAAATTTCCTCAAAATAAAAGCGGTACGTAAGTTACGGACGGGCCACGAATTAACGGATCGACAGTCCAAAATGGGTGAAATGTTTTTTCGTCATATACATGTCATACAACATCTAAAAAACACAATATCTTACTTTAGAAGTTTTTTGAGACTACAGAACTTGTTCGCCCAGTGGCGTGAGAAGTAAAAAGAGCCACACATGATATAAATAAAAGGAAAAATTAAAGTTATTCATCCTATTTAGTTTTAGCAGCGTCGCGTCGGTCTTTCTTGACGTTAACGCTTGCCAAGCAGGTTGGAGGAAACTTCTCAAAGATAGTTTTCCACTGCTGACGTGCCGGGATGGAATTATTTTAACTAACTCCAACATTGAGGCGAAATTAAAAGGAGCAAAGGATATGCCTGAATGTTTCTGAAGTATTTATTGGAGAAAGACTTAAAAAGAGCTCCAAAGAAATTGCCGCGTTCCGAACTTATCGTTAGCATTACTAGAAATCGTTTATTGACCTAACTCGCCTCGCTTCCCCAAACAGATGGTTTTGCCTTCTCTGGGCCACATTCAAAATCATCATTATCGAATCTTTCAGCGATAACAATACTTCTTTGCCGACTGGCATGAAAGCAGAAGCAGGGTAATATTCAAAAATATTAAGTTGATGATTTCTTGGGAGGAGCCATCTAACTAAGCTTAAGCGGAGATAACAAAAAAGTTATTTGATAGGATTATCTATGTAATATCACAAAGTAAATCCAAAATCAATAAAACTAAAGCATATTTTTCCAACTATTACTCAACGTTTGATTTTTTAAGTCGGTCGATTCGTATTCGAGAATATTAGAAAAATCATTATTTAACATTACTGTTTTTGATATTTATTAATGACCTCTGTGACTCAGTTGAATGTGAACGCCTATGATTTGCCTAAAAATTTATTCGCAGGTAAATAGTCCTGATGATTGTATCAAGCTACAACACCAATTAAGTTTTGTGCTGTCTTGGTGTGTAGAAAACAAGTTGGAGCGTAATATGAGGAAGTGTAAAATAGTCAGCTATACCAGGAAAATTAATGTTTGCAAATATCCGTACTCTATTGATGGGTCTGTGCTAGAAAGATGCTCTGATGTACGTGATTTAGGTATAATCTATGATCAAAAGTTAACTTTTAGTCAGCATATAAATAAAAAAGCATCAGAAGCATTGGCGGCTTATGGTTTCATAGTAAGGAATTGCAGGAATTTTCATAACATAAAGTCTATTAAGCTATTATGTTATGCTTATGTTAGATCCAAAGTCGAATATTGTAGTATTATTTGGAACACTTACTATGAATGCTATAGCACAGCTATTGAAAGAGTACAACGGAAGTTTATGAAGTTTGTTCTGTTTAGGATTGAAAAAACGTAGGTACTGTGCCTCAATAATATTTGGCTACAAAATGATCAACAATTTAATTGATTGCCCGATGATCCTGGAACAGATCAAGTTTCGTACTCCAACGTTTGCATCTCGCAATCATAAAATATTCGGGCTTCCTAGAGCTAGGACAAACATTCTTCTCAAGTCACCGTTATACGTAATGTGCTCTAACTTAAACAGAACTGGATGTTATTGTGATATATTTACGACAAATGTTAATTACCTGCTAAAGGCAGCTAAGGCTTATTCGGACCAATAGCTCATGTTACAAATTTATACCTGTGTTGCATTTGTTGTTTTATTTTCGCTTTTTTTCGCTTTTTTTTTGCTTTTGTATTATGTTTATAAATTGTCCTATAAATGGGAACCTGTTGGACAATAAAGTTATTATTATTATTATTATTATTATAATTTGTTCAGATAGAAAGCAAAAACACACGAAAATATCACCTTTTATTTCAGTGTGTTCAAAATGTTGCTCGACAGGGTTTGCCAAATCTAGAGCTTGTTTATAATTTAAAACGGAAACTACCAACATAAATAGCAATGCAGAAGATTAGACGTGACAACAAGCGAATAACAACCCGAATTTCTTTCCGCAATCTTTTATTGTTATACCTGTTTAGTTATTTGATGCTAAGGGCAAGAAAGAATTTACTTTGCTGTCAGCTACCTTTGTGACAATCTTGGGACAGTGAAAATTAATTTATTGAATCAGATTTTACTTCCAAAATGGTTTACAAACTAGCCGAAAGAATGAAAGTGTTTCTGATTTATGGTTCCCAAAATCATTGTGCTCGGCAAACTGCCGTCACCTTTAACGCCGCCAGACATCCGGGGAAGATAACTTCGCATAGCTATGTTTTGTACCTTGTTACTAAGTTTACCCAAGCTGGATCTGTTTCAAATAAAAAACGTGATCATCGAAGAGTTTTGGATGAAGCCGCTTAAGTTGAAGTTTTGGGCCATTTTGGAATAAATCCTAATACGCAAAATTGTTGCTACGACTGGTATTCATTAGGCTCTGCGCACACAGTTACTAAACTCCATAAATTTCATGAAAATATTGCAACAGTTAACCAAAGATGGTTTCGATAGGGGAGTTGAGTTTTGTGAACAAATGATTGCCGCGATTAATGATAATACCATTCATGTAAAGAATATCTGCTTCAGTGAGGAATGCACATTTTATCTAAATGGATTTGTTTATAAGCATAACTGCAGGTATTGAAGCAATGAAAATCCTCATGCTTTTGTTAAAGGGCATGATGAGTACCTCCAAAAAATTAATGTATGGGCAGGCATTTTAGGAAATAAATTGATTGGGCCATTGTTTATTAACGGAAATTTGAATGGAAACATTTATTTGGATACGTTGGAAAGTACCATCAATCCGCTTATCACTGAAACCATGGAACACCAAATCGAAGAGGATGGAAACCCTATACTTAATGAGGCTGAAATATATTTCCAGCAAGACGGCGCTCCTCCTCACTATGTTCTTCTGGCTCGGCAATGGCTAGACGACGAGTTTATAGATAAATGGATAGAACGAAGAGGGCCTGTAGAATGTCCTGCTAGATCTCTTGTTTTGACACCATAGACTTTTTTCTATGTGGGCCATTTGAAATCTATTGTGTTTAAATTTTCTTGAAAACGAATCGATCGATTTTGAAAAATCAAAGGTCAAAATAGAGGACTTTGAAAGACCTTTCAAACAAGCTGAGGGATAGCCCTGGGAGGCAGAAGGTGGAAGGGTTATAAAGTTGTCCCCCTTGACAAATCTTTTGACGCGTCTCGGCGGTTTTCGATAAATCCGTGGTGAGAAGGTTTCAAATGAACACCCTGTATATGTATGCCACCAGTAGCACCGGATTGATATATATACCATACATCAAAATCAAATAAAACTAAATCATTTTACAAAACTGCTGCTGTATAGGTTATTAATCTGCATTGTACTCGTACGTAATTAATACAATTTGCATGAATGTTTGACGTATTATAGCAAATATCTGGACGTATCTGAAATATTTCATACAATAATCAACATTTTGAGCTGGATTATAGCTATTGAACAAATTGTATTAGCATATATCGTTAATTATAAATAGTTTCATGTTTTGGACGTGTTTTCAATTTCGTGTGATGGACGTAATGGCATTATATTGTTAAATGGGGAGCAATTATTTCGCTGTATATGTAAATTAAACAACCATGTTGTAATGAAGTGGGACAGCTTTAACTCCTTGGGCAGTACTGCACATTGCTATTAATCCTTGGCAAGTGGGAGTATGGGTTGCAAATTCAAGAAATCTACCTATAGTCTAATCATATTAGCAAATTTCCCCGAAATAATTGTAAAGTCTGGTTTTATTGGTGCAAGTTATCCAAGGGAGTTTTCAAAACATGGACGCATAGAATGGGTACACCAATTTTTGTAGGAAAGTGTTGACAGGAACGAAAAAACTTTTCATATAAGATTTTCAGGTATTTATGGGACCTACAAAATGAGACTACACGTAAAAAGATCCGACTAAGAGCCGGAGAACGAGACAAAATGCAGGTTTTGGCACTTGTTAGTAGTGCGACGATAATTTCATGCAACTACTTGAAATTCTTCAAATCCGTAGGGTCCATACCAAATAACAACAAAAAAATTGGATTATATTCGTCAAGTAGGTTTTTGAGAATTTCCAATTGTTTATCCCAAAACAACTGTTTTCCTGCCATCACTGCCAGTTTATTGAGCAATATACATGGTTCGTTCAAAGAGCATTTAATAGCAAAATACATGTGTTTACCTTGCCGATATGAATCACAAACCGTTCCGAAAGATAAATGTTATTTTTATGCGAAAAACAAAGGTTTCGAACAAATTCAAACATTTCGTATTTGCGAGTAATTGAAAAAATGCGCTACGATATTCGAAAAACATACGTTACTATACATATTTTAAAACAAAGCGGATGTCTATCATGTTTTTTTGCGAGTTACTCACAAGTAAGAAATGTTTGAATTTGTTTACAAGAAAAAACGTAACCCATCCATTTTTGCATATAAATAACATTTATCTTCCGGAATGGTTTGCCATTCATATCGGAAAGGTAAACTAGTGTATTTTGCTATAAAATGCCCTTTGAAATAACCCTGTATATTGCTCAATAAACTAGTAGTGATCGTCGGAAAACAGGTGTTTTGGAATAAGCAAATAGAAATTATCAAAAACAACTTGGCAAATCTACTCCAAAGTGCGAATCATACGAATTTGAAGTATTTCAAATATCTGCGAGAAACCATCGTCGCATTACCAACAAGTGCCAAAACCTGCAGTGCCTCGGTTTTCGGTCATAACTTGTTTGCTATTTGTCGGATCTTTTTATGTGTGATCCCATTTTGTAGGTCTCATAAATACCTAAAATCTTATATAACGAGCTTTTTCGTACCTCCCAACACTTTCGGTTGAATCCCAAAAAACCTGTTTTTTCATTGTTTGTTGTCGAATAAAAAGTTTTCCCACAAAAATTGGTATACCCATTTTATGCGTCCATGTTTTAAATACCCGCTTGAACAACTTGCAGCAACAAAACCAGGCTTTACAATTATTTCGTCAAATCAATCGCAAACTATGTACTAAATTCCTATTTAAAATAAGTTCGAGATATTTATTTCCTTTTCTTTCTTCAAGAAATAACTTTTTTCCACAAAAAAAAGCTTCCAATAGCTATTTTCAACAACAAAATGATAAACAAATCATGGGCGTAGTGAAGAAAAGCATTTACTTATTAAGTAAATTCTCTAGTCAAATTTCTTCTGAAAGTAGTACAAAGTAATCTGATGTACCTATTAAAGTCTACTTTAAGCTTTAAATCAATAAATCTTCAAAACTACTGAACTGAAGCTCATGTATTTTACATCATTATAAAGGGAATTGAAAGACCTTTAAAATAAGGTATCACTCGACCCCCCTTTCCTTTTAAGATTTTGGGGGTGGTGTCACCCCTGCTTAGAGGGCTGCACGTGCTAACGTGATTTTTTGCCAAACTTGTGTCCCCCTCGAAAACAAAATCGACGGGTCTGAGCGTTTTTCAAAAAAAAATACTGAGCTGCCAGTAAATGCGTCTGTTTCGTTTCCGATGCGCCACCCTGTATATTATACTCTAATGGAGCTTCAATATAAGTAATTACGAGTACATGACCTTCCATTCCATTAAATAGACGCCTGACCGCCACCTTGAAATTTTCAGGTATTATTTCTATGCCAAAATACAGTATTCATCAACCCGAATTTTAGCTTCCTAGCTTGAGCCATTCAAAAGATAAGTAGGGACCTTTCTGAAAAGCACTGTATACTATTGACATGGCAACCCTGTAAGGAACTTTGCTGATATATCTTTTCTTCGTTGAGGAAGGTAAAGATAAACGGGTGGAAACCGCCGAGCATATTCGTGATTTCTAGCTGCCGATTGCTCGTAGACACGGCATGTACTCATTTTAACCGACTTGCCATAATTGATACCTATGTACAAGTAGACATGCAGGTAATGACTTCATGGATCAATTCCATGCACATCGTTACGATGTACTTCCAAATAGCTACTGTTATTTAGTGATGATGCCTTTGCACACTGAGACGTTAAACACTTGGTTAAACAGAACACAATAAAATGTCAAGATGTTTTGTCTCTAACTGGCGAGTTTGTCTGTTTTTTGGATGTCATATGTCATTTCCGTATTCCTATTTGTTCGCTAATCTTTGATCCTGCTATAACTTTAAAAAAACCGATCAGCTTTTCACACAAGGTTACGACTATGTCAAGGTCGAAAAAGCTTTGTAGGTTCAAAAATTGGAGGTTGGGGAGAAGGTATATCTCAATTTTTTGCGTTTCTAACCCCGATAATTGACTGAGATGACAGTTCCTTGCTCATTATCTATAACGTTGTTCATACAAACAATCGAACTAGATCTGAAGTAAACAGGGCATGCGCAGACCAAAATTACTGTTTCTATAGAAAATAAAACTGATTCCGTAACTGGCAGTTCTCTGTTCCAATAAATTCGGAACTGATTCCGAACCAGTTCTGAACTGCTTCTAAATAAGAAAATTATGGGATTCTGTGCCTGCCATTTTATACCCTTTTTAAGTTTTCAATCTTCTCTAATATCAAAGCTAGATCTTAAGTGCTTATAGTGCCATTTATTACACATATTCAAAAAAATATGTGGCGACAAACATTACTTTGGAACATAATCAAGTAAATATCAATATATTGAGCTGATTACAGCGATTCCAAGAACCAGAGAATTACAAAGTTGATAATGAATTTGTTCCAATCACGTTATTAGTAATATTAATCTTATATAATCTTTCACTCCGGGCAATTAGTAACGTATCGTCAGTCGTTCCTACAATAATTGTAGGACGCCTTTATGGCCTCCTTGATTTTCATAGTATTTTCTCTCCGTCAAAAAGGATGTAGTATTTCTAGATTTTTACCATTCCGTGTCAGCGTCAGCGGTCTCCTGTTGTGAAGTTATGTTTTTTTATGTTTTTGTTAATTGTAGGAAATGTCAGGCTGATAGAATAGATGATATAATTCAGAGGCATGAACAATTTGACGCAAATAAAGCGCTGACGTGAAACAGTATAAAACTACGAAAATCAAGGAGGCCGTAAAAGCATCCTACAATTGTAGGAACGACTGACGATATGGCCCTTACTGTTGATAACATTCCACCTAATTTGCTGCACTGCTTAAAAGCTCTAAAAAAGACAAAACGTCGTACTATTCCTTTAAAATACTTCTCCAAGCCACTCAGCTCATTTTTCTAAAAAGGTTCAGAGTACATCAAAGACCAATATCTCAAATTCCACATCAAGCATATAGAAACTAGATAATCTCGGAACCAAGGAGAAATTTTGTTGAGCTGAATTTACTGTTGATGCTGCCGCAAATCATTTATTCTTGTATTCAACCAAAACAGTTGTCGTACCAGGAACTGAACTCACCATACTTGTCCATTAGCTAGTCACTCTTCCTCTATGCAGCTGAACACTCACCTGAAACAAAGTTAAAATATCAATAAATTGACTTTTTATTACTTATGCGTATGTGTGTTTATTTAACGTCGCACATTCCATTGTTCGCTTTTTTCACATATCTGTTTGTAGCGGGATACTAAATCGTTTTTATCTGATTATTTCATGGTGCATATAATGATGACTAAAAACAATGTTTAAATGTTTTTGTCAAAAATGCATTTTGTGCATTTTATTGTGCATTTTTTTAACCGTAACTTGTTAACAAATAGATATTAGTACACATCTGGAATTGTATGTGAATATTTATAAAGGGTGGGCCATCCATTGGTTTCTTCTTTAAATTGGTATTAAAACTACACTCTTCAATAATATGTAACATTCGATACTTTATTTAGAAGAATACACCTTCCGATTATTTATGAAAAACAATTTCAGTTAAACGGCTGCCGCGGCTGGCCTGGTCCATCCTCTTAACCCAATTTTGAAGCACATTTTCGATAGTTTGTGGGTCTATTTCATCAATAGATCGACGGATATTTTCCTTGGGAACGTCAATTGTTTGAGAATCATCAGTGTAACAGTACCCCATATGAAGTAATCCATGGGCGTCAAATCACAGCTGCGGGCTGACCAATGAACGTCTCCAAAACGGCTTATAACGCGATGCCAAACTTGTGTATAAAAGATCGCTTGTTCCACGGCTGGTGTGGCATGTTGCGCCATCCTGCTGGAACCAGAGATTGTGCAAGTGCATGTCGTCTAATAGTGGCCACAAAAAACTCCTCAACATGTCTCTATAACGTTCCCCGTTTAATCCCATCACTCCAAAAGCCACACCAGTTACTCTTTTTGGATGCATTGGTTTTTCTGTGACGACATGTGGATTTTCAGAACCCCAAGTCCTACAGTTCTGAATGTTAACGTAACCTACCACATGGAAATGGGCTTCGTCCGAAAAGATGATTCGGCGACCCAAATTGATGTCCAATTGATTTAGAGCCCACACAGAGAAAATATATCGAAGCGGATGGTCAAACGGGTGATTGCTTCTATTCTTATCATTTTTTCTATTCAGAAAATCTTTAATTTCCTCGAAACCTCATTTTGCAGCAAAAGCAGAGAAATATTTTTCGAAGAGAAAAAGTGACAAGAATAAAAGTAATCACCCGTTTCATTGCTCCATAAAAGTGGAACAGTCACATACAATTTCAGAACTGTACTATTTGTTAGCAAGTTACGATTGAAAAAAAGATGCACAATAAAATGCACAAAAATGCATTTTTTACAAAAAATTTAAAACACCGTTTTTGCACATCTCGATACGCACTTTGGAGTAATCAGATGAAAAGGACTTAAGATACTGCTGCAAGCAAGTGGTTGAAAAAAGCGAACAACAGGGTTGTGTGACAACAAATACTACCCTTATTGCATTACCGTTTTTCTTTGAATGTAAGATCATGGAAGATCAACAGATCTGATAAACCATGACCAACCGCATACAACATGGTTAGAAATGTATAAATGGCCTCCGACAGTGCCTCTCTTAAGTAGATGTTACAGCACATCAGAGCCAAGCCATATAGCTCAAGTGAAAAAATACATAATGTCATTAAAAGTCGACATAACTTCACTTTTCAAGTTACGTAATGCGCTAAAAATAACAGAAGGCCGCTGTGCCTTCGGTCTACACTGAATGACAGTTACCGTTTTATGAACAGGTATATCTGGCCTATCCTCAAAAATGAACGAAGCGCTGATAAACGGTAAATTCATCAATTATTGGTTTGTTCGTACAGGAATCGGTGACTTGTCTGTAATCTGGCCGTGTGAATTCCGTATATAGGTGTTTTATTTAAGAAATTGGAAAAATATATCTACGGAGCGGGTGAAGAGTTGAGATTTTAAACGTTCAGTGAACACAATATAAGTAATAAACACACAGAGATTCTCGGACCAGTGCACTCGTAAATCAGGGGCGTATAAACTGGGGCACCTGGAATATTAGGGATAGAAAATATTCTCTACGCCACTGGTCTTTTCGGAGAAAAGAAATGCATTTTATAAAAATTTTGTTTTTTTGTATTCGTGGTATACCTCTCCTGGTATTACTCATCTTAGATTCTTCTGTTTGTTTTAAATCACAACTAGTAATTGTGAAACCAATCAATTTGAGTGAAATTCTTATTATTTTACATCTGAGATTACCACCTATTTTCCTCGAAATTCTTTATCATTTCGGATTAAGTGTTCTGAACATAGAAGGTATCACAAATCGTTAGTAACTTGAGACCCGCAGTACGAGCAGGAGGATGACTTTATTTGCTTCACATAGACACTTAGCAGCTGAGACAGGAATAAAAAATGATTTCATAGTAGTCTGTTCCCAAAGCCACTATGCTGCCGTCAAAAAAAAAAAACAAATGAACTCTAGCTGTCACAAAATGCATTATTGTTATTGTAGAGAGCTAGTGAATTCAGTGAGTCTTAGTTGTTTATTTATTTTTTCTATCAAAAAACAATACAAATGGAAACAGTAAGAAGATATAGAAGAACCTCCCGAAGAAGAGGAGTTTTTGGCAGGAAGACGAAGGAAAATGTTGATAGAAAATTGAGAGATGAGTGACCCCAGAAGATTGACTAAACGACAGAAATACGTTAGAACTCTGGTTAGTGAAAAAATATTTTTCAAATGATAAACGGTTGCAACCCCCCTTGTAGAGTTGGTTCCACCCTTTGACAACCAGCGCTACCTTGCGATTTTCGTACGTACTAGCCGTATAGGAATATTTGGTTTCCTATCAAGATACCTTCTTTTAAAAACTTACGTGTACAGACGGGCTCAGGTCAGCACCAGTTTTCTTTTCTTTCTGCTGAGGCTTTGGTTGTGCGTGGGTCGTTTCGTTGGTAATAATTTCCAGGTTCTTGGATGTAACCCTCCAAACACCAAATTATGGAGTAGCACCCTTTATTTTGTACCTTACGTTAAGTTGTTTTGGTTTGGGTGCTATCCCGTCCATTTTCTTATGAGACTTTAACCTTCAGCGGTAAGTTCTTTTTTGTATACCATCGGACAACAAGCATTAATGCATGTTCTGAAGAAATTTGTTCAATATCTGCTTCCTTTTAGTGAGAAGGCATTGCGGAGAACCACCATTCACACTCCTCCAGCTTTGTTTTGTAGCTGCCTTGTAGCTGTTCCGCAGCCGATTTTGCTAGAAGCCACCCCTTCCCCTTGATAAAAAAAAAACGTGATGTGAACAGGTGAAATATCATTTTGATTGGGTATTTCATAGATAATAATATATTGATTATTGTTGACTGAAATTTTGAGAGTGTACTTGACTTTGTTTGGCTTTTTACGTATCCAAATAAAGGGCAGTTCTTTTGGGCTTACTACATTACATTGATCATGATTTTGATTTTTGAGCTGCCATATCTTTATTTTAAAACAAGGGATATCTTTCTGGGGTATATCGCTTTAGTACATTCTCTTTCTTGTAAAAAAAAATTATATGTTTTTAGAGTGTTTAAATGTGTAGACAGAGTAGATTTTTAAGCAGACTTTCTCTCTCTAGGTTTTTTATACCGAAAATTTTGGAAAACGAGGCAACAGCACCTTGTGACGTTCCTCACGTCACTGTCCACTTCTGGCCACTGGTTTTTGACCAGAGCGTTTGTGGACTGAGGACATCTCGGCTGCGCCTAGAGCCGTAACTGGAAGAAGACCACTGTCCAGATAAGTTTAGGTTTTGTAGTTAAAATAAAGCCTTCGTACGTATATCAAGGTAAACGTTCTGCAGGGTTAGTTATCACGGTCTAATAATTTTATTGTAAGTTTCAAATAATATCCTTTCTTGAAACTTGCACTCCAGTGGTGGAGCGTATGCGCTACTTGTTTTGATAATATATTGTGATTCTTTCATAAATATCTTGTTTTATTTGTCTCTCAGTGTACAATTAATTAGGTTTTCTCATTACTGAGAGATTCTTTTTTTTATGAGGGTGGTCAGGCAAAACAAGTTCCGATTAACACCTCGGGGATTTGTGGCTTAATCCGTCTTAAGTCACCGGCGCTCTTAACCCGCTCTCCGCTTTATCGATCTAAACTTGCACGCCACTAGACAGCTGTTTTGCATTGGCTGACAGTTAGATTTCATTTAAAGTGTTTTATTCATTAATTATTTAATTAAGAAAAAAGGGAAAGAGGGATCACACCACTATCTCCTCTTGCTTAGAAAAAAAGGCGTGGCACAACAATAGTGAAATGAGTACCCGACTAATTACGGACAGCATGAATTTTTTGCATACGTCAGTCTGAATGACCATACACGAGCACCAAATGTATCAGTACCACGTCCAGTCTGTTCAAGAGTTGCTGCCTCAAGACTTTCACTCCTAGACTTCAATTTTCCTTGGACAAAATCCCCAATTGTCCTCACAAGTTCTATTGTCTGATGAACTGCATTTACCAGGCGAGGAATTATGAATTACACAATTTACATAAATGGGGAGGTGAAAACCCACATGAAATTAGGCAGCCTCATTTTCAGATTGAATTCTTCGTCAATGTTCACGCAGGTATTATTCTGGACATTCTGATGGGGCGGCCGTTGATTTTACCAAACAGATTAGACGGAGATTCGTATTTGCGTTATCTCACAGAGAATGTGCTATATTAGAGCATGTTCCCCTTGAGTTGCGCCAAAATATGTGGTTTCAGCATGACGGGCCACCTGCACATTTCACAAGACATCTAAGAGAATATTTAGATTCCCCCTATCCCCGCCGTGGGATCATGTCAAAGAGATAGCGTATGCGACCCCAGTGAATACAAGGTAGGAACCTATGGCAACGTATACAGCACGCTCTCAACTGTTGGTACTACGTCAAGTATTTTCCAAAGAGACCAAGTCTTTGTGGCTTAGACTACGAGCTTGTGTTGAATCCAAAGGTGGTCACTTTCAATACCTCCTTAAGGATGGATGTTGCAGCATTTATTCAGCATCATTTCATGTTCCCAGTGTTATGTCTTCATAAATTTATAAATAGCCTCGTGAGTTGAATCAAATGCTTTGCTTATTGTTGTCGTGTTCAATTCTTGTTGGTTTTATTTATTTATTTTTGATATAAACTTTTTCTTTGTTTTGAAGTTTCTTTATCTATAAACATAAATGAATATGCCGGCAAAAATAGTGGCTTGCACAGGAACAGTTTATACGCTACTAATTCAGGATATGTCACGCATATTATTCAAGTAACATTGTAATTAGGTTCCATAGATTTCCTCACATGCCGAATAGTGTTTACATCAACATTCACGGTGTTATCAGAATGGGGGAGGTTAAACCTTTTCATTAGAATATTTTAGGATCTCACCTCGAATGTTCAAACCTAAGTATCTTCAAAACAAGTGATATGGTATTATTAAGACAGATATTATGAAAAATTGAATCTTATTTCGTGAAATGTACTTTTTTCTCCAAAAAGTCTAGTGTCATAGAAAATATTCCCTATTACGGTTCCAGCATCCCAGTTTCTACGTCGCTGGTTTAGTTTGCACCAGGAAACTCTGTGTGTTTATTGCTTATGATGTTCACTTAACGTCTAAAATCTTAACTCAGCATCTTTACTCGCTCCATGGATATTTTTTTTTCGATTTCATAAATAAAAATTCATCACTCTATATCACGGTAGGGGAGCATCTTTGGACTCATATTTGTAAGAACTTTTCGTTATTTTTGGATCTACTTTACATATATACCCTGATAATATTGGCACGTCCTTCAGAAACACCACGAAGTAGAGTGAAAAGAATTTGTGTGACGGTCACTGACAGGTTGGCGACTGCCGTACGAACTGGGCTATATTGAAGCCACCTTTTAAAAGTCCATTTGAAAAAATAGCTAAACCAACATAGGTTTTCAGAGAAGCCCTGCATCAGTTGGTCATTTTGTCGACGAAATGTTATCAGATTCTGCTCTGGATGTCCGGTTTCACCTTGAAAGGCAACATGTCGATTGCATACCGTTAGTGTTTATCCACTGAATTCGATTGAAGTGGTATTCTGCATTTCAGGCTTGTTCGATAACGCTATATCTATAGTATAGCCTATGGCACAGCATCCAGATATCTATTCCCATCGTATATGTGGGTAGTATCAAGTATAAATTTAAATGACCTCCCCCAATCGTAATTGGACATTAATCTATATAAAATGTACACAAATTAATCCTGATATCGCTCCATCTAAATACGGATGTTATATTATACTGGTTTTGTAATCGTATATACGAATAATTGTATAAGCATTGACGTGCTGGGCAAATAACGCTTACCCGAAAAAATAAAAGCTTTTGACATATTCCTATCGGTATTGGTGACTATGCAGTCATTGTCACAAGGAAGTGTTCCATTCAAGATAGGTTTGACTACTAATGCTGCATCTGCATGATAATCGATTGCATGAAAGACTTGGGTTGTGTTGCGACAGTTATTTCTGGACTGGCTTTTTCGGAGAGATGAGCGTCTTCAATAACACTCGAGGCTCGAGGGAACAACATCGAAGATAAATTTTGTTTTTCGAACATCTGCGGGATCAACAGCAACATTGATGCTGTTCATCACTACCTGCAATCCAATGGTCCCGCCGTGCTTTTCTTGGCGGAGACAAAAATCTCAGAGGCTGCACCGATTAACCATCTCAACTTCCCAAACTACGAGGTGCACTCCAAACTGAGAAAGAACGGGGGAGTTGTGGCTTTTGTCCGCAGCAGTCTTTCCTGCTCCAGGGATCTTTCTTTGGAATCAGACCGGAAGGACATTCTATGGCTTCGCCTCAACTCCAAAACATCACCCAAATTTATTTGCTGCCTTTATCGCTCTCCCTCGAACCATAACTGGGATGACCTACTCGAATACCTCGCCGTCCAGATCGACTTCCTGAACATCAATCACCCCGCTTCAGAGGTAGTGATTTCAATGCCCATAATGAGCTTTGGTTGGGCTCAAATAAGACCGATGCAGCAGGTCGTGCAGTCGAAGCGTTCGCTCTTACTCAAGGGCTGACCCAGCTGGTGACGAGCCCTACTTTTTTCCCCCGCGTCTCGTCACATGCCAGTAGCCTGCTGGATCTCTTTCTGACCACGCATCCTGCCCCTTACAGCACTGCCGTCCTGTCCCCCCTGGGTAACTCAGATCACGGTGTTGTGGAGGTTAGGTTTCGGTCAGAAGCCGCTGTGGCCGCAGAAACTCGCACAGGCCGCAAAACTTGGCATTACGGACATGCCGACTGGGAGGGGCTCAGAGACTTTTTCTCTAGCTTTCCTTGGAGAGATGTCTGTTTCACTGACGCGGATGCGTCGACTGTCTGTTCTTCAATAACCGAAATTATCCTCGTCGGAATGGAGGAATACATCCCTCACACAGTGAAAGTTCCTAAACCAGGGTCCAACGGCTGGTTCAACAAATCGTGTGACACTGCTCGCCAGCAGAAGATCAAAGCCCACAGAACCTACTTACCAAACCCCACTGTAGAGAACAGACAAGCCGACGTCGAGTCCAGAAACAAATATAACGAAGCGGTTCGCAATGCCAAAACCCAGCATAATATAAAAGTTAGGCACAGGATAATGTCGCAGCACAACGACAGTCGGTCTTTCTGGACGCTGGCCAAGCAGATTGAAAAGAACTCCTCACACAGTAGCCTTCCACCACTTACGTGTCATGATGGAACTATTGTATTCGACTCAAAGGCTAAGGCGGAAGTGCTAGCCAAGATCTTTGCTGCCAACTCCATAATGGACGTCCCCACCAACGCCCCAAGTGCCGTCAATTCAAAGGGTTCCCCACACTATGCGGGAGGTAACATTCAGGCATAAGACTTGATTCCTGCCATTGTACTGAAGAGATGTGCAGCTGAGCTTGCTCCAGTTCTTTCGCGTCTCTTCCAGATATCTTATGAATCCGGCACCTTCCCAGAAAACTGGAAATTTGCTCATGTACAGCCCATCCCAAAAAAAGGATCTAAAACCGACCCTTACAACTACAGGCCTATAGCTCTGCTTTCTGTTATAAGTAAAGTGATGGAGAGGTGCATAAATCGCGAGCTTCTGGACTACCTCGAACGTCGCAGCTTGATTAGCGACGGGCAGTACGGTTTCCGGCACCAACGATCCACAGGGGACCTCCTAGCTTACGTCACGCAACTGTGGAGTAAACTCATCCAGTCTCATGGTGAGGCTCATGTCGTTGCTCTTGACATCACGAAAGCGTTCGATCAGCTGTGGCACGCTGCCCTCTTGAGCAAACTTCCATTCTACGGCCTCCCAGAAAAGCTTTGCACATGGGTGGCTGACTTTATCTCTGGCCGCAAGATATCCGTCGTAATTGACGGATTCTCCTCTTCATCCCACAACGTCAACGCGGGTGTTCCCCAGGGATCGGTCTTGGCTCCAACACTGTTTCTCTTACATATCAACGACCTCCTTTCCTGCACGATCAACCCAATCCACAGCTTCGCTGATGACAGCACTCTACATGCAGGAATTCAGAGTGACAAGCCGATCTCTGCCGCTGAGCTGGAAAAAAGAAGACTAGCAACGACTTCTTCTCTGACAAGAGACCTGGAGGCTATCACTGCTTGGGGACGCAACAACCTTGTACAGTTCAATGCTTCCAAAACACAGTACTGTACTTTGACGAACAAAAAGCGTCCTAGCGCTCATACAGTTTCGATGGACGGTCGAGTCCTACCAAAGAGCCATTCTTTTCGGCTGGTCGGAGTCCAGATCACCGAGGACCTGATCTGGCACGAACACATCTCTTCAATAGCTGCAGCTGCTGGGAAAAATCTGGGCTATTTGTTTAGGGCTAGGAAGTACTTTTCTCCGCATGACCTTCTCACTCTATACAAGGCCCAGATAAGGCCTAGCCTCGAGTATTGCTCACACATTTGGGGTGATACCGCCCCGACTACATTGTCCATGCTCGATGCTGTCCAGAGGAGGGCGGTCCGACTGATCGATGACTCTTCTCTAACAGACAGTCTCGGGACTCTTTCGCACCGGCAGGCCGTCGGCGATCTGGCTCTTTTCTATCGCTACACCAACGGGCTTTGCTCCTCAGAGCTCTCTTCCATGATGCCGCCGCGCGATGTGCCTGCCAGACAGACCCGCCTGACTTCGGCGTCCCATCCTAACCGTGTCAAACTTCGTACATCCAGAACTGGCCGATACGACCGCTCCTTTGTCCCGAGGGTGTCTAGATTGTGGAACAAACTACGGGAGGAAGCTTTTCCCAGTTCTACTAACCTTAGGCAGTTCAAAAATCGTATTAACAAGGTTTCTTTGGGATCATCATAGCAGCCGCGGTGTTCCGGCATTTAGGCTTCTGCCTGAGCGGGTGTTTCGATATAAAAAAAAAACACTAAAAATAATGACAAAACTGTCAGAAAAGTAACTTGCACCATGCACTTTGATCCTGACTTCAGAACTACATCTTGGAGAGAAACACGTCGTAGGCTTTCTCGTTCTAGCAAAGTCTAGATTCGATGGAACAAACACATCAACTGTCACAGGGAAATCAGATAGAATAAAATATATTTTATTTTTTTAAATTTACTTTGGAAACAGATTTTCTACAAAAGCAAAAAAAATCATCGTCACATAAAACCAGCACCGCAACTATATTACAATTTTGAAGGGTAAAAATTAGGGGTGGGGGTTTCAGGGGATTTGGCAGGGTATATCTAAGTTTTTTGGCATTTACATATTTGTGTTCTTCTAGCCCTTGTAATTTATATACCTATTAGACAAATTTCACATACAGATTTCCCCGTATACTTTCCCTTTGTAAGACTGAGAACAAACGAATGAAATAAATATATTGTCTCTGGGTCTTTGTCACGTGTTTTGCGGCGCCAGTCATGGGCGCGTGCAGGAATTTTTTGCACGAGGCCCGAGTAGTAAAATTTTTGAAGAGCGTGATGCTAATTTTGTCAAAAGGGCAAAATCTTACAAGTTACACAAGATAATTATGCAAATTCTCAGGGGTGACCATATCTTTGAGACTGGAATTATATGAACCTATTTGACTCGTGCATTTAATTCCCTTGTTATATATGTTTTTAGTTACTTCCTTCTAAGAAAACTTAACTTATGCGGAACATAGTCTTTTATGACCTTCACAGGTATTATGTAAAAAACCTATAAAATGGAAAAAACCAAGAAGATGTCATCTTGCAGACTAGGTAGATTTTAGGGTGCAAACAGTCACTCCACGTTTGCTCACTAGGATCGTTTTGAGCATCCATCTATGGAGGAATGGATCAGCTACAGGTACACGCATTGTTGGTTGCATATGTTGTGTGAAGCCGAATTGTCTATAGTTTTCATCTCTGAGTCTCTGAGAAGAAAATTGGTTATTTGGTTGAGTAGCAAGATCGCATCTAGATGATTGTGGGTATTGGTCTGCATGTGTATGAAATCAGTGGTATTTGCTGTGTGTGAAAATTATTATACTTGAATATGCTGCCAATGAAATATATCTATTAGCTGTGCCCGACGGGTCATTTATATGTTGTCCTTTCGGAAGACAGGTTATGTTCAAAGTTATCAATTCCGATTTTTAACGTTTTTTTTTGTGTTTTCAAGGAGAGTTACGGGAAACCACCAATTACTGTTAGTATGTATATGACTTGTATTTCGACAGTGTATAGTGAATATAATTATTTCTTATCTCTCTCATTTTTTAAATTCAGCAAATTTGCATACGTAATTTTCTGAATGGACAATAAAAAGTGGATGCGCGACTAATTTTCAGCTTTGAATCTCAAGTAAGTGTATTTCGAACAAGAATCCGATGGAACTGTCATCAACACATATTAGCAGGCAAATCCTCCCTATGCCGTTACCTCCAGTAATGCCATCTCTCAAACAGATTTTACAAAAATCGATATTTCACTTTTCAATATACGAAATACCTGTGCGGATGACAGCGTTGCGTAGGAAGTGCAGAGGCAACCTACAAGACATCACCTTTTCAACTCCTGAAACTTATAAATTACTTTTCCAGAATCATCCCGAGGTTGAAACAATTATAGATTACAAGATTCAAAACATCTTGCGCAGATTTTTGTGTTACTATAATAAAAAGTATAAGATCCTATTCCGTAAACTTCGTCTACCTAAAGTTCAATGTATGCCATGCATACGTTCCAAATTGCAGGGAGATTATATTCAAAAAGTGGCCTGTTCCACGCAAAGGTTATTGGATCCCAAAGCTATTATATCTGATGGAAGGTTATTCGCATAATTTAAATTCATGAATCAGATATTTCCTGAAGAAAAATTGCGATTATATTGAAATATGTGGGAATAGTAGCTGCTGGGGAAGCTATAATTTTGAAACAATGTTGCCAGAAGTAAAAATACTCTCGAATTAGCAATTCCACAGTAACGTCAACCTGATCAAAAACTAAAGCTTACCACATACGATTATCCGTGTCAGGGATTTTACTCTACTTGGACTGAGTACTATGTGCTCCATATGCAACACATTCCGCCAGCTCGGTGTCCTTGCGAAGGTAGCCTCAAAAATAGAATTCCGTATCTTGGATTATCCTGCACTAGAAAACTCATTTCACATAGGGCGCTCAATGACCCTAAAAAAGTAAGCCACTACTCTTGCCTCACCTTTAAGTAAGATATTTTCCTCTTCGTTCACTTCTCATTCACTACCTCAACGCTGGCTTAAAGCAACAGTTATGCCAATTTTCAAGAAAGGCAATAAGTAGAATGCAAAAAACTATCGTCCCATCAGTCTCACTCCCATAAATGCCAACGTAACCGAAAAAAACATACTTGGCAAACTGCATCATGTTTGCTATAGAAAATGATATCTTACCAGTCAATCAACATGGTTACATGCAAGGCCGCTCTATCATCACAAACCTGCTCAAATGTGTTAACGATTGAACTAATACGATAGATATCAACATGCCTGTAAATGTATTATACCTGAATTTTTCAAGCGCGTTCGCGCGAGTATCACACGCACACCTTCTCTACAAGCTGTAACACCTAGGAATAACTGAAGACTGTTGAAGTGGATAAGGGATTTTCGTAGTAACAGAGAGTTCACGGTGAGGGTAGGGGATTCACTGTCAACCAGTAGGATGGTGACTAGCGGCGGTCCCCACGGTTCCGTCTTGGGACCTTCGTTGTTTCTCCTATACACATCATACCTGCCTTTTGTCATATCTTCCACCTGCTCCTTGTATGCTGACGACACAAATACGTACAATATCCCCAGTGCCTATAATAACAACCTTCAATGCGACCTTGACAACGTTTACGAATGGCCAGAAGATGGCTGTTGCCCCTCAACTTGGAGGAGTGCTGTGTTGTACAGTTGTACACGTTGGAAAGAACAATCCTAAGATCAGCTAGATCATAGGGAACCAGGAAATTTCCTCTGTCTACTGTCACATAGATCTAGGAGCTGTTGTATCGGATAGTCGAACATGGTACGAGCATATTATAAGCAACTCAGAAATTTTTTAACAGCTTCCATATGAAGAGAAAAATAGGCCTATAGAGAACTGCAGCTTAAAGAAGGTAGAAGTTCCCGTGATTGGTGGCGAACCATCAAACAACTAGGTGTATATAATCCTGTTAAAGATACTTTAGAATGCACATCGCAACCTGATTTAGTGAACAAATATCACCTAAATTCCATTCCAGATAATTGTGTGGATACCAGTATCATTCATCATTACAATAGCAATGTTTTGCCATCTATAGACAACTTGTTTCAGTTAAAACCGGTCACGGAGGATAAAATATTACAGATTTTCAATAAAATAAAATCTCAGGCGTTTGGACTAGATGGTTTGAATATAAGTATGTTAGCTCTAGTGTTTCCTTCTTGTTCTAAAGCGATTACTCATATAATTAACTATTCGCTTGAAAAAGGGTTAGTTCCTAAAATTTGGAAAGCCGCATGCGTTAGGCCTCTTGCTAAAATTGATGCTCCTTCCAGTGTTATCAAAACTGTTAGAAAAAATTGTATATGAGCAATTGATGCAGCACGTCACTACCTTTAAGATAATTCCATCTACGCATTCGGTTCCGAAAAAACCACAGCACCGTAACAACTCTGCTCGATGTCTGTGACGACTTCATAGGGGCAATAGATAACTCTAAAGTTACTACTGCTGTCATGATAGATCTAAGTAAGGCCTTTGATTGCCTCAACCATGAACTACTTTTTGCAAAATTTCATTATCTTGGCTTCTCCGATAGTTCGATTAAATGGTTTCGCAGTTATTGTCATGAACGCATTCAGCAGGTAAAAATCGGTGACATCTTATCACAGGAGGGTACTATCTCCAAAGGTACCACAGGGGTCTATTCTTGCACCTATTCTGTTTTCTCTTTATGTAGCGGACTTAGATCAAGTCACTAAATACTGCAAATTACATACCTACGCCGATGATACACAGATTTAGCTATCTTACAACCCTGCTATGTACACTGAAGCGAGTGAGATGCTGTCTGAGGATTTAAATAGTATATGTGTGTGGTATAACAAACATGGCTTATGTATTAACCCTAGAAAGTCGGCTATCATAACTATTAAATCTAAATTCAGCAAATTCAATAGTGAATTAATAAAGCTGTGTATTGGAGGTGATGAAGTTTGCCACAAGACATCGGTTCGCAACTTGGGCATCGCATTTGATGAGACCCTGTGCTACAATGATCATGTCACCAAAGCTGTTCAGGGTTCTTATGCTAAGTTGAAGTCATTTTATAGCTATAAAAATGTATTGTCCAAGCAGGCAAGGTTAAGCTGTGTGACTCCCTTATCCTAAGTAAACTTCAATACGGGGACCTTGTCTATGGTCCATGTCTAATACAGAGCGAGGCATACAGACTTCAAAAAGTGCAAAACAGCTGCATAAGATTCAGTTTAGGTATTCAAAGGCGGGAGAGGGTATCTGATCATATTAAAAATATTCAATGGCTTACTGTGCGACAGAGGTGGATACTGCATCTATTATCATTGGTCCACAGTATTGTGATAAATAAAATGCCTCTTTATTTGAAGAACAAGCTTACCATGAGATGTGATCATCACTCAGTCAACCTGTGTTTTGTAGGATATACTCTTGACTTGCCTAGACACCGAACAACCCAATTCAGAATGAGCTTTTCATATGTGGCGCCCGATTTCTACAATAAAGTACCTCAAGCTTTGAAAACTCTATTTGTGTCCAGCTTTAAACGAAAAGTTAGGCTCTTTGTCTTTGATGACATGTAGCATGTATTTTTTTCTTTCTGTTGACATGTAGCATGTATTTTTATGTAATTTTATTTTTATATTTGTTTATTTGTACAGGTTTTCTCACTCGTCACTTTTCATTTGTTTGTGTTTTGTTTACACATTTGTTACTGTTTACTTTTAATTTTTATATCTTCCGCCATATACCTAATATTTTCTTTTTTTAAAGTTACTTCTAATCACGGTTTTTGATTCTGCTACGTACTCTGTTGATGCACGTTTCTCCTTTGGTCTTTTGGTCATTATACCATGCAAAGGGTACGATTCTGTAAATAAAAAAATTTTTCTGCTTTAGATTTTTTTATTATCTGTGTATTTTTTTTGTATTTGCATGTACTTGAAATTTTTTTTAGCCCTGGTTGGTTCTGAAAAACAGCTTGTGCTGGTGTAACCCGCCAGGTAAAATAAAGGCCATTTATTATTATTATTATTATATCCAATACTGAAGGACTAAGACCAAAATGAATCGATACCGTATTGAAAGATCCTTTAAGGGCTGTGGCAGTTCTACTCCTGGGCTCCTGTACACGTCACATGACAGACCAATTATGAAATTTGCTGTATCTGTATGGTATCCAACGCAACAATATGACCGAAATATGCTGGAACATATTCAGAGGAGGGCTACACGCAGTTTCACCTTAACTCACTTCTCCGATAGAGGCTTACGACTTGATAGTCACATACAGAGCTTTACATGGTTTCTTCTGCACTGGCATAATCTCACTTTTCCGTTGCGACGCCAACCTCCTGCGAGGCACCAGCTATAAGCTAATGAAAGGGAAGTTCTGAACTGCACCGCGTTAATTTTTCCTGTCTAAGGCTTATATTGCACTACGGTTTTTTTCCCGCATGCAGTAAACCACCAAACTACAAAACAGCCCGAGACGTACACACTACGGTTAAAAACCGCGAGACTGGATACGATTTTCACAGTTTGAAGATGGATTTCAAGAGAGCTGTGTTGTTGCTCTAATACTAAGAAACAGATAAAGAAAGCGTTATCAAAAATTTTGCAAATATTCAGTCCATCCACTGACTAGCAGAAGATATAAGAAAGGTCTATTTCATAAAAAGTATCAAAATTTAAGAAAACATCCTAAAAATTTTTTCAACTACTTTCGGAACGGAAATTTATGTGCTTTAAACACAATGGCGTTTATATCAACGACATTCTATCCTATCATTTTTGACACTGTGTTGCTAGATGTACGATTATTGGGGAAAGGTAAATACGCAGAAAAATATTGTCCTCCCGTAATTTTTCAGTAGTCGATAACCCCCCGCCCCCGTTTTTCCATCGCAACACGATCACAAGAAAATTCGCTCCCAAAAATCCCCCCACCTCAAAATGTCCCACTGGATCCGCCTCCTGTGAATGAACTCATATTTTCGTTCAGATTACACGTATCTAGCAACCGCCCACCTTTACCCCCATTTTCAATTTTTTATTCTTATTATTTGGTTAACTTTTACTGGCGCTATGTCTGTTCTAATACGTTTCATGTCGACCACTGGGCATCTCTTGGATAAGCTGTTAGTTGGTGGACCGTCTAAGGTCAAGGCCAGGAGTCATCTACGGCATTGAAGTATCTTTGATTTGCATTGAACTCCGGACATAGAATGTCGCTCATCAATAGTTTGTTAAGGCCTCTTACAGCTTTTTTGAGAGGGGGATCATACAGCTTATTACATTACTTCTGTGGTTAATTAACCAAGCATGACATTGGGAAAAGGAAAAAATAGCCTCCAGAGCAAGAAAGTTCCTCTAAGACATGATTACTTCCACCACATGGAAGAAATCAGTGGGGTTAGGACCTCTAAACCTTCTGGAAAAACAGTTACAACTGCCGGGGGAAGACAAGTACCTAGGGGTAATAATACTAGACTCCAAAAAAAACCTCGAACCCGCAAATCAAACGCTCTCATGGCCCAAAATGGGGATTAAGCTCTTCCCTGATACGATGGACGTACATGGTACTGGTAATGCCCATGATCAATTAAGCATTTCTGGTTCATTATGACGGTACCGCGCGGAGGTTGGCGCGTCAAATGTGTGCGCGCCAACATTAGTTCTATGAACTACAAATTTTGGCGCGGTTTTTTTCCCGCTAGTCATTCTGTAACAAGTCGCGCTTTTAAAATCAGTCGCGGGAAAAAACCGTCAGTGTGGCCTCTTCCATTAATTTACTTTACTCACAAAATCAGGCGGTTAAAATCAGCGGCGGTTTAGCCGTAATGTGGCCTAAGCCTTACCGAGTATTTAATACCTGGAATAGGCTTCACTACGCCGGGATCTTTTTCTTTTTGTTTGTTTAATTTCTTATCTCTGTTGAGATTTTGCTAAACTTTTCTTTCATGTATCATAATAATATAATAATAATATTAGAATATTGGTAGTAATTCTCCTTACAATTCATTAAATATCCCCGTATTATCTTGAACGGATCTGAAGTTCCTTATTTCATAATTACATTACTATGAAATTGGTTGTTTTATGAAGCTCTGAATCTCTATGTCAGCCCATGACACTAACCACGCTTTATTATCATATCTCTGAAACGGGGTGAATCTGATTCGTCCAACTTCGGATCCAAATCATATGCATTGCCAAAAGCAACGAATGTTAATGAAAGTTGTTTGCTACGTTTATAGTTTTAGCTCGACTACACCATAACATACTTTTATTTTCAAATCTAACGTAAACTGTTTGGATACTACTGTAACTAGATGTAATTAGTATTTCGAACTAACAGCGGACGTTTGAACCAACTACATGCATTCTAGGCCAATATTGACAACTGGGATTAGATACAGTTGAAGCCAAATAAGTTATATTTGAACGATGGCTTACTGGCTTTCAATCTGTGGGTAAATAGAAACACTACAGTGACACAGCTATTGGGTTCCTATGCACCTTTCTGCAAATGCTATCACCTGTCCCTCTTGAGGTATGATGAAGTGAATTCACCAGTAAGGACATTTAATTAACTCTACCGAGTACACTAATTTTGACATTTTCTCAAGACGTAATAATATAAGCATCAAAAAAGGCTCATCAACCGTCTTTAAGTTACTTAAAATTTACAATCAAGTACATACTTCAGCTCTTGAACACAGGGTCAATAAGCTATGATTTGTGCAACAAATATGGCTAGACACTCAAAATAATAATGCGCAGCGCTATGACGTAAAAACTAGAAAACGTCAAAAAATACCGACAAAATGTGAACTTGCTGCTTAGATAGTTCCTAGTGTGTAAATCGTGAGCGTCATCAAAAGCGTCCACCTATGCAAGAATGACTCAACGACACTGCAGACTCAACGACCATGCTGCAAGTGCAAATCAGTTTCCATCATGCTTTGTTGGTTGCAGAATGCCAAGGTAGTCTGCAAAGTATACTCTGCGAAGATGTGTGGTTGAGTAGAAGAGTAGCAAAATCACAGCTGAATGTTTGAGTGTATAGGTCTGCATTTGTATAATATCAGTGATTTTTGTTATGTGAGAAAGTTATTACTGGATATGTTGGCCATGAAATATATCTATTAGCTATGTCAGAGGGGTTAATTGTGTTGTCCTTTCTGAGGAGAGATTATGTTCAAAGTTATGCATTACGATTTTCCCCGTTTTTTACGTTTTCAAAAGCGTTGAGAATTATCACGAAAAATCAGCACCGCACTCGCTTTGAGTATAATTGAGCCACATCACAGAAAAATTAGGAATGATGCATCACATACAAAACATTTTCGCAGTGCCTCACATCTAGGCGCTGATCTGTATTTTTTACTTGACATCGTAAAACAAATTTCTATAAAATTTAAATGACTGGAAATAAAAGTTACTTTGTTTACGTTCCATAACTATTCCTTTATGTAACATATTTTCTCACCTGTTAGTTTTAATTTATTTCATCAACTAGGGATTTTGTTTAGTTCTCGCTCCTTTTTTTAAAAATTCGTCAAATTTGCATATATAATTTCCAGGTTGAATAAGAAAAAGCGGATGCGCAACTAATTTTTAGCTCTGTTAGACGGCACGCCCTTCTCTGAACCAGATTAAGTACAAACAGAAAATTACTTGAAAAATATCAGTTAGATAATTATTGTAGGAATGGTCAATATGCAGTAAGTGCTCGGTCTGATATGGCATGCCGCCCTCTTATGCAAAGTTTTATCCTATGGCACCCCAGAGAAGCTTTGCAGATGGGTGGCCGACTTTCTATCTGGTCATAGGATATACGTCCTAGCTGACTGGTTCTGCTCTTCATCCCACAATGTAAACGCAGGTGTTCCGCACGGATCAGTTTTAGGTCCGACATTGTTTTGCTTCTATATTCATGCCCAGTCCGATCAATCTGATTCACAGCTTTGTTGATTACACCACTCTACACGCCGATATCTGTCGATAAGCTGGAGACAGCGACTTCTTTTCTGATAAGGAACCTAGAGGTTATCACTTGGAAACGAAACAATCTGGTACAATTTAATACTTTCAAAATACAGCATTGTGCCTTAACGCTCATCCGGCTTCGACGGATGGCCGAAGTGCGTTAGCCCTTACGCTACAATTGTTTTTATCTCAAAATCAACCGGTCGGCAACCCTCCTATCAGAGAACACCCCTCATTTCCTCGAAATCCTAGGGTCGCCGCTCCCCCAAATTCGCTTCCACAAAACAGCATTTTCCGAGCTGACACTTTTCCTCTAGCCCCGGATAGATCCCCTCCCGGTCTTCCGCTTACCGGATATCCCAGATACGTTTTCAGCATGTGCAAGCCGAGACACGGTCCCTCTTAAAATCCGGACACGTGATTCTACCTGACACTTGATCCGGGCAGGCAACTAACGCACACAACCATACACAACAGATTCCTCTCGGCTCAGGGACGGGTTATCCCTGTCGAATATACAGGATGGTCTGCTTATTACTTCCACATGATATTGTATTTAGGGATAGTAGTTGTAGTAGTGGGAGAATTAGTAGTTTTTTTTAAGTGGGGGAGAAATCCATTTAAGGACATCGTGCATCTAGTCCTCAGAGCATCATAGTGTGGTGTCTAATCTCGGTCTCGGCCCTGAAATCTGCCTCAGACCATTGTGAATCTATTATCTTCACTAAGACGTTGCAATCAAAAGATTGAGGAAAAACCCTTGTTTACTGTGGCGCTCTTTCCTCCTCTTCTCGCTTCCCTTCATCAACTGGTATTGTTTGGACTGGTGTGCTTTCTCATTTGTGTCCCCATACAAATTCCCTGCGTTTTTTCTACGCGAACAGAGTGACGTGGGAAGAAGTACCGAAGTCAGAGAATTTCCTACTAATTGCGTTATCCCCGCATGTCATCTCGTTTATTGCCTTCTTGATTTCTGTTTCAGTATTTGGTATACCCTTCACCGTCCTCTGAGCTTTCCGTGCGATCTCCTGGAGCTTGTCGAGCATGCTCTTCAATTCAGTCAGTCTTCGAATTCATCTTCTGTTCACCTTCTCTTAGATCTGGTGCTTTGACTGCTGCCCACTGAATTGACAGAGCTCTGACGTGACCTCGGTGGTGATCTGCTGAGCGAACTACGTCTCGCAAAGAGATCCTCTACCTCAGCCCAATTATAGCATGGCAAAGATGGTACGCACGTCTTTCCCCACGTGAAAATTTTGGCCTGCCCCGACCGTCCGGGGCTAGAACCCGATAGGAATAGACGGTGAGATTTTCCGTTGCGAGGATACTCACATGGGGTACTTCGTTTCTTTTATTGCACATTTTCGTAGTTTTTCAATGCTATAGTCCGTTGCTAAGTCATCATCAAATAATCACGGGTCGTCATCCTTTCCATGTCCCCTTTATAGCCTTGTTCATAGCCAGGTCATCATAAATCAGTCCATTGAACAGTCGCCCCCAATCCAGGACACTCTCCGATTTAGTATTTTTTTCTTCAGGACCGTCGAAGGGCCGCAACCTGGAGCGAGTGGGTGTATGAACCACCTGACGTGCTCGAACTGCTACTGTTGGTACAACTTCGCGCACGCAGGCTGTCTTTTTCTTCATCATTTTCTTGATTTCGCCCTACGCCTCCCTTCCCAGATCGGTGAGATTAGTAGTTCTGGGAGGTTCAATGTTTCGGTCTTCTTGTACCATTGCACTGATCTGCCACTCTTCTCTCTCCTTTCTACTCAGGATATCCCTGGTTGTTCTAAAGGGAATGCTATAGGAAGTTCTAGTCCGTTGCTAAGTCATCATCAAATAATCAGGGGTCGTCATCCTTTCCATGTCCATTGTATAGCCTTGTTCATAGCCATCATCAATCAATCCATTGGACAGCCGGCCGCAGACACTGTCCGAAATAGCAGAAATAGGGCTAGTAGTATCAGTAGTACTAGCACTGCCTCAACGCGTGCGCTTCAGGTCATCACCGCAATACCTCCCTTCCATTTGATAGCCAAACAGAGGGTACAAGTATACCAAGACGACAGGACAACAGCCGCGAACAAAAGGGAAGCGGAAGTAAGAGTGATGCTCGAGTGGCAATCTGAGCGGAACCAAACAACGGACACGGCACAGTGGACGAAACGGCTGATACCAGTCAATAGCTGTCTGGGCAGAATGCAAGCGCCGTCAATTAAACCACTATCTTACCCAGGCATTAACTGGGCATGGGCCATTCCGTAGTTACAGGAATATTCCTAGGGCGTATCACTAATGATCTGTGCTTAACCTGGGTGGTAGAGGAGACTCCTCAGCATGTCCTTTTCCACTGTCCTAGGCGAGAGGCATATAGGATAGAAACCCGGACCAAGCTCGGAGCGCTATCAACACCGGAGGATATTGTACAAGAAATGGTTCACGCAAAGGATAAATGGCGGACCATCTTCTTAATGACCAAGGACATCCGGAGTAGAAAGGTGACAGAAGAGTGGCAAATCAGGACATTAGGATAAGAGGATCGAAACATTCAACCTCTCCGAACTCCTAATCCGGTCGATACGGGAAGGGAGACGTAAGGCGAAATCAAGGCACCACACGTTTTCAGGATCCGTATACGCCTATTGATTCAGTGCGACATTAACCTGGCGCCTGTTTATCTAGCCTGGGCTCGGGACCGAAGCGGAAGCTCCCGGCGCTCAGCCTAGTCGGAAAGTCAGCAAATCTGAGTCAACCAGAGTCACTGATATGGATCGGGCGAAACTCTGTACAGCAGTAGTGCATTTCTGGAATGAAGGTCAAGGTGTCCTAAGATATGGTACTGCCTTCCCTTATGATACTAAATCATGTATTATCCCGTTTAGAGCCCTAAAACCCAACAACTTACAGGTGTGAATTTTGTTTTCATTAAGTAATAAATTCCAATTTTCGCGGTGTTCTCTGCAGTACCTATTTCCAAGACAGTGGAACCAGCTGATTTTTGAAGTCAGTAAAAAATGAACATTCGTTGTGTTCTAAAACCGACTGAGGAAATAGGATATATCAATCTGTATCTATACGAAAGAAATTTTTAAAATGAAATATTATGTTTTTTGGACGTTATATGACATGTACATTATGAAAAACCACGTCATTCACTCCTGTCGATCTGTCTGTCTATCCGTATGTCCGCTAATCCTTGGAAGGAGCCGCTCGGATATGGCTGAAATTTTCACACAAGGACACTATGCCAACGATGAAGGAAGGAGCTTTATAGTTTTTGAAAATCGATGGTGCTATCATCGCATAATATTCCAAGCCAACGATTTTCCACAACATCAAATCATCGCATCATCGGGGACTAGACAACTGATCCTTCCCTGTCTATTTATTTGAATATGTCAGGGCTCGCTAACGTGGGTCTTTAGCGGCAGAGCTATAAAGAGCGGCTGTGGCCGGTAAGCAGAATAATTATGAAAAGTTTGCTTCTTTAATGGAATGATTGACGCAAGGCTCTCGTGTTTACGTGGACGTGCTTAAAGGGTACGTGTATGTTTAATGGACTAATGGGCTTTTTGATTGATGTACTCGTATAGCCCTCCGAACTAGAATAGCCTGATATATACACGCGCCAGAATTATAAGGATCGTTCTGCTATTATCTTTCTGCGCTTTCATCGCGTAGAAATTTGACTTTAAAATTACTTTTAACGTCGTTTCGTTATTGGAGTCAAGGTTATCACTTTAGCAGCTTGCTGATCATAAATGCCGCATACGCAAACCCTGCCTTATGTGTATCTGACCCAACAAGTCCGGAAATGGTAGAAGGAGCAAGTATACGAATTGATTGTCGCCGAAAATATGTAGTCAGTAATCGTGATACAAATTCATATCACAAGTTGATCAGCCTTAAGCCGCCAGTTTGAAAGTTGTTGACGTTTCACATTAAATTCCGACTTTTCTGCGAAAGCGCGTGGGTTCCATAAAATCATCGTGATCCAGACAGGTGCCGAAAGTGGTGGTGATATCTGTTAATTAAAACAAGCAGTTTAAACCGAGTAACAGCAAATCGATACTGAGTGACAAAAAAAAGACAAACACCTACCACAGACTTTAGCAGTAGCCTAGAATGAGATACCCCACCTTATCGGCACGATGCCCAGGCGTGTCAATGAGTATATCAGAAATCGTGGACTCTCAACAAATTTTTAAACCAGCTTCTGCAGTCAGTTGACGAACCAAGCTGAAAATTTAATCATTTCACTAGTAGATAAGGAATTATGAACAGATATGCCAAAAATTCTTAAAATCGGATAAACATACGTAGGTATTTACCTTTTTTGTCACTCAGTGTATTATCGTCAGCTGTTATACATAATTGTCATCGACGTTGAGGAAGGCCGTGTACCTCAATATTGGGCTTTTACCTGGACAGCTTTTTTTTTATATCGAAACAGCCGCGCAGGCAGAAGCCGGAACACCGCGGCTGCTATGATGATCCCAAAGAAATTTTGTTAATACGATTTTTGAACTGTCTAAGGTTAGTAGAACTGGGAAAAGCTTCCTCCCGTAGATTGTTCCACAATCTGGACACCCTCGGGACAAAGGAGCGGTCGTATCGGCCAGTTCTGGATGTATGAAGCTTGACACGGTTAGGATGGGACGCCGAAGTCAGGCGGGTCTGTCTGGCAGGCACATCACGCGGCGGCATCATGGAAGAGAGCTCTGAGGAGCAAAGCCCGTTGGTGTAGCGATAGAAAAGAGCTAGATCGCCGACGACCCAACGGTGCGAAAGAGTCCCGAGACTGTCTGTTAGAGAAGAGTCATCGATCAGTCGGACCGCCCTCCTCTGGACAACATCGAGCATGGACAATGTAGTCGGGGCGGCAGCACCCCAAATGTGTGAGCAATACTCGAGGCTAGGCCTTATCTGGGCCTTGTATAGAGTGAGAAGGTCATGCAGATAAAAGTACTTCTTAGCCCTAAACAAATAGCCTAGCTTTTTCCCAGCAGCTGCAGCTATTGAAGAGATGTGTTCGTGCCAGATCAGGTCCTCGGTGATCTGGACTCCGACCAGCCGAAATGAATGGCTCTTTCGTAGAACTCGACCGTCCATCGAAACTGTATGAGCGCTAGGACGCTTTTTGTTCGTCAAAGTACAGTACTGTGTTTTGGAAGCATTGAACTGTACAAGATTGTTGCGTCCCCAAGCAGTGATAGCCTCCAGGTCTCTTGTCAGAGAAGAAGTCGTCGCTAGTCTTCTTTTTTCCAGCTCAGCGGCAGAGATCGGCTTGTCACTCTGAATTCCTGCATGTAGAGTGCTGTCATCAGCGAAGCTGTGGATTGGGTTGATCGTGCAGGAAAGGAGGTCGTTGATATCTAAGAGAAACAGTGTTGGAGCCAAGACCGATCCCTGGGGAACACCCGCGTTGACGTTGTGGGATGAAGAGGAGAATCCGTCAATTACGACGGATATCTTTCGGCCAGAGATAAAGTCAGCCACCCATCTGCAAAGCTTTTCTGGGAGGCCCTAGGATCGAAGTTTGCTTAAGAGGGCAGCGTGCCACAGCTGATCGAACGCTTTCGTGATGTCAAGAGCAACGACATGAGCCTCACCATGAGACTTATTGAAGAACAGACAGTCGACGCATCCGCGTCAGTGAAACAGACATCTCTCCAAGGAAAGCTAGAGAAGAAGTTTCTGAGCCCCTTCCAGTCGGCTTGTCCGTAATGCCAAGTTTTGCGGCCTGTGCGAGTTTCTGCTGCCACAGCGGCTTCTGACGGAAACCTAACCTCCACAACACCGTGATCTGAGTTACCCAGGGGGAACAGGACAGCAGTGCTGTAAGGGGCAGGATGCGTGGTCAGAAAGAGATCCAGCAGGCTACTGGCGTGTGACGAGACGCGGGGGAAAAAAGTAGGACTCGTCACCAGCTGGGTCAGCCCTTGAGTAAGAGCGAATGATTCGAGTTCACGACCTGCTGCATCGGTCTCATTTGACCCCAACCAAAGCTCATTATGGGCATTGAAATCACCGGGAAGAACTACCTCTGAAGCGGGGTGATTGATGTTCAGGAAGTCGATCTGGACGGCGAGGTATTCGAGTAGGTCATCCCAGTTATGGTTCGAGGGAGAGCGATAAAGCCAGCAAATAAATTTGGGTGATGTTTTGGAGTTGAGGCGAAGCTACAGAATGTCCTTCCGGTCTGATTCCAAAGAAAGATCCCTGGAGCAGGAAAGACTGCTGCGGACAAAAGCCACAACTCCCCCGTTCTTTCTCAGATTGGAGTGCACCTCAAAGTTTGGGAAGTAGAGATGGTTAATCGGTGCAGTCTCTAAGATTTTTGTCTCCACCAAGAAAAGCACGGCGGGACGATTGGATTGCAGGTAGTGATGAACAGCATCAATGTTGCTGTTGATCCCGCAGATGTTCGAAGAACAAATTTATCTTCGATGTTGTTCTCTCGAGCCCACCCTCCACCCGGAGATTCCGAGAGTGGAGTGAGTTTACGTGCGGAGTTCTTAGTGCTCAAGGGGTTCATCATCATTAATTTCTTTGTTTTGGTAGATAACCGACTGCATAGCTTAGGTGTGGAAACATGCGGACATTTATAAGACACCCTGGGAAAAGCTAGCGGGTGTTACTGCCTCGGTCGACTGGTCCTTGTCTACCACCTTCTTTTTACGTGTTAGTGATGTTAAATAGACCTAAAGTGGCCCGTAATTATAATTTATTTCATTTTAGCTCTTAGTTCATTGAACACTTAGTTCCAATCTAAGGTTTGTTAACAAGATTGTATGCAAAACAACATTGAAGGATGTTCAATATTCTTTGATGAATACTGAAAAGGGCCAATCGAAACTTTAATCGAACTAAACTAAACTAAAATTGAACTTTATCTTAAATTTTGAATCTGAAAAATCTTAGGAAAGACACTTTCGCGTTATAAGTAAAATTAAATTAATTCAAAATACTTCCATTTTTATTACATGAATATAGTGATATAATACCAATAATTTCAATATTATGCACAACTAGTTATCTGCTCTTAGCCAATGTTCTGCTCAGATCGTGATAGCTATACAGAAAAAAATATCAGGTATTCCGCCACAGTTGCTGTTCGATGGGGAGAATGTTTCATTTCGTTGCCTTATTTGATTTGTCCCAGTTTATAAACAACAATTGACAGCAACATTGATGCTGTTCATCACTACCTGCAATCCAATCGTCCCGCCGTGCTTTTCTTGGCGGAGACAAAAATCTCAGATACTGCACCGATTAACCATCTCAACTTCCCAAACTACGAGGTGCACTCCAATCTGAGCAAGAACGGGGGCGTTGTGGCTTTTGTCCGCAGCAGTCTTTCCTGCTCCAGGGATCTTTCTTTGGAATCAGACCGGAAGGACATTCTGTGGCTTCGCCTCAACTCCAAAACATCACCCAAATTTATTTGCTGCCTTTATCGCTCTCCCTCGAACCATAACTGGGATGACCTACTCGAATACCTCGCCGTCCAGATCGACTTCCTGAACATCAATCACCCCGCTTCAGAGGTAGTTCTTCTCGGTGATTTCAATGCCCATAATGAGCTTTGGTTGGGCTCAAATAAGACCGATGCAGCAGGTCGTGCAGTCGAAGCGTTCGCTCTTACTCAAGGGCTGACCCAGCTGGTCACGAGCCCTACTTTTTTCCCCCGCGTCTCGTCACACGCCAGTAGCCTGCTGGATCTCTTTCTGACCACGCATCCTGCCCCTTACAGCACTGCTGTCCTGTCCCCCCTGGGTAACTCAGATCACGGTGTTGTGGAGGTTAGGTTTCGGTCCGAAGCCGCTGTGGCAGCAGAAACTCGCACAGGCCGCAAAACTTGGCATTACGGACATGCCGACTGGGAGGGGCTCAGAGACTTCTTCTCTAGCTTTCCTTGGAGAGATGTCTGTTTCACTGACGCGGATGCGTCGACTGTCTGTTCTTCAATAACCGAAATTATCCACGTCGGAATGGAGGAATACATCCCTCACACAGTGAAAGTTCCTAAACCAGGGTCCAACGGCTGGTTCAACAAATTGTGTGACCCTGCTCGCCAGCAGAAGATCAAGGCCCACAGAACCTACTTACAAAACCCCACTGTAGAGAACAGACAAGCCGACGTCGAGTCCAGAAACAAATATAACGAAGCGGTTCGCAATGCCAAAAACTAGCATGATATAAAAGTTAGGCACAGGGTAATGTCGCAGCGCAATGGCAGTCGGTCTTTCTGGACTCTGGCCAAGCAGATTGAAAAGAACTTCTCACACAGTAGCCTTCCACCACTTACGTGTCAGGATGGAACTATTGTATTCGACTCAAAGGCCAAGGCGGAAGTGCTAGCCAAGATCTTTGCTGCCAACTCCACCATGGACGTCCCCACCAACGCCCAAGTGCCGTCAATTCAAAGGGTTCCCCACACTATGCGGGATGTAACATTGAGGCATAAGACCGTAAGACGAGTGCTCTTGTCGCTCGACATCAACAAAGCTTCTGGTCCGGACTTGATTCCTGCCATTGTACTGAAGAGATGTGCAGCGGAGCTTGCTCCAGTTCTTTCGCGTCTCTTCCAGATATCTTATGAATCCGGCACCTTCCCAAAAAACTGGAAATTTGCTCATGTACAGCCCATCCCAAAAAAAGGATCTAAAACCGACCCTTACAACTACAGGCCTATAGCCCTGCTTTCTGTTATAAGTAAAGTGATGGAGAGGTGCATAAATCGCGAGCTTCTGGACTACCTCGAACGTCACAGCTTGATTAGCGACAGGCAGTACGGTTTCCGGCACCAACGATCCACAGGGGACCTCCTAGCTTACGTCACGCAACTGTGGAGTAAACTCGTCCAGTCTCATGGTGAGGCTCATGTCGTTGCTCTTGACATCACGAAAGCGTTCGATCAGCTGTGGCACGCTGCCCTCTTAAGCAAACTTCCATCCTACGGCCTCCCAGAAAAGCTTTGCAGATGGGTGGCTGACTTTATCTCTGGCCGCAAGATATCCGTCGTAATTGACGGATTCTCCTCTTCATACCACAACGTCAACGCGGGTGTTCCCCAGGGATCGGTCTTGGCTCCAACACTGTTTCTCTTACATATCAACGACCTCCTTTCCTGCACGATCAACCCAATCCACAGCTTCGCTGATGACAGCACTCTACATGCAGGAATTCAGAGTGACAAGCCGATCTCTGGCTGAGCTGGAAAAAAGAAGACTAGCGACGACTTCTTCTCTGACAAGAGACCTGGAGGCTATCACTGCTTGGGGACGCAACAATCTTGTACAGTTCAATGCTTCCAAAACACAGTACTGTACTTTGACGAACAAAAAGCGTCCTAGCGCTCATACAGTTTCGATGGACGGTCGAGTTCTACCAAAGAGCCATTCATTTCGGCTGGTCGGAGTCCAGATCACCGAGGACCTGATCTGGCACGAACACATCTCTTCAATAGCTGCAGCTGCTGGGAAAAAGCTAGGCTATTTGTTTAGGGCTAAGAAGTACTTTTCTCCGCATGACCTTCTCACTCTATACAAGGCCCAGATAAGGCCTAGCCTCGAGTATTGCTCACACATTTGGGGTGCTGCCGCCCCGACTACATTGTCCATGCTCGATGCTGTCCAGAGGAGGGCGGTCCAACTCATCGATGACTCTTCTCTAACAGACAGTCTCGGGACTCTTTCGCACCGGCGGGCCGTCGGCGATCTAGCTCTTTTCTATCGCTACACCAACGGGCTTTGCTCCTCAGAGCTCTCTTCCATGATGCCGCCGCGCGATGTGCCTGCCAGACAGACCCGCCTGACTTTGGCGTCCCATCCTAACCGTGTCAAACTTCGTACATCCAGAACTGGCCGATACGACCGCTCCTTTGTTCCGAGGGTGTCTAGATTGTGGAACAATCTACGGAAGGAAGCTTTTCCCAGTTCTACTAACCTTAGGCAGTTCAAAAATCGTATTAACAAAATTTCTTTGGGATCATCATAGCAGCCGCGGTGTTCCGGCATTTAGGCTTCTGCCTGCGCGGCTGTTTCGATATAAAAAAAAAAAAACAATTGAGCTACATTGCAACACAGATAGTATTTCTGCATTGCTCCACGTAGATACACCCAGTTTGAATCACTTTCCATCCATTTGGAAGTTGTCTAGGGTAACTCCTGTTTTTAAAAAAGGTGAGAGGAATTATGTAAAAAACTATCGGGCTATCACAATTATCAGTAATTTCGCTATAGTGATACAAACTGTGCTATATTTCCATGTAAACAGGTCTATCTCCGTCAGTCAACACGGTTTCATGAAGGGCAGGTCCGCAGTTACTAACTTGCTACATCTTACTCAATATGTTTGTGAATCAATCGATAGACAACTTCAGACGGATGTACTATATACTGATTTCTCTAAAGCGTTTGATAGTTCAGACCATAACATCCTACTCAATAAGTTATCTAGATTTGGTCTTTCAGATGCATTGTTGCTACTTTTCAGATCTTATTTATTTCATAGGAAAGAGTATGTTATGTGCAATGGACACAAGTCAAGTGAATACCCTGTAATGTCCGGTGTTCCTCAAGGGTCTAATATGGGACCTTTGTTATTTATTATGTTCTTAAATGATATTTCTATATATATATATATATATGTTATATGCACTCAAAACAATGGACTTACTATTCCATACAATGTTGCACCAGACGCTAGCTCAGCAACAGATAACGACTTCTCGCTAACTCGTTGTTTACGCTTTATTTTCTAGAAGTGATTTGTAAACACACGAATAGTATAAATAGACCTTGCGCCCATTTCATGTTGTTCAGTACCCGGTTAGACTCCGTCAAGTCAAGTAATTGTAAACATTTGTAACGGACAGTAGCTACTGTCCTCAAATAAATTTTTTAAAAAGTAAAGTTGAATTTAAATGATATAACATATATAAGTTATGTACCAGTCTACAGAGAAGAATATGCTGAACAAGGACTTTTGCCTCCACGTTCCTTTCTTATCAGTTACAGTATTGTATTTCATTTGTTCTTTACTTTGGTTTGTATAATGAACTTTGCAGTCAGTCTCGATTCAGAACTCATTCAATTAACATCACTGTATTTGTTTTTTCTCAAAAATAAATCTTTTTAAAAACGTTTTCGTTGGAGAAAGATATTTGAGTGGCGCAGCAAGCAGTAGGATAGCCAGACGAAAAAAGGACATTTTCGGTTCGTTTCAACGGTTTACTGCGTTATAACGAAACCAACCGCGCTTGGTCGCGAACGATCCGACGGAATATCGATATCGTTACCGTGATCACCGGAACCAGATTTGGGGTAGAACCCTACCCAAATCTAGAAACCAAGAAGACAGCAGCCCAGAGGACAGAAGGAACATCTGCTCCAGGACAGGCAACCCAGCAGTGTCCCAGGCATACGGACACATGGGACGGATTAGATTACTACTGTAAGTACGAATGGCTTACAGGGGTGAAAACTATCAAAAGCTGTTTGATGATATATTGAGTGACACTGATTCGGACTCACAGTCGGATACGGAACATATCCAACATAGTTTAAGGAAATTGCAATTAAGACCTAGTATACTAAATAGTACAGTCAATATGAACAACAGTCAAGTAAATCAATCAAGCATGTCATTGCGCCCAGAGTATCTTAACATGATACCCGAATTTTATGGTCAACAAGAATTATTACCAAGATCCATAGATATTTGCGAAAAGTTAGTGAATAAATTTTATAGATTAGAGGATGAAAATGACTTCCAGAACGAATATCTTATGAGTAGTATTTTAGCGAAAATCAAAGGTAATGCAGCTTTAAATATTAGTAGCAATATTATAAAAAATTGGACAGACTCGAAAACTGCACTTTTAAATACATATCAAGACAAGCGTGACGTATTTACTCTAAATATAGAATTGTGTGAATTGAAACAGAACAATGAAACCCCCTTTGAATTTTATAACAAAGTTCAGAGTTTATTGAATTTACAAATATCATTTTTAACTACACATTGTGTGAGTGAAGAAGCTCAGATAATATGTAATTTTTGCAAAAGCGTAGCATTAAGAGTATTTCTAAAAGGTTTGAAGAAACCTCTAGGATTGCTCATGAGGACGAAAAATCCTACAGACTTGAATGAAGCTCTGAATATATTAACTAACGACTTTCAGCTTGATCATAAGGTAGATAAACATAAAAATGTTAATCGAAATAATATGCAATTAGTTCGCCATATGAACAACAACTTTCGTAATTATAGGAATCAATACCAAGCGGTACAGCGTCCAGTATTACAAAGACAATTTAGTCCTAATAATGTACGACCAAATAATCCTAATCAGAATAGAACGAATTTTCACAATAATAACGTTTTTAGACCTAATCAGATCAATAATCTGCCAAGGCCTACTCCGATGAGTACATCCACTAGACAGACGTATCAGCAACCAAATTTTCAAGGTAGAAATTTTAACAGACCTGGTGTAAACGCAGAACAGGCTATGTTTAACTTATGTGCACAAGACCAACCTGTTGTAGAATTTCCAAACGATGACAATTATGAATGCGCTTATTCTCAGAATAATTCTGATGATTTTTTAGGGCAAGAAGCCTCGGAACAGAGACAACCACAAGTCTCAACGAACCACCAAAGTCAATTGAAATTATGAGTTTAACCGACAAATGTAGCAAACTACCAAACATTGTATTTCCGGAGTATAATCTCAGAGTATTGATTAACACTGGAAGTACAAAATCTTTCATACACCCTGAAATTGCGAAAAAATTATTTTCAAGACATATTCAAAAAGACCCATTCCAAATCACTTCAGCACATGGTTCATCTATCGTGTCTTGTGTCATTGTCAAACTTGTTCAGTTTGGTCTATAATTTAACCATGAATCGACTTACGAACGAACAATGCTTGCAAATTATTGAATTTTACTATCAAAATTCATGCTCGGTTAAGAGAGTGCATCCAGCACTGCTTCCAATTTATGAGCAATTTGGTCGGCCTACTAAGGGAGCTATTCGGAAGCTTGTGACTAAATTTCGAACCCAGTTTACATTATTGGATATTAAACCACCAACACGCAGACGTAGAGTGAGGACTGAAGAAAATATTGCGGCTGTATCCGCCAGTGTTAGTGATGACCGTGAAATGTCGATTCGCCGCCGTTTGCGGCAGGATTTGGGTGTAAAACCTTATATGATACAGCTGGTGCAAGAATTGCAGCCACACGACCTCCCACAACGTTTCCCATTTGGTGAATGGGCGCTGGTAAAGTTGGAGGAAGATCCACATTTTTATCGAAAAATTGTGTTCAGCGACGAAGCTCATTACTGGTTAAATGGGTACGTTAACAAGCAAAATTGCCGCATCTGGAGTGAAGACCAGCCAGAATCATTGCAAGGGCTACCAATGCATCCCGAAAAAATCACTGTTTGGTGTGGATTATGGGCCGGTGGCATCATCGGGCCGACAATGGCCGGAGCGTAACTGTGAATGGCGAACGCTACCGTGCCATGATAATAAACTTTTTTTGCCCAAAATGGAAGAGCTGGACTTGGCTGACATATGGTATCAACAAGACGGTGCCACATGCCACACCGCACACGAAACAAAGGGCCTATTGAGAGGCGAGTTCGGTGAACAGTTTATCTCACGTTTGGGGCCCGTAAATTGGCCGCCTAGATCGTGTGATTTAACGCCGTTGGACTATTTCTTGTGGGGCCATGTTAAGGCTAATATCTACAGGGATAAACCAGCAACGACTGACGCACTGGAAGCCAATATTGAAGCATTTATCCGTGAGATACCGGCCGATAAGTTGGAGAGAGTGTGCCAAAATTGGACCTTGCGCATGGGCCATCTAAAGCGGAGCCGCGGCCAACATTTACATGAAATAATCCTTGAACATTAAATTATATCGACCGTTCTATCGACTCAAATAAAGATTTAATCGTTTTTTCAAATTTTTTGTGTTTTCTTTGAAAATCAAATCCTATACCTCTTAAAAAATTACCCGTTAGTATTGGTGACAGGAAACTTGACAGACCTAATACAATTAATGACTTGGGAGTCACATTTGACAGAAAACTTTCCTTCTACTATCACATCGAAAATGCTGTTGTGGCTGTATCAAAGGCGTATGGTTTTATTGTAATAAATACTGGTGATTTCCACAACTCCTTTATACTGAAAATACCGTACTATGCTTATGTAAGATCTAAGGTTGGGTATGCGCCCATGATACGGTATCCTCATCATCAAATATATATGACCGCTTAGATTTCGTTCTAAGAAAGTTTTTAAAATACCTCTCATACAAAGCTGACGGCATATATCCTGCTATTGGCTATCCTCATAGTGAGTTGATGGTGAGACACAAAATCTATAATTTAGGGAGCAGACGCAAAAAAAAATTCACTTACGTTCTCTCACAAGCTCATTGTATTGATGGTATTATTGACTCCAGTGTCATCTTAGAACAACTTAACTTCTTAATTCCTAGATTAGTGTCATGAACTAGTTTAACTTTTTACTGAGCCAGGCCTAGGACTGACATACTTAAGTTTTCCCCTATCTATATAATGTGCCGTAATTATTATTCAGTTAATAGCTTTTCAGATATGTTTTCGTTTTGTGTGACTTTGGGAGACATTAATGCTTATTTCCGTTAATGCTTGCCGGTGTGATTGTTGGGTGCTGGGTAGATAAAGCTACAACGCTTTTTTCCTCGCAGTTCTGTTTTGAGTTTTTTTTTCAGCGTTTTAGCTTTCTCTACATACATCCACTACATGCATTTGTTTATATTTTCATGTTTATCCATCCTGTAACTGGCTATGGCTGTTGGATGTTGCTAAATAAATAAATCAATAAATAAATAAATGAATGAATAGCGACTTGAATCTCCTTTCCAGAGAAGAGGATGTACGTCGATATATCGTTTTGTCACTTTGGTAGACAATGGTACTCAAATTAGCCAAAAGCACGTTCTCAGCCTAAAGAATTTCAATTTTAGTGACTAACAATTCAATGTAAACATGTGGGCTTGGATGCTTCTAATCTATTCGAATTGGTTAGTATAAAGCCGCGTACAGACCGAATATCCAACGCAGAGCAAACGAATGCAAGCACATGTGACGTTGGCGTTTGTTGTTGGAAGGTATTGGAATGCGCTTGTCTATGCCTAAATTTAGTTTCGAGTTGGACCGCGTTGCGTTAAGTAGGGTGCTAATGTCGAGCGACGATTCTCCTTTCATCGAATGCAGATAAACGACTAAATGCTAGAAGCACAACAAATCCTGTCCAGACCAAATCAAACTTCCCTTTGATGTACCGCATGGATATCTTGTAAAAAACCTATACAACGTCAAAAAAAACCTATAAGATGTCATCTTGCAAGCTAGGTAGTTTTTAGGGCGCAAACAGTCATTTCACGTTTGCTCACTAGGATCGTTGTGAACGTCCATCTACGCAGGAATCACTCAAATAAACTAGTGAGGCTAAATGATCCTTGTGTGTACTTTTATCTCTGACAAGAAAGTTGGTTGAATAGCAAGATCGCATCTGGATGATTATGTGTATTGGTCTGCATGTGTATAAAATTAGTGATATTTGCTGTGTGAAAAAATCATTACTGAATATGCTGCCAATGAAGTACGGCTATTGGCTGTGCCCGACGGGTTATTTTTATGTTGTACTTTCTGAAGAAAGGTTGTGTTCAAAGTTATACTCGTAAATTACGAAAAACTGAGGAGAATTACGGGAAATCATCACCGCGTCCGCGTTGTATGTAATTACTGTTAGCATGTATATGGCGACAGTGTACAGTGAATATAATTATTTCTTATCTCTCTCATTTTTGAAATTCAAATTTGTAATTGTAATTTCCAGAATGGATAAGAAAAAGTGGATGCGCAACTAATTTCTAGCTTTGAATCTCAATTCAGTGTATTTGAGACAAGAACCCAATGTAATTATCATCAACACATACAACTTACAGCTTAGACCTCCAGTAATACCATCTCAGAAGCAGATTTTACATCACATCAGAGCCAAAGATTGATAACAAACCTCATGAGGTTTAGGCAACACGTACAACTAAGTGCTAAGTTAATATCTTGTAGAAAAGCCTACATAATGTCAAAAAAAAAACAGCTAATGTCAAAAAAAAATCGGCATAATGTCACTTGTCAGGATACGTGGTAGCCGTGCCGATCCAGGGGCGAACGCCATCGCCAACCTTTCAAACCGTTGGCCTGTGTTGGCTCGCGCCGTACACACCGACTCGAACACCTCCAAATCTGTAACCACATGTGCCTCGCTCTGTACGCGGCTTAAGCCAGTTTCAGTGGAATATGCTTCTAAAACCGTTAGAATCGACAGCAATAAGAAGCGGATGTGTTTAAACTAATCTGTCAAAAATAATTTAGCAGCTTTGCCGCCGTTTTGTCGTTTTTATTTATGCTATAAAACTATCATTTAAATATGTCCCATTAACAGAATGTTGTAGATACGACTGACGATGCTGCTTTGTCAAATAAGCAATTTGAGTTATTATTATTATTAGAATTTTTCCTTTTGTTACCATACTAAACCGTATGATATTCCATGTAGGGCCCTAAAATAACTTTTATCTATGTCATAATTTACGGGTTTTGAGCATAACTTCTGTTTTCATAAGGTAATATACTAGCTTTGTGACATGAGGTTTTACTCGCGGAACTTGTATGTAGCGCCACTAATAAAGTTTTCAGATTTCTCAAGACTGTAAGTTGGCTACCAATTTACTTATGCTATCGTAATCGGAAATGTATAGCATTATTTGAAGAAAATATTTTATGCTCGTAACACTTTAATACACACTGGCGTCTGCAGTGGAAAATTTAACGTCTGCATTGCTTGGCGGTCACAAATTGATTGGACTGATGGCAGGCGGCGCTGTTGCCGGCCTGACGCTGGCGGTGGAGATTTTAGTACTTGCCGCAACGGTTGATTGCAAAATCGATGATTAGCTCGCGGATAAAGCCATTACTGTAGCCTTCCTCGTGTATCGATTTAATACGTGTACACATTTTTACGACTCTCCATATTCTGGTTCAATCGTGACGATGACAATCGTGACGCTGACATTCTGAAGGTACATTCACATCCGTATATAAAGTTACAAAGTGCTACGACGGAGATCTGACTTTACGAAAATAGAAGTTACCCTTAGCAGGTCAAATTTCAAAGTCCCAAGCATAATATTACACAATTAAGTTTGTTAACAAAAATCTTTTATTTTCTTACCTAAAATTGCTCTTTTAGACGATCGCCGTCGTCAGTGGTATCTATACAGCCTCCTCTTAACTTATGCTATTAGTTTCAAAGTTTATAATTGAAACAAGAAAGACTATACTAATATAAGGCTGTATTGTTCATGGACCCAAAATGCGAGAAATAGTAGTTTGACACCTCAAGGGAACATGCTTTAATACAACTGGTGGAAGAAACGAAGGACCTTTGAGAACGTCTACTGAGATGGTGTCATCGATCAGTTGAATACGAGTAATCCTCCTACAAATAGTACTTACTGCACAGTACCCCAAACTATGTCTTATATGGGTACTGTACACATTGAGGCGGTTCCATGGAAAAAAATTGGCGTCAAGTAGGTTGACCCTGCACAAGCTAGTCCGTCTTAGGTTAGCTAAGAACATGTATAACAAAGGAAACTGGATGGAGTCAAACAGGCCAAAACAATTAATTCACAGTATCCACATATTTGCCAACACTGCCATCTAGCCAACCGCACTGCCGACACTCATCAGGGTTGAATAAATCATGAAATTAGAGGCATTTCGGCCACCATAAGGAGCCAGCGCATAGGCCGCTTAAATGGGCCCTTATGCACTTCTAAATTACTTAGACCTCAAGCCTCGCCGTTCTAGCGAAGTTGAGTATGGTCTTGAGTCCAAGCTCCTTGATGTCCTGGGGGTCCATGGTCCCAGTATAATCTGCCTGTAGTAGCTCAGAGCTTCGCAGCGACCCAAACGTGCGCCTTTCCTCTATCCCGCAGCGCTCACGCAAAAGATCCTCAGCCACCCCCATCACGTCCAGGTGGCACCTTAACGTGTTATGGCCAGACAACAGTTCAATCAGCAACCTAGCAACTTTAGGTTGGCTCTATCCAAAGATAAGCAGAAACGTCCATCCTTAGCGCTGGGCCCTACAATGAGTTGCCGTGCCTGACGGAGATGTTTGGAGATACTTCTCCAGTTCTGAGAGTGTTGTCTTGAAATCCACTTCTCCATTTTCCTCCTAACTCTTTGCGCGGGAACTCCTAAAGCTGGCTCAGGAGCAACGAGCTTGCTGGCTGATCCTGTCTTCGCCAGAGCGTCTGCCGTCTCATTGCCCTTTATCCCAGCGTGGCCCTGTACCCACATGAACGATACCGGATGCCTCGCTGCGAGACAATCCAGAGCCTCCCTGCATTGCAATACAAGGCTCGAAGTAACCTTACAGGCACTTAGGGCCTTCATTTTAGCAGGGATGTCGGAAAAGATGGTTATTCTTCTCCTAGGCCCTCCGTCCTCCAAAATGCGGGCTACACAAGTCACCATCGCCTGGAAAATAGTGGTGTACCCCCAAGAGGCTGAGATAGCCTAGTTCTAGGCTCAGATATCCCGGCGCCAGAGCCCCCTTCGGTGACCGAGCCGTCCGTGTACCAAACCTGCCCACTAACTCCGGCGTCCCACTCCTTCCTCGTTGGATACTAACCTCCACATTAAGCTTGCGATTGAACCGATATTTAGGGGTCATGAGATCACCTCTGCTTAGAAGGATGGGGTCCACTCTTTGCAGTTCTACTAAGATGGCAGTATGACCCTTGGCAGGATTCAAGAAGAACAAGCTGCCCTGAATCCACAGTCGGTGTGCGACTATTCTCGTTTCACCGTGGACCACTAAATCCATTGGTGGAAGATCCAGCAGAGCTTTGATTTCACCAAATGGCGGCACTCGCTCTGCGCTTGTAATGCTGATACAGGCCAAATGCTGAAGTTTATTGAGTTTGGCCTTAGTTGTCTTAGTACCAATACAAGGCCACCAGACCAGGGAGCCGTACAAGAGACATGGCCGTACTATCGTCGTGTAGAGCCAGTTTACCGCTTTGGGTTTAAGCTCCCACCCTACGCCCAAATTGAATTTTGAGCCTTGTTAACCTTGTATTCAACATGCTTTTTCCAGTTCAGTTTGCAGTCCAGGATAATTCCTAATCATTTTACTGATTGGGATAGAACTAATCTAGGCACAACAAAGGTTGGCAAGCCTTCTTCTCCTAGCTGAACAGGATCAGCTCGGTCTTTCCAGTATTGACAGAAATATCGACTTCTCTACACCACGAGTCCACAGAGCGCAGAGCGCCCAGCATAATTTCAGAGACTGTTCTACAAAAACGACCCCTAACCTAAGCCTAACTCGTCCACATAGGCTTACACGTAGACACCAGCACTGCTGAGCCTAACGAGGAGTACGCTCTGGATTGCAACAAAGCGTGACAGACGCTCAGTTATCCTTCAGCATTCGGAGCAGATAGAGGTACTGCCACTAAGTTCTATCATTCAAGTTTTAAGAGCAAATGTACGGGGAAATCTATTATGTATAAAATATGTAATAGGTGCAGAGAATCACCGAGGTTGGAAACATATAAGTTGCGCTTCTCCACCCTCTACAAGTCTCAACATCCAACTTTTAACTCCTGCAAATTTTTTTCTGAAAATGATCACGATACTGTTACGCCAAAAAAACGAAGTATTTTTCATATTCAAAGATACTGATAAAATTAATAATCATTTCCCTAATTGTATTCCAAAAAGTTTCAATAACTTGATGAATGACTTGACAGTTTTGAATACACTCAGGACTATAAGAAACTCATCTCGGGGCTCTCACGACATATCTACATCCCAGATCAAGCTATGTTGTCCGTTTATTTTGCCTTCCGTAGTAAACATTATCAATTCGATAGCAGTAACATCAAAATTCCCTTCTGGCTGGAAAAATGCGAATATTACACCGATCACTGAAACTAATAATCCAAAATAGACTGAAGAGCAATAAGTATTTTATGCGGACTACCGAAGCTTGAAGAAAAAGAATTTGCAAAACAACTTATTAATTATTTAAACACAAATAGCAGCCTGCTTTTCACGCAGTCAGGATTTTGAGCAGGTTTCAACTGTGCAACTGCACTGCTTCATATAGCAGACGATATAATACAGTCGTTAGACCAGGACCATTCGACCGTCCTTGTGCTGTTAGATTTTAGTAAGGCTTTCGACACGATAGATCATGTTACACTTTCAGCTATCTTAAAATCCTGCGGAGCATGTTTTGAACACTTGTAGCTTTTTCGAATCATACTTGGAAAATTGAGGTCAAACAGTAAAGCTTGTTTCTCGAAAATCTGCATCCATGCCAATCAAATAGAGTGTGCAGCAAGGTTCTGTGTTGGGACCAATGCTTTTCACACTGTCAGTTTACCAAGTTTATTTAAAATCAGCTTAGCACCTATGTACGCGGATGTCACGCAAATACATCGTTCAGTTTTTGGAATCAAACTTGAAAATAGATGTAAATAATACCGTCATTGAAATTACAGGTAAAGTAAAGAATCTGGGCATACTGATTGAATAGGATCACGTAAGGCATACAGAGAGTATACGCATCGTTAAAATTACTATATCCCCATATATGATATTTATCAACAGATACTAAGAAAATGTGCGATACACTGGTAATTCCACAATTTATCTACTGTGCAGCTGTATTTGTTCCATGTTTAGATCAAAACAGCCTCAATCGTATTCAAAGTGTACAGAACTCGTGCATTCGATTCACATGTGGGACTAAAAAGTATGAGCACGTTTCACACAAATTAAAAGAATTGAATTGGCTAAACATAAGGAAAAGAAGGCACTTATAGGCTCTCTTCCTATTTCACAAAATACTGTACTATAAGAACCCCCCTATCTCTACCGAATAGCGTCATTTCACGCAGATGTCCATGATGTTGACACAGGATTTAGGGCCGATTTCACCAACATTAATATTATGGACCAATGGGAAAATACCTCGAAATCGAAATGCAATTTGACGGAAGCTGTCAAAGGTCTTTGAATATCAGTGATTTCTATTGAAATATTGAATAAAATCGTGAAAATTCGACTGTATTATAAACAAGATTACTTTTTGATTCCAACATGATGCTTTTGTACAGAAAAAACAGGACAACTTTCATGTATTTTGATATATGTTATAGGTTTACATTTAACAATCCGTTATCCCCTCGGCGAATGGGAATGCAGCAAATAATAGGTCGATTTTCTAGCTGTTAAATTTGGCAGCAGATTTGGACGTTTGTTAATGCATGGCACACACGAATTTACCAACTTCAATATACTGAAAGTTATCATTACATACCTGTTGAATAGTGTGGATTTGTCTGTATTTTGCAAGAAAATAGAATATAAAATACATTCCATCCAATTCCTCATCTTCCTTTACGTCATAATTTATTAATTTATGGGTTAATCAATTTCTTCAAAGCAATAAAAACATTATGTCCTCTCCATCCTAAAACACAGATAATGTGTGTAAGCCGTGTCAATCCATAGATCTCCCTGATGCATAATGCAATTACTATGGACATAGACAAAAAATTATGAAAAATGTTTCACAGATATTGGCTTTTAAGTCCAAAAATCAAAAAAACTGTTTATTGTTTGTCTATTTTTCTTTTTTGACTGGCGGGGATATCTATCTGACACTCGCAGGGTTGCCAAGTCCAACGACGATCACGTCCCGTGGTGGAGGGTGCGAAATGAATCTTTTGCATTTGCTGGTTTTGAATTTTTTTCGTGAAAATTTACTAGGTATCATGATTATAAGCATATTTGGTAGATTATTCGATCTGGAATGGGAAAGATCTCCTATTTATGAAAATATTTTTGGTATCATCTAACCGTTGCAATCAGTGCACAAACACTGTGACATATGATTTATAGCATAACCCGCTGCCCTTTCAATACAAATTTAACATACAGGTCGCCTAGCCGTGGGGATGCAGTGGTCAGGATGAATATCACGGCAGCAACTGATGATTTGGGCATGTCTGGTAACAACGTATGCAGTGAAACTCGCTAACTTCACAAAGTTTAGGATTTTGTACAATTTCTTTGAAAATGATGAAAGATATGTCTGATTCGGCAGGGTAATGTCGCAGCCAAATGGCAGTCACTCTTTCTGACACAGTCCGGATCGAAATATGATGATACTCGTGAAATGTATTGATACTTCTAAATATAGGATCGTATCGAACATCCCTACTGTCAATATGTATAACCCAAGGTACCGACGGAGCTATATTGCGGCGCCAAGGCGTCATTTGCATTTTTTCAAGTGTTGTGCAATGATTTTGGGAAAAATGTCACGAATAGTCGTATAAAGCATAGTAGAGTATATTTCAACAGTTGGCGGAACTGGGACCAGGAGGGTGAAACGGGATATTAATGCACAATCTGACAACCCTGACGCACCCTCACAAAATGGCCACTGATAACCACACAAATCACCGTGTTGTCATTGAATAGCATGGAATTAAACCTTTAGAGTATAATATGTTTTGTGACTGGTACCAAAAGTTGACAGATCCCACACATGTGTCACTCCTTGAAATGCAATAATCAGCTGTATTCAAATAATGTCTAATATAAATATAACCTAGAATGTGTACTTGTGAAAAAAGAAAAATATGGAAATTTTGTAGTTCTTTTGCAGGTTATAGGTTTGATGGTAGCTTTAAGGCGTATATTTGGGAATTTATTAATCGCTGTGAATATAGTGTGGATGTTTGTTCAGTTCCTGAACAACGAAAAATATTCAACTTTATGGATGTATGGATATCAAAAAATCTGAATGGTTCTGTGGGAATATCAATCTAAGGTACCATAATGGTTCTGATGAACGGCAAGTAAATAAATGAATTTAATTCAAAAATCAAACATTTCTTAAAATTTTGACTGAATTATATGTAATTTCTTAATATTCAATAAGCTGGTGATGTTTCAATGACAAGTTGTCATCTCATACTTTGACAGTATTTTGTTTCCAACATTTCATAGCTATTGCTTGCTAAAATTTGTTGATTGGAACTTGAAGCTCATTCGCTGTATCTGACGGTCTGTTACCCTATAGGTGGACTGTTGTTGGTGAAATTGGCCTTAAACACCTAATCACTATACCATCTCACAGGTCAGTTCTTTTTAAAAGAAGCTTCAAATTTAGAACTAGATATTGTAATTCTCTTCCATGTTATCTTAAATCATGCGATCCACATAAATTTAAAGAACTAGTTTATGACCAATTAAATTAGTATAATTTCCAGGTTTAATTTAGGTGACCCCATGTGTGTTTTTTGGTTAGTTTTAGGTTAGGCTATTTTTTACATGTATTTTACAACTGCCAAAGATTGAGTGGAAGAAAACCTCTAGGTGAACTCCCCCTTGAGGTTTTCCCAATATCATTATTTTCTTTCTCTTGTGTGTGCGTGTGCGAGTCCGTGTGCGTGTGCGTGTGCGTGTGCGTATGCGTGTGCGTGTGCGTGTGCGTGTGCGTGTGCGTGTGTGTGTGTTATTATTATTTTTAGCATCTGGACCGATTTACAAAAACCTAAGCTTTTACGTCCTTGGCACAGCAGTGTAAAAGTTTTATCAAAATCTGATTGGTGCGAATCAATTTGTAGACGGATCAAGGATTAGCGGATAGACAAACTGACAGACAAGCCGACGGAAATCAGCGACATGGTTTGGCGTGGTCTGGGAAAAACATAATATCTCTTTTTCGAAATTTCTCACGATAACAATACTTCCTCGCCAATAACAGAGAAAGTAACAAAACAGCTTGGTCTTGGGGTGATGATTCAAAACATTAACGCATTAAGTGTTCAACTTTTCATGCCATTACCATTCAGTGACTATACTCGTTACAGATATTGGATCCGGTGCTGTTTATTTGTGGTGCTTAAAACACGTTTTAGGGTAGATAAAGCTTTTGCTGTTGATGGCACAATATGACGTCGACATAGGCGACAATACGCGCGTCATACTGTAGTGGCTGCGTCTCTATGACGCGCGCTATCTACGCTCCGATGAACACGAATACATGTTTTGGAGGTAATGAGCGGGAAGGATATAATATGTCACTCGCGTTTATAGCGCCACCGCATATTTGAAAATAGTTATAATTCGGGCTGAAACAGTGTCAGCCAGGCGGAAACTTTGCTTGTAATCGATCATCATTAATACAAACCATCTTAGGCAAAAGGCCAAAAGCTACCCACACCCGTATTAAGTAACATAGAAAGAGACATTATATCGATTTTTGATTTTTTTTACCGAAGCGGCCGCGCAGGCAGAAGCCTAAATTCCGGGAAACTGCGGTTACTGTGATGGTTCCAAAGAAACTTTGTTAATACGATTTTTCAACTGCCTAACTTTAGTAGAACCGGGAAAAGCTCCCTCTTTTAGATTGTTCCACAATCTCGATACCCTCCGAGGAGCAAAGCCCGTCGGTGTAGCGATAGAAAAGAGCTAGATCGCCGACCGCCCGCCGGTGAGGAAAGGTCCCGAGACTGTCTGTTAGAGAAGAGTCATCGATCAGTCGGACCTCCCTCCTCCGGACAGCATCGAGCATAACTTATGTAGTCGGGGCGGCAGCACTCCAAACGTGTGATCAATACTCGAGGCGGAGAAAAGTACTTCTTAGCCATAAACAAATAATCTACGTTTTCCCAGCAGCTGCCGCTATTGACGAGATGTGTTCGTGCCAGATCGGGTCCTTGGTGATCTGGACTCCGACCAGCCGAAATGAATGGCTCTTTGGCAGAACTCGGCCGTCCATCGAAACTGTATGAGCGCTAGGACGCTTTTTGTTCGTCAAAGTACAGTACTGTGTTTTGGAAGCATTGAACTTTACAAGATTGTTGCGTCCCCAGGCAATGATAGCCTCCAGGTCTCTTGTCAGAGAAGAAGTCGTCGCTGGTCTTCTTTATTCCAGCTCAGCGGCAGAGATCGGCTTGTCACTCTGAAGGAGGTCGTTGATATGTAAGAGAAACAGTGTTGGAGCCAAGACCGATACCTGGGAAACACCCGCATTGACGTTGTGGGATGAAGAGGAGAACCCGTCAAATACGACAGATATTTTGCGGTCAGAGATAAAGTCAGCCACCGATCTGCAAAACTCTTCTGGGAGGCCATAGGAAGGAAGTTTGCTTAAGAGGGCAGCGTGCCACAGCTGACCGGACGCTTTCGTGATGTCAAGAGCAACGACATGAGCCTCACCACTGGATGAGTTTACTCCACAATTGCGTGACGTAAGCTAAGAGGTCTCCCGTGGATCGCTGGTGACGGAAACCATACTGCTTGTCGCTAAGTGACAAGCTGTGACGTTCGAGGTAGTCCAGAAGCTCGCGAGTTATGCACCTCTCCCATTACCTTACTTATAACAGAAAGCAGAACTATAGGACTGTAGTTGTAACGATCACACCTCTTCACTACAATGACAGGAATCAAGGCCGGACCAGAAGCTTTGCTGATGTCGAGCGACAAGAGCACTCGTCTTAAGGTCTGATGCCTGAATGTTACTTCCCGCATAGTTTAGGGAACCCTTTGAAGTGACGGCACTTGGACGTTGGGGGAAACGTTCATGGTGGAGTTGGCAGCAAAGACCTTGGCAAGCACTTCCGAGTTGGCCTTTGAGGCGGATACAATCGTTCCATCCTGACACGTAAGTGGTGGAAGGCTACTGTGTGAGAAGTTCTTTTCAATCTGCTTGGCCAACCTCCAGAAAGACTGACCGCCATTGCGCTGCGACATTACCCTGTGCCTGACTTTTATATGGTGCCAGTTTTTGGCATTCCGAACAGCTTCGTTATATTTGTTTCTGGACTCGACATCGGCTTGTCTGTTCTCTCCAGTGGGGTTTTGTAAGAAGGTTTGATGACATTATCTAGTGTTTTTTGGCATTATGCAGCTTTTCCGAAAAAATGTCAACCTATAACTAGGTATGGTTCACTTCATCTTCATTTGGAGGAACTTTTGGAGGCTACCTATAGCATCTATGCTCTAAGCGGTCTTTTTGTCATTTATCCAGATGGCGACCACAGCGAGTAAATCTCCCTTACTACTCCATCCACTCTGGCGGCATATCTTCGGTAATACTAAAAATTCAAGTTGAAACAGTTCAAGCGATGCAGAAAATGCGAGAACCTCCTACATAATCAATGTTCGTACAGCGTAGGAAGGTAAAAAATTGATGAGGCCCTGGGAAAATCCCATATGTCTATTTTTATGAAAATCCACGCTGCTTTTCTAATGCTGCTGGAATCACTGGCAATTCTGGAAATTATCGTTTGCCGGTTAGTCAGTATCCCCGGACGAGACACTTTAATTTTTAAATTCCAGAATTTAAATTTTCATGAGAACAACACTAAAGCTTCTCGATTAAAGCCTACAAGAGATTTACCGAACCGTGTAATTGCATATACAGGGTGGCGCGTTTGGATTCGATGCATTTTAAATAGCTGTAAAATTGCTAATATTCAGGCTAGGAGAGGCAAATAAATTTTAAAGTTGAGAGTGGTTATGGAAACTCAATTTCAAAAAGTTACAAGTTACGTATAAAAAACAACTTTTATGTGCCCCATCCCCTTTTTGAGCGATGCATTCTCGAAGTCGGCCAATTGCAGCAATGTCATTCTTGATTGTTGTCTCCAGCCCCTGAATGGTGCGGAGCGTTCTTCCGTTAACCTTTCTCAAAAAATCATTTACCGTGAGCTCTGGCGAGCGAAGCGGCCAGGAGTCATCTGCAGTCTTCGGTTATAATTATTCAGACCCCAAAGTATCACCTCTTCTCAGAAGCTAACATACCACTTCTTCCATCCATATAGTAATCCTAGTGATTCTGTTTACCAGATGACCTTATAGCGTGTCTCTCCCCTGGCCAGTAACTGCTGTCGCTAGGTTGTAGGGTCTAAGGGAGCAAAATAATGGTGACATTGAACACGACTTTTACATCGACTTTCAAGGTCAAGCGAATATTTTCAAATAGAACCTCCCTTTTCACACCGGAGTTGGAAATAGGAGGGGAAATCTTATGTCCGAATATAACCTTGAAAATAACCAAAGCCATAGACAGTGAAGGCAGGCTCAAGGTCAAATCAAAGTATAGAAAACAATTTGCTCAAGCAGAAATGTTCGACAGCCCAGTTGTGAGCTTATCTTGGGATTTTCATGTCAATAATCCCTCATGTTTGTCTGGCCAATCAAACACCATATGCTTGTTTATTGTAAACGTTTCGGTCCCAACGGTGACCTCCTTCAGTACAAAATTGACGCTTTTTTGACAATATATTTTATGTATCTGTCTTCCATGTAACACTTCGTTTGTTTTTTCTTCTCATTTTCACATTACTGTGCAGTATGATAACAGCAATAGCCTGAAAGTCCCGTAATATGCTAGGATTGCGCATAGCCCAGGACCACCGCACGCTAGACAAAGGTGACGCATCTGATATATTGAAAAACGACAGATAACGCTATGTCGGCTTCGATTGTCTTTTTGTTTTTTTTTTTTTGAGAGCTGGGGGTACTTTTGGGAGTGGTGTCATCTTAAAATTTTGAATGATTTCTTCGCGCAATTTCAACATGTTACGGACTATTGTAGTCACACACTGTATGGGAATGTGAAAAAGAAAATAAAATATAAACGGAGTGTCACCTGGAAGACAGATAAATAAAACGTATTGTTAAAAAATGTCAATTGTGTACTGAAGAAGGTTACCGTTGTGTTGGGAGCGAAACGTTTACAATGAAAAAGAATTTCAAATACTTGTGGTTTAATTTTCCAGACAACCATTTAAAATTGTTATGACCTCAATTGCACATGTATAAAAAAAAGCAGTTCTTAAACAAAATGACGTTTTCTGTAAGGAACAAATGCAAGGACCGCTCTATGGACATTAAACGATAAGCACAGAAGCACACAACATCATGAAACAATAATAATCCACGGCACTATATCCCCCACAGGGTATACCCCAGGGATCGGCTTTAGCTCAGACATTGTTTCTTTTATATATCAACGACCTCCTTAGCTGTACGACCAATCCGATCCAGCTGAGGCAGCAGGAATCCAGAGTGACAAGCCGATCTCTGCCGGTGAACTGGAAAAAAGAAGCAGTGAGTTCGTCTCTGATGATAAACCTGGGGGTTATCACTGCTTGGGGATGCAACATTCTGGTACAGTTTAATGGTTCCTCACATGTTGGGGTGCTGCCGCCCCGACTACATTATTCAGCTCAGTTCAGAGGAAGGCTGATCGATGACTCTTCTCTAATGGACAGTCTCAGGACTCTTTTCCACTTACATGCCGTCGGCGATCTAGCTCCCTACCACTATGTCAACGAGCTTTGCTCCTCAGAGCTTTCCATAATGCTTCTGCGCGAAGTGCCTGCCAGAGAGACCCGCTTGACTTCGACATCTCATCCTAACCGTGTCGAACTTCCGTACATCCAGAACTTGCCGATACGACCTCTTTAGGGCATCGAGACTGTGAAACAAATTACCTGAGAAGGCTTTTTACAGTTCTACTGACATTAGGCAGTCGGATACAAAAATTTTCTTTAGGCTCTTCATAGCACCGCGATACTCTGATATTTAGGCTATATATAAGCCTATACGACTGCTTCGGTGTAAGAAAACATAAAGACAATATAGAAAAATCGACAGACTGGACTCCTGCAGCTAACTTTTCATACATTTTCTTAGAAAATCTATCTAATACCGGCATCCAAAAGCTGAAATTCAGGTGTCACCCTGTAGATACGTTCTTGCAAGTTCCATCTTCCGTAGCCACATCAAGATCATGAAATATTCCATAAAACATTCTTCAACTCAACGATTGAGTTTTCCAAGAAAATAAAGCGATGGGTAACAAGTAGCGAACCGTTCGTAAGTCGGGGCATGTCCCCGCGATAACTCCTCATAAGAGCCGGGTGATCATATAATCTCGGGTGGTGTGGCGGAAACTCCGAGCAGGGAGTTACTGACTACACTCCACAGGATTTATAATCCATTTGTCTCTCCTGATTGGCTTACTCTTTAAAGAATACGTGATGTCGTACGGGTTATACAGCGTGAGATAAGAGGTGATATCCGAACTAGGTTAGGTATTACGGAGCTAGTACCTGTTCTACCTAGCTCATAAGCGTTCCGAAGCGGATAAATAAAGAATCTATCGGATTTCTGTTTATTGCATACAAAAGAAATGCATTTTTATCCCAGAGTTTGATATGTTTTTTCAATTTCTTCGGATTCTTCGGATGTGTAGGTGTCAAACGTGTCGTTTTTCTAGTTGTTAGCGTTTTGGTATTTACGAGTATTTTCCGCCTTCTTCAGGGACATCGAATGAGACACAGAAAACATGTCCCAAGAGATAACAAACATCCCTTAGGTTACCTATAAAAAGCAAGTAAATGAATATAACATACCGTGACAGTAGTCTGTACTGGCATTACTTTAAGCTTGCTTTTATGTTATATCCGTTTATTAGTAAAAGCTGATTTATGGGATGTTTGTTATCCCTTGGGGCGTATTTTGAACCTCATTCGATGGCTAAAAATAAACGCCAAAACGCCGTGGTCTATTTATTGCCGATTAGACAGCATTTGACGGGATACATTTTGGATTGATTTTTTGAGTTTTGGTGTGGCCTGTGTCAAATAACGTTGAAAAGAATGTTATTTAGTGCCTAAAGAAACAGCAACTTGCTTTTCCGTGCTTATCTGAGAAAAGTTAAACAGTTTTATGTTTTCAACTGGTGGAGTGGAAATAAAAGTAATGTTGACCCCTCAAACAGCTTGAAAATTTCATTCAATACTCTTGAAGCATCGTAATCAAAAGAAATATTGGAGAACGGTTGGTGAAAAATCAACATGTTTCAGTTGGAAAATCGTCAAAGACTCAGTCGTAATGAAATATGAAAGTGACTAGTCAAGCTCAAAAACAGATTATAAATGTTTTAGGCTACCATCTATGAGTAGCCATACACAAAATTTGTCACGCGTATCAATATATAATCACATAGCGAGGAATAAAATAACACTTCGGCCTCCCATCCTAACCGTGTCGAACTTCGTACATCCAGAACTGACGCATACGTCCGTTACATTGTTCATAAGGTACCGAGATTGTGGAACAATCTACCTGAGGATACATTTCCCAGATCCACTTACCTTAGCTACTTCAAAAATCGGATTAACAAAGATTCTTTAAGCTACTCATATTTTTCCCCGGGTATTTAGGCTTCTGCCTACGAGGCTGGTTCAGTATAAAACAAGTATATCTGGGTTTCTGCTGAAATTTTTGAACCTAGAACCCTAAATTTATAATCCTCACAATTACTTATGTATCATATAAATATTGAAACTGGTGGATTGCCACCCTGTAGTTCCAAAGCATCGTAATTCCTAAACTTGGAACATGCGAATTACCTACTGGTTTCCAATTTCGGTATGAACTAATAAATGGTATACCTTAGATTAGTAAAATTCCTCCAGAATGCGATAAGCTTTTTGTAACGTGCATGGAATGGGGGTCAAGCTAACCGCCCAAGGTTGCTGCGCTAAGCTACTGGTCTACAAACTATACATCTAAAGGGGAGTTTACAATCAGCATATAGCACTTGCGTAGGTTTTATTTCCGTCCAACTTGCAGAACAACTTGCAAATGTAACGACTAAAATGCACGAAAGTTTAACTTGCAGCGCAAACTTGCATGCTTCCGCAGTTTTGACAGAAATTACTTGCGCAACTAACAATTTTCGAGAAATCTCCACTTGCGCGCTAGCTGTACATTCCTGTGTAAGCCTGTTGCTTGCAAACAACTACTACTTGTAAACAATTGACTAGATTGAAGTTTGGCTGTTAATTTACGAGAAAGCTTGTGAACGACAAGGTCGATCTCTTTCCTGAACTAATTCCTGCAGTGCTTCATATATAGCAGCATAGGCATCAGGAAGAAATTTTGTGCATTCTGGTACTCGATAAAAATACTGCAGAGTAGCTTAGGAATCTCCTGAAGCCAAATACCTTAACTTAATTTTTGCTGGTATGGCTATGGCTACCCTCATTCTTGTCTCTTTTTTCTGTATGCACTGTTTCGCATGATCTAACACTTCGTCAAATTTACTTTTTGAAATGCGGAGGACGTTCCTATAGATATCTTTGTTTTCTCTGGCCAATTACTCTAATTGTCATGATTATCCTAATTGGAACCTTCTTAATACCCAACTTCTTTCCCAACATGACCTTCGTTTTCTCCTCTTCATTTCTGATAGTAACTCGTTAGCTTCTTCAAAAAGCTCATCGCATATAACACGAAATTGGAATACTGTCCACTAATATGGAACCCAATTTACAATATTTATAAAACATGTATCGAAAAGGTTCAAAAAAAATTACTAAAGTACTTATCTTTCAAGCTTGATGGGATATATCCACAAAGAGGTAGTGATGATATGATGCTTGTGAACAGATTCAACTTTCAAACTTTAGAGAGCCGTAGAGGTCAGGCATCTGTTTTATTTTTGCATGAACTTCCGCCTGATACGGCTTTCCCTGTCCTGCTAATCTTAGTCGGTACAAAAATCGGATTAACAAGGCGTATCCAAGTCCCTTGTAGCAATCTCGGTGCCCCGGTATTTTGGTTTCTGCCGACGCGACTGCTTCAGTGTGAAGAAATATATATATATATATATATATATATATATATATATATATATATATATGCAAAGGAGCTAAGAAAAGATCTTAGTGTGGAAACATCGAAATATCTTGAAAAATAAGTTTTCTACAGAAAAAGGTTGTGCGACACAGATGGTTTGAACGAGTCATCTAATGCTGTGCTTAAGCGAGTCCTTGACTATGACCTTCAAGGACATTTGAAGTTCATGTTTTTGAATAGGAATTCTTGACGCAAATGTGGAACTGAACACTTTTGTTCATGTGTGTCCATGTCGATGACCTTGACTTTCAAGGTAATTTGAGTATCAAGTATATTTTCCAACTCGAACCGTCTATTTTTTATTCCGAAAATGCAAATGGCGGATAATTTTACGATCGAATATATCATTGTCAATGACATTGGTCTCTAATGTAATTTGAAGGTCAAATAGTTTTTTAAATAAACTCTTTAATTTTTGAGGAAAAGAAAAAAAGTGAAACATTTTACGGTCAAAGTCACCATCGTGTACTGGGCCATACTATGAGTTTTCAAGTGATTTTGGAGGTTAAATAAATGTTTAATGGGATACTCCTATTCTTGCCTCCGAAAAATCATCGATCATCTAAGTCCTTCAGTAATGGCCAACATCACGTTCAAGCTCACCCCTTTTAAACCTCACAACTTTGCTCTGCAACAATTTTCTCTAGAGACAAACAAGCAGATACACTGGAGAAACATTTTTCATTCGTCAAAAAAAAAATGTGGAGGCATGTCGGACTTCACGTCCTCACTGCACATTAGGATATTTCCATTAGTGCTACATTCACGCGGTGTCGCTTTTTATTAAGAATCAAATGATCAATAGTGCATTAGCTTCCATTAACATTTGTGATGCTCCCGGTGATTCAGAATTTAAAATTATTCCGCTACGGTAATGACTATCATTTGTGCAGCATATAATGCATTAATTAAGTCAATCTATACAGCTGTCAGCAATGCTAATGCGTTTCGGTTTATGAGCCTATTTTTCTTTATGGTCTTATTGATTTTAAACTAAAACCCAGAATTGACTACTGCAAAAGTGAACATGGCTGTTTTAGTAGTTAAGATGCGAGTGAATACTGCAAGCCGATCAGGATTAAATTGACAGTTGGACAGTGGTTGATACTTAAATTCGTATTTTTTGCGAAAAAAATATGAATGTACTTGGATTCCATCAGAACCATAATTCCAGACAATTTCCATATATGGTCAAGTCTCTTGCGTAGTGTAGCGCAGACAAAACAGACTCGGAAGTAATCGACTCGTCGCCTTTGACTTGGACCCGTTTACCGACAAGCGATGGGAGGTGCAAATAATTATGTAAGTCAGTGTGAGTGGTCATACACACTACTCGCTACTTGTCAAGTACGTGGCAAGTCCCGCGTAGTGAGTAGCCGGCGTCAGAAAAACATTGGCTACGGCAAAGGAATTAAACGAATCATACAATCAGTCCGAAGTCCAACAATACGAGCCCCTTCCCACTTCAGTTGGCCCAACTATTGAAATCTTAGTTTTTCTCTTATCAAACACAAATAATAAGAATGTAGCAGGTTTAAAATGTTAACAATGAATATTTTGATAGTGTATAGTAGAAAACACCAACTTTATCACTCCCTAATCAAATATGCAGCATAAAAATAACACATGTTGCAATTACAGCATATCAGCCTATTTCCATTTCATTGCAAAATAAGTCTATAACGCATAGGTGGCTGTTAAAAAATAAAAGCCACGACAATTGTTTTTATTAATCACAGCTGTCAGAATACGTTTAAAATAGTTTTGGGTAGTTAAGGTTTTGAAAATGGGTAGAGGACAGGTTATTAGTGAGAAAATTCGGTTACTGATAATTAAAATTCTTAATTCTGGGAAATCAAACTCAGAAATTGCATCTTTGTTAGACATATCGCGGTACAGTGTGAGAAATATTGCTAGAAGATATAACGTAACTGGTTCAGTTAATATTAAGCCACCATATGTGAAAAAAAGTAATATCACAAATGCCGACCGAAGAGCATTAAGAAGAATAATCGTGAAAAACAGGCGTGCCACTTATTTACAATGTGTGCTCTGTGGAGTGACGCAGTTGGAAGGAGAATTTCGAGGTCCACAACTCATAGAGAGGCCCACAAACTGGGATTTAGCACTTGCATGGTAAGTTTTCTTATAAAAAAAGTGAAGTAAAAACCCTAAAGTTGCATAACTTGTTTATAGGCCAAAGAAAAGCCAGTATTAACTCCACTGCAAAAGAAAAATCGGCTTAGATGGGCTAAAGAACATGGACAATGGACACCTCAGCAATGGTGTGCAATACAATGGAGTGATGAGGACCGATTCGAAGTTTGTTGGTAACAGTCGCAGTAGAGTTATTCGCAAAAAAATTAAGCATTCCATGTTGACTGTCTGAAGAGAAAAGTGAAATTTCCAGCATCCATTATGGTCTGGGGTAGTATGTCATCAAAAGGAGTAGGAAACCTTCATTTTATTGATGGAAATGTGGATGCAAACAAATATTTGGCAATTTTAGAAGAATCGCTTTTACCAGTGACGGAAGAATGTTTGACATCCGACCAAGATTTTGTGTTTCAGCAAGATGGTGCAGCGTGCCATACCTCAAAAAAGGCTATCAAATGGATGGAAGAAAATAATGTGCCACTTTTGAAATGGGTTCCTACCAGTCCAGATCTATCACCTATTGAAACTTTGTGACACGAGATGAAAAAGGTTCTACGACAACATCCTGCTCGTAGAATAACCGAACTGAGACAAAAGCTTCAAGAAATATGGGATTGTTTTACACCAAATTTTTGCCAAAACTTGATCAACACTATGCCCCGAATAATTTCAGCTGTAATAAAAAATAAAGGTGATGTTACCAATGGTAATCTTTCAATTGTTGCTTTGTTAACTTCGCGCATTTATTCGCGCATTGTTTATTTGTTCAGATGTTCTATTAGTTATAGGTCTAAGTGATTTCAAATATGTATTTTTTACGACTAGAGTGTATCTAAAATGTTTTTGAGAAAATAAATTGTTTTAGAAGTAAATAGTTTCGTCATGTTTAGTTTATAAAGGCATATTTTGGTACAAATCTTGAAGTGGGCCAACTGAAGTGGGAAGGGGCTCGTATACTTATCTATGTACGGACTACAATATTTTAACATTAAGGGCGAAATATCATCTATCCCGGTTGCATTACTTTTTATGTTGTTTAAAATGTTCTTTAAATTTGTTATTTCTGCTAATTTAAAGTTAAAGGTTAAGTTATTTTTGCAGGCATTGTTTTTATAAAATTTAATTTTTTCCGAACAGTTTCATTTATTTTGTAGAAAAGCAGCAAAAAAGCTATTAATATCATTAGGTTCTAATAAAGATTGGGGAATTTCATTATTTTTTGTAGAAAAGATATTAAAACTTTTTAAAATTGACCACAGTTGTTTGGAGTTACCTTCACGGGCCAGCTAACAGTACCGTTCACTCAGCAACGTCGCAATCCAGCACATATCAGCCATCAGGCTGAGTCATGCCTAGCCAATCAAAACAGAGAGGCGCGCGCTGGATAAGTTGTCGGTTGCCTGTCGCGAGTCTTCTCCCTTCGTGCCCCGTTTGCGTACGACTTCATCGGTGGCGTTCTCGATCTCGAACCATAGCAGTGTTGCAACATTCGTCGCGTGAAATAATTGTACAGAGCGCATGGAAATTATCATACAGAGAAATCCAAAGCTCTCTAACGTGGTAATGTGAACGAGAAAGAATCACGAGAAGCGTGGAATACGTCAGAAAGAGTCAGAGAGAATAAATACGTATTGCACGCTTCTCTCGCTTCCTTCTCGTACACACTACGACGTCAGAGGTATATGGATTTCTTCGTATATTGCATGGTGCCGCAACATGGACTTGCCCAATTAGAAGAGGTGTGGTGTCCTTTACGGACTAACTGATGACAACGTAAAGTCAACCTACTTGACACCATTTTTAGTAGTGTGGTATAGGTCTCGACATTTAAAGACAGACGACGAAAACCGAACAAGCTAATATCGATCACACGAAGAACTGAAAAACAATATTGTGAAGTGTGGAACTCAGTCACAAACGCAGCTATACATTTACGTTCATGTTCTCTTTAAGTGCTCTACTTGAAAATTCGTTGAGTATGAAAGACATTACTTACCTAACAACCATCAACGTCGCTAATCGATTTTTCCATACGATAGTTCTATATATAAGACAGCACGATAGAAACTTCACGCTCCCTTAATGCTCTTGTAAATATTATAAAAATGCTCCATTATTTGTTTTCGTACCTAAACCCATTACCACTCTTTTTGACTAGCTTTATGTAATCATCTGGAAGTGTACAGAGTAACCAATGTGTACCTGACTACTTGTTTACCAATATATATATATATATATATATATATATATATATGTATATATATATATATATATATATATATAACTTGAGACGTGGTCATTGTCGTCTAGACCAGTTAGGTGAAAAATTAAAGCTTCCGCTTTTTTGTTGGGTACTTCGACAAAATTTAAGCAAAGAGGACTATTTATACTTTTTTATTCTGTCTAGCTTTCAATGGTCGTTGCCATCATCATCAGGAGCTGCAATTACATTGATAACAGTAGCAACAATAGTGTAAAATGAATTTAAATTAACTTACAGTAGTATGTGAGGATGTTGCTAATGTTGTTTACGTTGAGGATGAGGGAAACACTCAGTAACATGGTGAAATCTGGGTAAATGGTACAATGGTCAAAATTATATAAAATACACACAGCTGTATGACAAGAACAAGTTAAAAACAGATTAAAAAATTTTTAGAAAATGAAAGTTAAACATTACATCGTGAAGCCACTTGATGATTGCACAAAATGTTGGGCATGGAATAATGAGTAAGATGAACCTTTTGACAGACAGATGGCCGAAGGTTAGCAGTGTCTGTGTAATATATATATATATATATATATATATATATATATATATATAATAAATTGAAAAATAATGGGCTAAATCCGCAAAAAGAAGGAAACTGGATTCGGGCAGAAAGTATGATAGATAACCCTAGCAATACGAATTTCTGCTTGTTGGCTTCGTCAGGCCCGAAATGAACGCACACATGCAACTTCAAGAGTAGACACACATGCATCCTGATGCGGGTGTAACCTGAGGAAACGAAGATGAAGACGAACAAAACAACACACGAAATCACCAATAAGAGCCAACCTACACTTTTGTGGTATAATAGCCAGAAGACAGAGTTTTCAAGGGGACATCTAACCACAACCACGCGGCTGGTTATAAACCTTATTTCACGAGTATCCATCACGCTTTGAGATGAACAGCTAATCACAAAAGCGGCATTTTTGTGATAATTTGTAACGTTGGCAATAATGAATTTCGGGGCCGTATTCAGAGCTGTTGTTCACATATCAGGATTATATTTTTAAGGGGATGGGAAATGTGAGACTAAAATGTACAAGTACAGATCAAGATATGTTTATTAGAGAATTATTACAGTACATCTGGGATTTACTGATTACATAGTATGTCGATAGGAACAGGTCCCGTAGTCCTTTCCAGAAGCTGTAAATTTACCTGTTAAAATAATATAGACACGTGTTTCTGGTTTATTCTCCGTCATCAGTGTAACGCAATTCATCAAACGCACATAACCAGCAACATCAAAACTAATACATTCACCCAAAATTACGAAAATGACCCTCCACCACGCCATATTATTGTGATACATCAAATACATCATACCACTCAAAAAGCAAAATAAAAGTAAAATATACTTCCTGCAATTTCCCATTTCCTCGATATGTAATAATGGTATAGCATCAATTTGGAAACTTGGTATATCCTTCTGGATATCTTACTCTCTTTGAAAAATAAACTACGTTTGTGTTTGCTTTGGATTTTTGCAGAGTTCTCAACTGTTGGCTCATGCCTGTATTCACACACACTGCATTGTCCCAGTTGTGTACATTTCATGACTTCCTGCAACAGTTACGTACATTTTCCTATTTTGTTACTTGTTAGAATTACCTGAGTAATGTTCAGACCTAATTGAGGGAATTGAACCTCTATCAACTCGGTCATATACTGCCACACATTCTGAACTAAATGTATGGGTGTTTCATTGCCGTTTAAGATCATAGGGTGTTTCAAGTTCTGAAAAGTAGATATAACTAGTCTAGTCAAAAACTGTTTATCTTATGTTACTCCTACCTGACTTGAAATGTAGTCATGGTCATTAGCAGCCACTGCGCTTGTAGCGTTTATTTTGTATGAAAAGAAACTTTTTTGAATAAAAGAGTTGTTAGCAAGTACAAAATAAATCTGTAGCGTAGAAAGAACCATAACAAAATACCGATCTGTCTACCTGGAGTTCCCCAATCCCTCGGAATTAATTATGTGTCCTGTGTCGATATGGGAAATTTTGAAATATTACTAGATAACTAGCTGCCATTGTTCCGTGATGGATACTCGTGAAATAGGGTTTAGCTACTTGCCGTGGTACTTGCAATACCTTTCTCAGCATGATCCTTTCATTTTTGTATATATATAAAATGTGAAAGTAAAGGTACTATTTTTCATTTCAATATTTCATTGAGAATGAATCTCAAATTTGGATGATGAACAGTTTATTTTTTCCCATTTCAACTGGTTAGGAGATCTGCAATACAAATTTACAGTACTATAAACGTTAATACAAAGTGCAATAGTATAATTGAGCACCTATGGGCCATATCGTCAGTGGTTCCTACAATTGTAGGTCGCCTTTATGGCCTTCTTGATTGTCATAGTCTTTTCTGTCCTTCAAAAATTTCTAGATCGCACCTGGTCTGTGTCAGCGTCAGCGCTCTCCTATTGTGAACATATGTTAGGCTGATAAAACATGATATAAATCAAAAGCATGAACAAATTGATGCAAATAGATAAAATAGAGCGCTGACACGGAAAAGTAGAAAGCTATGAAAATCAAGGAGGCCATAAAGGCGACCTAAAATTGTGGGAACGACTGACGATACGGCCCTTAGTAATTCAATTGCGAATTCGTTCCATAGCCATGCTACTGTTCACACTTGGCAATGATAGAATATCAGAGAATGAAGTGAGACCAGGAATCCGGCGGTCAGGTTGAGGGCATTTTCCTCTAAAAAGTTGACAGGGTGCCATTTTTATTGTATACTATGGTAAGACCACACTGTAGAAATATTGTTATTTGAAATGTTTAGCAGCTGTTAGAAATATTGCAAGTAATATAGGTAATAAAGTAAGGATTAGATTGCAATACTTATTGACAAACAGAATAAAGTTAACCATAAACGAATTAAGGTGTGTCTCTCTAGACATTCATTAGAATAGTTGCAGTATACAATCAGAAAGGTATCACTCCTACTTATTTTTTAAATGGGTCAAGTTAGCACGCTGGAATTCGGAGCAGTGAAATTAGTGCATGGATACTATAAAGGGTGTAAACGTTATGATAGTCATTAGTTAAATGGGTGATAGAGGGGGTTAAAAGAAGCAAAAAGTTTCATATAAAATGGGGGTCAAAGCTGCATTTTTTAGAGAAAGGCGACTTTAAAGTAAAATAAAATCTGACAACGCCGCAATGCCAGACGCAAATTACGACGGAACGCAGTGTAAATAAAGATAGAGTTTGTTATTTTTGGCTCTTAGGTTTTATTTCATTATTTGATAATGTACTCGTAAAATGCAAACAATTAACAAAAAGGAATTACCACTAGCTGTCTCAGCGCTTCACCTGATATGTGAAAGTTTATGGAACGTATTAAAAATATCCATTTATAAATAGGAAACACAACTTTGATACATGCATTGTTTTTCTTTTTAAAAACCCACACTGCACCTTTTTTGTATTTAAAGAAGGTGTTCAAAATGTCGTCCTCCACTGTTCGCACAAGCTTCATTACGACGAACCCAGTTTCTTCTTACTCTAGGTCCTCGAAGTTGTCCATTTATTATTTCAGCCGCATTAACATTTTTCTCGCAAAGTCGGACCCGCTCCATAGACCATCCCTTTTAGTTCTCCCCAATACCAGAAATCTATCGGATTGAGGTCAGGAGATCTTGCTGGCCATTTCCAAGGATCAGGAGCCTTTCGACCGATCCAGCGATTTAGATAATGTTCATTCAAATACTGAATGACGCCTCTAAAAATGTATGGTGGTGCCTCGTCATGAAGAAGCCATACATTCTGTCTCCATTGTAATGGCATGTTGTCTAAGGTCTGTTCCAAAAGTTCTGGTAGGTTATTGGCTAGAAAGCTAAGGTATCCTTCTCCTGATAACTTTGGGGGCAACTCGCAAGGGCCAATTACCTGATAGGCAAGAATACCAGCCTAAATATTTATTTTAAATCGTTGTTGGAAATGACCTTCACGAATGGTATGAGGATTTTCTTGGACCCACGTGTGAATATTATGGAATATTAATATCCCGTCTCGCGTAAAAGTACATTCGTTTGTCGCTAGAATGTTTTTAAAAAAATCCGGATTTTCAATGTAACATGGTAACAAGGCCTGCACTCGTTGTACATGGTAGGGATAAAGCATATTTTCCCGTAGGATTCTATGGTATGCTGTAGTCCTAAGCGGCAGCATAATTCTCGAGTGCTGATATCTGCATTGATTTCCACGATATTTAAAATTTGTTCCTCCTGGTCTACAATAACCTGTCTTTCACGAGTGAGAATATTAGTGGGCTGAACACTTCCTGTATTGGGAAGTCTTTGGTACACTTGCACAAATGTCCTTCTGTCTGTGTGTACCCGTTGGTGAAATCTGTCGCGATAAATTTGAGCTGCAAGATTTGAATTCTAACGAGCTTCACCGTAAACAAACAACATGTCGGCGAACACGACGACGTACGCGAACAAAAACAAAACAACAGGCCCGATGCCCGATAACTAACCACTGTTACCTTTTACGATCGATTACCTGTACGATAAGAGTGATGAAAGGCCGACGCGCTGTTGTCATGTGTGTTTGAAATATTTAATTTAATGAAACTTACTTACTGACTACAAATTTTGACATAACTTAGAAAAACTTAATGCAATTCATTTGTAATATATACGTATATATATACATAGCTCTACATGCCTGAAGGGCCCAAGGCTTTATTTGTAATTTCTTTCCATTTCTTCTTATTTTGTCACTTGAGTTTCCAGTTTTGTACACCTAAGTTTCTCAGATCAGCTTCTACTGCGCTCTTCCATCTTTCCTTCGGTCTCCCTCTCCTCTTCTTGCCTCCTATGCTTCTGATAACAATCAATTTTATATATCCTGTGATATTTGATTCTTTATACATATCTGCAACGTCTCAATTTATTTGTTAATTACCCAATTTAAAAACGTTTTAGATTAGATTTTGAAAATTTGTAAGATTGCGGTGATTGTGTTCGATATAAAGCACTTAAAGTTGTAAACTATAAAGCCATTTAGACAAAAATCTATTGGCTTTTGGACCATGGGTCATATGAACTTGTTGACATGTTTTGACCGCCCCTATTACCCATTTCAATAATGAATACCATAAGATTTACACCCTGTATTTTAGCGTGCAAATTACAGTCGAAACTTTGGGAGCCATCTTCTAGCATCATTTTAAGTAGAATGTGTGTCGTATGGTACCTCATGTTGAAGAGCGTTATAAACTAAAATATAAAAGCCCTATCTTTCAAAATGGCAGACTAGCTTCCAAAATTATATCGCATATCGCCTTGATGATTGATTGTTCAGTCATAGGTGACTCAAAATGTACAAAAATGCTCAACTTTTGCAGCCCGTCAGCTCTCCATTATAAGAAACAGTGATTTTTTATTCAAGGCGCATAAACAGCTTGAAGATGAGGTATCACACGACCTCCGTGTTGTTACAAAATAGCGCTCAGCCGTTATATTGGAATTTGCAACTGCGACGTTTTTGCCAAAATATCGTTTCCATGCATGAATTTCATAACCCTAAATTTCAAAGAAAATATATTAGGTTTGGAATTTCTCAGAAAACCTCAGTATATCATCGCTTAAGTTCTAGCTCCACTTAACTCAAAACATCGGCGCGGCGATTCTGCATCATATTTATATAACTTCAAATTTTGGTGTCATTGTATGTATAACGTGTACATGACAGTCCAATATGTAATTATGTACAATGTAACGTGCCAAAATCACATATTTTTTATATTTGTTACTATTTTAATCACATACCAGTAAGATGGATTTCTCTTTATTAATGATAGAGCACCGATTCCTACGCCAAACCCTTTTCAATGACACTAATGTGATAATATTTTATAAGTGACTGTCTCAGAAATTTCTTCTTCTTCTTAAAATATCGTTGGTCCCTCGTAAAGTTGGTTTTCTAGGGTCCGCTCCAGAAATTTTGGTTTCCTTTCAAACATATCTTCAAGGCCACTCATTTATGTTTCTTTTATACAGTTAGGTATTATGCATCAGTCACTTTCCTGTTGAGGCCATGGTGTATCGGTCCTTAATTTGATTTCCAGATTTCAGGATGTTCGGCCCCATTCACCAGTTTATGGAGTAGCGCCTTTTTTATGTACCCTTATGGGATTTTAACCTGTTAAGCGGTAAATTCTTTTTTACATAATCTGACCACATACATTAATGTATGTTCCGAAAAAGTTTGTTCAATATCTACTTCAATTGACAAAACCACCATTCGCACTCCTCCAGCTTCGTGTCAGCCTTGTAGCTGTTTTGTAGCTGATTTTACTGGAAGCCACCCCTTTCCCTTGAGACATAACCCTGATGTGAACAGATAAAATATCATTTTGATTATCTCTTTTATAGACGTTTATATACTAAGTGACATATAAATCCGAACACCCAGTTTAAATGGTTTTATTTTAATAAAATTTTGTATAAGTACTTAATGAAGCATAATAAGTAAATGATAAAAATTTCAAAATGATTGCACTGCTTTAAAGCCCTTTGATCTTTAATAATGTGTGGATGCACCCTGATGTGCTACGCATTCTCCAACGCGCCTAGGCATGCTTCTGATCAGGTGGTCAATGTCCTCCTGTGGTATCTCATTCCAGGCAACCACCAACTCCTCTCGAAGTGCTTCTAGAGTCTGAGGAGGACGTTGCAAATTGAGCAATCTCCTACCCATCATATCCCACACGTGCTCAATTGGGGATAAGTCGGGAGATCTTGGTGGCCATGGTAACAATGTGACATCATTATGTTGAAAGAAGTCTATTGTGACTCTTGCAACATGTGGTCGGGCAGAGAATCGAGAGTAGATTTTTAAGCAGGCTCTCTCTCAAGGGTTTTTTATACCGTAAATTTTGAAAACGAGGCAAGCAGCGCCCAGATCCGTAACTGGAAGAATACCACTATCCAGATAAGTTTAGGTTTAGGCGGTAAAATATTTGTAAAGCCTTCGTACGTAAACCATGGTAAACGTTTTGCAGGGTTGATTAATCCGGTTTAATAATTTGATTGTGCGGCAGTTTTAAATAATATCCTTTTTTTAACTTGCACTCCAGTGTGGAGCATATGTGTTGTTGATCAGCTAATATATTGTGATTTTTTTAATACTAGTTTTATGTGGCTCTCTGTAAAATTAATTAGGTTACATTAGCGTACGTCATTCCTGTTAGATTCTTTTCTTGTGTGTGGGTAGTCAAGCAGTCAAGCAAAAGAGCAAAACATTTGTGGCTTAATCAGTCTTGAGTCACTGGTGGTCTTAACGCTCCACCACCACCCCCCCCCCCACCATACAATTAGTCCTTAGACATTCTCTTCCTGCCATACCGCTAGTCGGGAGCGTATAAATTTATTGATATAAAAAAATTAAGATATACCCTCCCTGCTCCCCTATAAGCACACTCTCAATTTTATAACTCTAAAATTTTTTCGGTAAAAATGATCCTCTGAAACGTCAAAAACGAATTTGAGGGATGAGTATGAGTGACATGGTTTTTCGTGATGTATGTACTGTACATGTCATATAACAACCAAAAAACTCTATCTCATACTCGAATGTTTTCGTGATTACAATACTTCCCGCCAGTAGGCGTGGGAAGTGGAGGTGATCCATCCTGGATTTTTTTACGGAATCATGTATGAACTGTCCTCTACACGTTATAACATATATGCTATAATCCCAAAATCGGATATAGCATGTGCGGAATTACCCCGCCGGCGCTTCAAGTTAGGCGGCGCTAGAACTTAAGCGATGATATGCCAAATAGCATATCTGAATGCACATCATTTCAATCTGCAACTGTATCTAGACGGTTGATCATTCCAACTAAGCTAATGGACGAGTGTATTCTATGCGAGATGCGAGATAGCATCCGATATTTTGATTTTCCCAAAGGTAAACAATGGGACCATGAAAGGCCCAAAGCGGTTTATGCTCCTCCAGGAAATGTAAGCAGAGTGTAGAGACGGGTACGTTCATACACACGTAGAAGCTGTTACTAGAAATGTGAGGTGCGAATTATGAGATATAATTGAGTCTAGGAGATACAGGCGACCTCAAAAGAGTCTTCAGTACAACAAAATAACGAGTTGTTAAGCCGTCCGTTATAAGGTGCGTGAACCATTGAAGGCCGTGTTCTTCTAAGACCAATTAACACAGACCGACAAATGGACGGCTTTTGCAGAAAGGAATCAAACCACTACCATTTACTGTAAAAAAAATCCATACACATATTTAAAGCCGTTAGGGTGGATTTCACCAGAATTGTCAAATAAACTGTCCGTTATTCTCCACATATAGGGTAACAGTCCGTCAAATACAGCGAATGAGCTTCAAGTTCCAATCAACAAGTTTTAGCAACCATTAGCTACGAAATGTTGAAAACAAAATACTATCAAAGTACGAGATGACAGCTTGTCATTGAAACATCATCCACTTATTGAATATTAAGGAATTACATATAATTTAGTCAAAATTTAAAAAAGTGTTCGATTTTTGAATAAAATCCATGTTTTTATTTAATATTGTCGATCGTTTATTCATGTTTATATTATTTTCTTCAATTGATATGCGATTTAACTGATTCAACATCACCTACCGTGTGTTCTTTTACTATAAACCTCTTGCAGATAGCTATTTAGCACCTACTTGATGACAGGTTCTACCAAAAATTGCTCGTTTCCAAACATTCATTCATTTACTTGCCGTTCATCAGTACCATTATAGCACCGTCGATTGATATTCCCACAAAACCATTCAGGATTTTTGATATCCATACATCCATAGTCAAATATTTTTTGGTGGTTCAGGAACTGAACAAACATCCACACTATATTTACAGTGATTAAGAAATACTCAAATATATGTCGTAAAGCTACCGGCGAACTTAAAACCTGCAAAAAAAATAGAATTTGCAATAACTTTCTTGTTCCACTGAGTACACATTCTAGGTTATATTTGTATTACAGCTGATTATTACATTTCAAAGGAGTAAGGTCCGACAACTGTTGAAATATACTCTGCTATGCTTTATAAGACTATACGTGGAATTTTTCCCAAAATCGTTGCAAAACACTTGAAAAAATGCAAATGGGAATTTCAAATTATTTCCATGATGCCGCAAAATAGCTCCGTCGGTACCTCGGGTTATACATCTTGACAGTAGGGATGTCCGATACGATCCTATATTTAGAAGTATCGATACGATATTTTTATATACGACACTTGGGTGTATCGATAAATTTGTCGAGTATCGTCATCTTTCGATCCGGACTGTGTCAGAAAGAGTGACTAACTTCAGATTACTTTTCTTCTTTGTTTCCTTCCGCTGGATATCGATAATTTTATTCCTACTTCCTAAAACGATAAGAATCGATTCATAACTATACTTTTCGTGGATCTAAGCATCCCTAATCTTGACAGCTTATCGTTCTTGTCAACTGGGCTTCAGGGTGCGGTGTTGCCATTACTATTTTACATTTTGCTAAAATCTTATGACAAATAAAAGTTTCAAATGAAATATTGACGAATATGAACGGATGTGCATAGAATTTAGAATCTAAATTCATATTGCAAATTTCAGATCTGTCTGTCTATGCTTGGACTTGAACCGGATTTTTCGGTGTTTTCACCGAAAAGAGAATATTTACCGATAACATCATTCTCCAAGATTTTTCAAAATAATTTAAATATTTCTATACTTGCCGAAAAAGAGCTGAAACCAAAAATAAAGCTAAAAGTTAATTTTCTATAGTCTTCATAGTTTTATGCCCCATATCGATCATACATATGCATACACACTCAGGTAGTCGGGCACATGAGAGGCGTAGATTTGGGTTGAATATGATTACGAAAGCACATCTTCATCCCTTGCTCCGCTTGCCCTGAATGGATTTTTGTGCATACAAAAGGTACAGACTGGTAGATTACCGTCATTACCTCATCACCGGACAAGCAATAAATAAACCGAAACCTGTCTGTTTTCAAAATAAATATTTAATTAGAATGAGCGGTGAGTTCAGGGGTAAAACAAAAAAAATATTCACAATCCCATAAGCAAAAATCGAAAAAGGAGTTTACAGAATGGTTGCAAAATACTTTGAAAGAGCGACCAGTATGCACATTGTAGAAATTGTAAGATAGAATTATGCCGTCAAAAAACATGTGTGCGCGCCCAGTACAATAACAGACGTTTTTCCTAACTCAAAACTCCTTGATATACCACTGATCTTGGGACGGCAATTTACCTTATACCGAATACAACGACACTATTTACCGATTCCGTTTTTTTTTTTGCCGGTTCGGCAACACTGCAGATGTGCAGATGACTTTAAAAGCAATTGATATCCCAAACGTGTTATAATAATAGTAATAATAAGAAGATATAATAATGTTTGGAGATATATTTCCATAAATAGGTGATTCTGACTTATAATATCTAAACAATGAATAATAGGTGGATACTTTTACAAATATCGATGTTTTAGGACCCATAAATGCAGAATGCGCTGTTTGTTTACATTTTACAAAAATTGTTTTTGATGTAACCAAAGATGATGAGCCAGTTGGAGTACGTTTTATATCCTTTTTTTGGCAAAATAACAAAAATCGGTACATTTCTACAGGTACGTATTATGTACAACACCCTGTACGTGATAAACAGACACAACTACATTGCCATGCATTAAGCCTACTTGCACACACACCGATTTTGGACGGCCGGTAAAATATCGACCGATTTTTTATCGGTAGGCTGTGCTTACACACGCGCCGCTTTTTTACAGGTACAGTGCTGATTTGCAATATTATTTTCAATGAATCCCCAACGAATTGTTGCAATGTGGTTACTGAACCACTGTATAAAGCGACGGAGAATTAAGCGACGGTTCTGGATTCATTTTTCCCTTTGGACTCCATTTCTTTAAAATCCTCATTCAGTTCGCAGCAAACTTGGCTCCATGCTTCTCTAGTAGCGCATCTGCCTTTAAATATGTCCAAAGTTTTATCCCATAAAACTGGTCTTGCTTGCACTAGCGCAATAAGTATGTTATTATCGATGTTCGTCTCTTTATCCATTGTAAACGTATATCGAGTAGTAACCACGGCCATTAAATAATAGGTGAGTGTGCAGGCTCCTATTCAAACACGTATGCCCTCTATATTCCCGGTACCGGCGCATCACAGTGACAGTGTCCGGCTGCTAACCAGCTTTTTTGCGGTGCCGGTCGGTGGTCGGTCAGTGTGCAAGCTTCAATGCCCTCCAATGGTTTACTATTAAAATGTGGTCGGCCGATATTTTACCGGCCGTCCAAAATCGGTGTGTGTGCAAGTAGCCTAACAGTCATCAAAAACAGTGAAAACATCCTACCAAATATAATAGCCAGAAAATCGACCTATTATTTCTCTCGTTTTCATTGTCCATTTAAATAACTAACCGTCTTTTCTGAAATGATAAAAATTTGATATTCTATGAAAGTTATCCTAATTCTAAAGCACAAAGGCATAATATTACATCTATAAGGCAGCCGTTTTTTCACGACTTTATTCAACATTTCAATTGAAATCACTGATATTCAGAGAGCTTTGACAGCATCCGTCAAATTATATTTCGACAAGGTATTTCCCCATTGGTCCAAGGAACCGTTAAATATTAACGTTGGTGAAATTGGCCCTCAGTATTCCATTAATTAAAATCGTGTTTCGTCTACAATGAATCTGTTATCATTGTCAAAACTTTGAAGCCTAGTTGCTCAATAATAATTGTATTTCTGGGTTAGTTCCTTTCTGCAAAAAGCCGACCTTCTTACCCAGAAGCCAGCGTAAACTTTCCTGATTGTTTTTGATGCGCTGTAATCTGAATCCGTGATCAAAATATCTCTGTTGGTTCTAGTTTCCGAGATATCCCAACCTAAATGTACAGGATTGGCAATATTTGCCTATACTTGAGGCTATTTGCTCGTCTAATTATTTTTTCTTCAAAAGCCGTAGACATCACCTCAAAGCAAAAGCCTCACCTTTTCAAATGCCGTTGAGTTTGCTTAGATATCTTTTCATCTCGCTGAGGTATGGCACTTTGAAATTTTCCTTTCTCTGTACTTTGCTGTATGCGATACCCTACACGTTCAGCTTTCATCAGAAGAACGTAATTTTGATTTTTAATAAAGTTTTCAATCAAAAGTGAGAACGTTAAACTCCGGTCGACTGGGGGCTTATGGCTTAAGTAAGTCTTAAATATTTTATGTACTTAGAGTTTAGGACTTAGTTGGCGGGTTTTACTTCATGAAGATACATTAACGTTATTAAATTTTTGGTGTATTATAATCAAAACAACAACTTTGATGAACATCAAATTACCGAGGACTTGATCTGGCACGAACACATTTCGTCAAGATCGCAGCTGCTGGGAAAAAGTTAAGCTGTTTATTTGGGGTCAAGGAGTACTTGTCTCCACATGAGCTCCTCACTGAAATTCAAAATTCAGCAGAAAAATTAAAATTTCAATGTGCCAAAAAGCCAAAATAAGAAATATTTTAAGAAACATGACATAATTTGGAAGGGCGAGGCTTGTGTTTTGTGATTGCCTATGGTTTTTTGAAAAAAGATAATTTGCCATTCTACATTCTTCCATGACAGTATACTCTAGTTTCTAGGTAAAATCTTTCCTGCCTGTGTTAATAAAAAGTCGAAGTTCCTGTCATGCCATGACGCGTTTCGGAACTTGAGTTTGAAAAGTATGTAGGAGGATTTTGTGGTTGTATGGCAATATTTAAAACTTTTTGGTAATTGGCCTTCCAATAAGGATAGTCTTCCATGGTTCACCCCCTTAGTACTTTTTACCATTTCTGGCCATATGCAATCTTACTTTCCTAAGTAAGGAAAAATGCACACATGAAGTGGGTAGTAAACGCAGTTCTACTCATACGCTTTATGACAATAGCAACGACTAGATATATCAAGGGACTACAGCTAGACAAGGCGAAATTAGAGAGAGATTAAAGATCTAACCCAAAAGATGGCGTCCACAAGAAAGCTGATGGAGTCTAGACACGTGCTGTTCTAATTTGGTCAGAGATAAATGCGGTATTACCTGATAGAAAATTGAGAATAGCTGGTAGAGAAAGTATTTTTTCACAAATTTACTTTTGTTTGGACAATTATTTATAGTAGGGATATTTGTCATCGGTTTGCAGCTACGAAGTATATTATTCATACTATAAAGTTATAATCCAAAATTGCCGAAAGTGCTTTTCGGGTCTTGTGGACAAAAAATATTCTAAAAATCTATAAGTTGCCACATAGCTATTTTAACTTTTAGGGCTATACGCGGAGTATCACACGATTTAGTTTAGTAGCAAGAGAGGTGTGTTAGCTTGAAATTCATATTTTTCTCTCAAATAAGATTTGACCAGTGGTGATGTATTTGACACGTTGCCAGGTATCCTGGCCTTAAGACGATTTGTTTACTTACTTCTTATGGCTTTTTGACGTAACCATCAACAACCATGACAAGAACTGGAACTCCATTTAGGTCAGTATAAATGTAACAGTTTCTAAACATTTTATGTTAATTCGGCATCACCGCCTCGGTAGATGCAGAGTCACCCATGAACGAAACGCGGTGATCCTTGGCAGAATATCGTGCGAATCGTTGTTTGTTGTAAATGGGTAGTAGTCTAGAGCCGACCGTAAAGCTTTGGTTACATGTCGAACTGATATATTATGCTTAAGACTAGTCCAACTTGTCCAGTCTGCTACCGTTCAGCGTCAAAACGCGTAAAATTTGTTAAACTCCTCCTTTTGGAGTCAAATTTGTGTAAATATTTAAACTTCAACACATTCTACTTTGAAAGTACGTTGTTAGTATAGTTATTACCTTGATACTGCAGTATTCCTATATTCATGGGAAGTTTTTTTTGTGATTTCTAGATGTACTTTTTGCTCCATAATATAGTCACGTTTTTCGGAGCAACCCAGTATGAAGTCTATTGATAACAAATTTTAGGGTACGCGGTCGCTCTTAGCCTAAAAGAATAAAAGAGAAATACGCAGACCATAAGTAATTAAATTAATACAAGAATGCAGTAGCGGCATGTTGTAAGAACCTCCGGTGCATTCTTTTTGATAAGGCGCATTTTTCAAGTGCGAGTCACGATCCGCCATTAAAAGTAGACTATTAAAACGAACATTGCTCTCGGGCTTGCCGTTTGTTCATAATTTATTTCTATAAAGAACGGCTGTGCGATAGCGCGCTTAGAATCTTTAACCTTTTAAATGCTAATAGTCTTACACACCTGATTGCCGTTCTCATTCAGTCTAAAAACTTCCAATTATGTTTGTCTATTTTTTTGACACCATACATTTATCACGGCATAAATGTTGTCCTATGACAAGTAACTGAAATAAAGATATGTTTATAGCTTCATAAAGTACCCATTTTGTTTTTGCTCAAATACAAAGTATAAGTGGACGACCAGCTGTAAATGCAAATAAATTGATAGTTTTTCAACGTGACCCTAGTTGATCCCAACTGTTGCTTACTGTAATTTTTGCCATGGACTATCATGTGGTGACGGAACGGCAGAATTAGTTGTTGACAATAAGTTGTCCTTGGGGATCATTGAAAGATGGTATTTAAACAGGCAAAGCTAAAAGCTCCTCATTTCGACAACCGACCAACATGCGGTTTTAAAAGATTTTGCGCTGAAGTTTTCATAGAACAACTTACACATCTCAGCTTCGATCTAATGAATTAGCCTTTGGAACTTTCATTTTCGTTTATACAAGGTGGTTAAAAACGCAGAATGTATTTCTTCTCAAATATTCAAATGTAGTACACCATATATTGTTATATTCACCTGTCTCAAGCTTTTCTGGTAAAGGTCGATCAGGATCAGCGCTTCACCTGGTGTGTGAAAGTTTATTGAGATATTAAAAAAAAACAACTTATAAATGTCTTTTTAAAACCCACACTGCACTTTTTTTGTATTTAAAGAAGGTGTTCAAGATGTCGTCCTCCACTTTCCACACAAGCTTCATTACGGCTAACCCAGTTTTTTCTTACTCTAGGTCCTCGAAGTTGTCCATTTATTATTTCAGCCGCATTAAAATTTCTTTCGCGAAGTTTTGCTTCAGTTCAATTGTTATTGGACCAGCCCCATAAACCATCCCTTAAGTTAAGTTCTCCCCAATACCAGAAATCCATCGCATTGAGGTAAAGAGATCTTGCTGGCCATTTTCGAGGATCAGGAGCATTTCGACCGATCCAGAGATTTGGATAATGTTCATTCAAATGACGTCTCTAAAAATGTGTGGTGGCGGCCCGGTCTCCTGACAACTGTGGGGGTAACTCGAAAGTCGTCAAGAATACCGGCCCAAATATTCATTTCAAAACGTTGTTGGAAATGACCTTCACGAATGGTAAGAGGATTTTCTTGGGCCCACGTGTGAGTATTATGGAAATTTAATATCCCATCTCGCGTAAAAGTACATTCGTCCGTCGCTAGAATGTTTTTAAGAAATCCGGATATTTAATGTTTTTGTGCAGAAACCACTGACAGAATGTTAATCCGCGAGGATAGTCTTCTGGTAACAAGGCCTGCACTCGTTGTACATAGTAGGGATAAAGCAAATTTTCCCGTAGGATTCTATGCACGAGATTTAAAATTTGTTCCTCCTAGTCTACAGTAACCTGTCTTTCACGAGTGCGAATATTAGTGTGCTGAACACTTCCTGTATCTCGAAGTCTTTAGTACACTTGCACAGATGTCCTTCTGTCTGGGTGTACCCGTTGGCGAAATCTATCGCGATAAATTTGAGCTGCAAGATTAGAATTCTGACGAGCTTCACCGTAAACTAACAACATGTCGCGAACAATAACGAACCACTGTTACCGTTTGCGATCGATAAGAGTGATGAATGACCGACGCGCTGTTGTCATGTGTGTTTTAAATATTTAATTCAATGAAACTTACTTACCTACTGACTACAAATTGTGGCTTGACTTAGAAAAACTTAATGCCATTTATTTGTTAATTACCCAGTTTAAAAACGTTTTAGATTAGATTATCAAAATTAGTAAGATTGTGGTGATTATGGTCGATATAAAGCACTTAAAGTTGTAAACTATAAAGGCCTTTAGACAAAAATCTATTGACTATTGGACCATGGGTCATATGAACTTTTTGACTTGTTTTGACCCCCTCTATTACCCATTTCAATAACGACTACCATAACTTTTACACCCTGTATTACTCACCCTAGACTGTGGAAACTGGTCGAAAATATCTCCTCTCTGTTGGATACACAGCCAAAGCAAAGTCTTTATATAACTGAATTCGCCAAGAATGAACACCATATTCACCATTTCTTCTTTGTTCATTTTTAGCCTCACTTTTAGTCTAATATTCACTTTTTTAACAACCTGTCATTTTGTTTCAATGGATGATGCAATATTTAGTGAATTTCGCAGTTTGATAACAGAATTGTTAATAACTGAAAAATTAGCCGTAAGGTAAGCTTATATGTATATATATATATATACGTATAAGAAAAATGGAATCTACGAGCCCGTCCCACTTCAGTTGGCCCAACTATTGAAATCTTTTTTTTTCTTATCAAACACAAATAATAAAAATGTAGCAGGGTGTTATAGGTTTAAAATATTAACAATGAATGTTTTGATGATATATAGTAGAAAACACCAACTTTATCACTCCCTAATCAAATTTGCAGCATAAAAACAACACATGTTGCAATTACGGCCATGACAACTGTTTTTATTAATCACAGCTGTCAGAATACGTTTAAAATACTTTTGGGTAGTTAAGATTTTCAAAATGGGTAGAGGAAAGGTTATTAGTCAGAAAATTCGGTTACTGACAATTAAATTTTTTAATTCTGGGAAATCAAACTCAAAAATTACAACTTTGTTAGACTTATCGCGGTACAGTGTGAGAAATATTGTTAGAAAATATAACGTAACTGGTTCAGTTAATGTTAGGCCACGATATGAGAAAAAAAGTAATATAACAAATGCCGACCGAAGAATAATCGTGAAAGACAAGCGTGCCAATTATTTACAATTAAGTGCTCTGTGGAGTGATGCTGTTGGAAGGAGAATTTCGAGGTCCACAACTCATAGAGAGGCTCACAAACTGGGATTTAGCACTTGCAAGGTAAGTTTTCTTATAAAAAAAAGTGAAATAAAAACCCTAAAGTTGCACAACTTGTTTATAGGCCAAAGAAAAGCCACTATTAACTCCACTGCAAAAGAAAAATCGGCTTAGATGGGCTAAAGAACATAGACAATGGACACCTCAACAATGGTGTTCAATACAATGGAGTGATGAGGCCCGATTCGAAGTTGAAATGAAGCATTCCATGTTGACTGTCCGAAGAGAAAAGTGAAATTTCCAGCATCCATTATGGTCTGGGGTAGTATGTCGTCAAAAGGAGTAGGAAAAATTCATTTTATTGATGGAAATGTGGATATAAACAAATATTTGACAATTTTAGAAGAATCGCTTTTACCAGTGATGGAAGAATGTTTGACATCCGGTCAAGATTTTGTGTTTCAGCAAGATGGTGCAGCGTGCAATACCTCAAAAATGCTATAAACTGGATGGAAGATAATAATGTACCACTTTTGAAATGGGTTTCTAGCAGTCCAGATCTGTCACCTATTGAAACCTTGTGGCACGAGATGAAAAAGGTTTTACGACAACATCCTGCTCGTACAATCACCGAACTAAGACAAAAGCTTCAAGAAATATGGGATTGTTTTACACCAAATTTTTGTCAAAACTTGGTTAACACTATGCCCCAAAGAATTTGAGCCGTAATAAAAAATAAAGGTGATTTTACCCAATGGTAATCTTTCAATTTTGCTTTGTTAACTTCGCGCATTTATTCGCACATTGTTTATTTGTTCAGATGTTCTATTAGTTATAGGTCTAAGTGATTTCAAATATGTATTTTTTACGACTAGAGTGTATCTAAACTGCTTTTGAGAAACTAAATTGTTTTAGAATTAAATAGTTTCGTCGTGTTTAGTTTATAAAGGCATATTGTGGTACAAATCTTGAAGTGGGCCAACTGAAGTGGGAAGGGGCTCGTAGAAATGCAAAAATATAGAGGATATTCCATTTAAGTTTTTTGAGAATAATAATATAAACCTTGTATAAATGAAAATGAGAGAGAAAAACTATCATATAAGTAAGTAAGGGTGTATCAGCGTTTTGGGAACAAATCCAGCACTCCACCTTTCATAATGGCGGGCTGGCAGGTTGCGAAAGTTGAGATCGAGACAAAATACGTCATAGCTCAGCAACTAGTTACAAAAAATACATAGTATATCATATCAATATTCTTCTCTTGCATTGGCATATGCAAATGTTCTACAGTATTTGGAGAATTCCATTTGAAAAATACAACTTTGATGCGTTGATTAAAATTGGGACAGCCTGTGTAACTGTGAATATAATAATCTATCCGCACCGTTCTGTAGAATCAGCCGTCTAGATCATGCACCATGGCCAGTTGCAACCCATATCTTTTGCCATCTGACAAAAGCGCGCCTCCCTTTCGTCGCTTCTAGCTTCGGCGCCCTTTTTATACAGCGCGCATCTCTCAACTGCCAACCAACTGGCCGTTTACCCGCCACCACCAGCAGTGCATCCGTCGACATCATTCCGTAAGCGCAAACCACGCGCGGCACTACTTTTCACTGGCTTTTCAGCATCATTTGCCTATATATATTTTTGCATTAAGGCCTTGATAGGGTGTTTCATTTTATTGTTGCATAACTTTAAGATTCAATAGAACTTTTAAAATTAATGCATAAAGTCTATAAACATGTTTTTAAATATTTCGAACAATATTTGATGTATAATAGTGAAAATTGCTATACAAGGGTTTTTTGGTACGACAAAACGAACCATGGGCATAGTTTTACTGTAGCCGTTAGAGGGCGCTCTCTACTGTACCTGTAGTGTATTAAAATGACCGAAAATTTTTTCTTAGTGCAACTTTTTGCTTTTCGAATAAAAAAACTGATTCTTCGCACTTTTCAACATAAAAAAGCTCTCCTGTAAGTTTTCGTCATAGTTAGCCGTTTTTGAGATATTTCGATTTTTAAGGTTCGATGCATTTTTGCATTTTTAATTATCTATGGGAAAATAATATTTTTTTTACATTTTCGATTTGGGCATTACAAGTAATGAAGATGATCGTTTAGATTGTGTTTTTAAACATAGCTTTAATTCCTAACTCCAAATAAACACAAAAAACAGAATACTATTTTGTTTAATTTTCCAATATTATTTTTAACAAATTAAATTAATTATTTACAACTAAACTGCTATTGGATATTTGGGACAAACATACAAAATCTAAAGTAGTTGCTCGAAATGTAAACCCAATTGTTCAATACACAATTCACATCTACGAATGATCGAAAGTGGTATAGCATTACTCAAATAAGGCCTTATTTCATCACATGCATTCCTGATTCTGTCTATTAGCATATCTCTTGTGGTTACGGGAGTCTGGTACACTTTTTCTTTTAGAAATCCCCACACAAAGAAATCTAATGGATTTAGGTCAGGGGATCGTGGAGGCCAGACGACTGGTCCTCCAGGGCCGATCCATCTTTCTGGATAATTTTCGTGCAGCAAGTTCCTAACTATTCTCGAATAATGAGCTGGACAACCATCAAGCTGGAACCAGGCCAATCTTCTTAAATCTAACATAACATCATCCCACATGTTTGCATGTTCAGCCTTTAAAAATTCCAAGAACGTCGCAGCATTTAACCTTGCAGGCTAAAGGTAGTGTCCAAATAGTCGGTTACGGTAGATACCAATCCACACGTTCACACTAAATTCATGCTGAAAACTTCTTTCCCGAACTGCATGCGGATTTTCATGCGACCTACTATGTTGATTATGAAGATTTACCACTCCGCGTCTAGTGAAACAAGACTCATCGGTCCATAAAACGTTACTTAAAAACTCCCTATTATTATCAGTTCTATCAAGAATCCACTGACAAAATGTGATTCTTCGTTCTCCGTCCCTTGGCTGTAGTCCTTGCACAGGTTGCAAATGGTAAGGACGTCTATGGTGATTTCTAAGAACACGGTGAACATGGCTTGCTGAAATTCCCAAGGCACCAGAAACTCTCCTAACACTTGTGGTCGGATCTCTATCAAACTCACGCAGAATCATACGGGTAAATATGCGCTGACGAAAATTTATGTTTTGATCCCTTTGGAGATTTCCAAAACCATTTTCAATTATTTGGCGATGCACTCTTACAAATACTTAGCGAGTTGGATTTCGTTTGTTTGGAAATCTTCGTACCTATTCTCTGGCTGCTTCTGCTGCGTTTCCATTTACAAAGCCATACACAAAATGAATATCCGCTAACTCTTGATTGGAGAACAAAAATGGAATTTTTATAAAACTGACAAAAACAAAACAGGTAAAAGAAACTAAATTTCGTGCATTCACAATTGCAAAAAACGTTTCAGGTTTCAACAGACAACAAAACTAACTGTCAACTAATTGACGTTTAACCTTATTCTGCTTTCAATTTCAAAAATATTTGCAGGCACAGCCTACTTCTAAAAAGTATCGAGATACTGACTTTTTAACGTTATTTTATCATAAATAATTAAAAATGCATCGAACCTTAAAAATCGAAATATCTCAAAAACCTGCTAACTATAACGAAAAATCACAAGAGAGCTTTTTTATGTTGAAAAGTGCGAAGAATCAGTTTTTTTATTCAAAAAGCAAAAAATTGCACAAAGAAAAAATTTTCGGTCATTTTAATACACTACAGGTACAGTAGAGAGCGCCCTCTAGCTGCTACAGTAAAACTATGCCCATGGTTCGTTTTTTCGTACCAAAAAACCCTTGTATACCAATTTTCACTGTTATACATCAAATATTGTTCGAAATATTTTAAAAAAACTATTTTAGAAAGTAAATTTAAACACCCTGTATTTCGGAGGACACGCATTTTTCGACCCATGTTTATATAGACTTTATGCATTAATTATAAAAGTTCTATCGAATCTTAAAGTTATGCAACAATAAACTGAAACACCCTGTAGATAGGGGTCCATACAGCACAATCGCTTTAGCTACCTCGGCGAAAATCTTACGTATGTCACTACTGGAGCATCCAACAGATGGTATTAGATATATCAGGGATGCAATGATCTTATCGTGGTACGCCTTAATGCACAGTGTAAACCACAAATGTTCCTTCTGGTCGACTCACTCACGCAAACAATAGCAAATTGTGCGCAAACATTTCGGAAACGTTCGCGCACATATCAGTTACTTTTGTGCGCGCACACATGCAAGCAGTGGTCTCGCTTCGGCGCGTACACGTACATACTTGCTGTTCGCGAACTCAGTATTGCTCCCGCTCCTGAAGTGAAAACATTTGTTTGCAAGCGCACTTTTTTTACGAAATTGAAAATGGACTGGACGAATGATAGGATTATAAAATTTATTCAAGCAATTGAAACTTATCCTCTGCTATGGTATTTCAAACACAATGATTATAAGAACAGAAGCAAAAAATACGACGCCACTCAAGAGTTGGCTCTAAGTTATAATTGTGACTCGACTGAGGTAATGAGAAAATGGAAGATTATTTTGGCTCAATATCGAAGAGAAAAGAAGAAAATAGCGGATTCAAAATCTTCAGGTTCTGGGTTTTCAGATTTATGCTCGTATAAGTCAAAATGGTTTGCTTATGCATACCTGAATTTATTCCATTGAAGGGATGAACCGAACACCAGCATGAACTCACAAGACGAAATAAATGAACAGGTACGTTTAATTTTTTTTATTGTTTTATAACTCTCGTTATTATACTTAGGTATGCTCTTTACGCTAGTGTTTCTTGCCATGCCACCATTCCGATGTCAGTTTGAAAATAATTTGCTTGTTCTTCTCTTATACCTTTCGAGTCGCAAGATGGTCTTCATCCGACATCTCCTAAAGGTAGTAAGTTTGCCATGGGTGCATCGCGCCGAAAACTTCCATCCATAGCGCTATTGGTAATTCGGTTTTCAGTACCGAAAATGCCAGGAGAAGCGTAAAGTTGTGAAGACGACTTTTGTGTCATCAAAAAATTATGGAGCTAAATGTATGGCTTTTCTGAGTACGCGAAATGCAATGGACAAAATCTCAAACACATCTTCCACAATACGCCTCGCCCTGCTCAACCGATAATTGAATATTCTTTCTTTCGAACTTTTGTCATGTTGACCGGGATATGGTTTAATTAAATTCATATCTAATGCAAAAGCATCGTCTGCAACAATGATATATGGAATTCGTGTGTTCCTCCCAGGTAGCGCAATAGGTTGAGGTAAATTTAATTGTCCTTGCTGAGGATTAGTATAGAAACCAGTATTTTTGAAACGACCACCATCCGATATTCTTGCTTTACAACCGATATCTACGTACGCAAATTTATAATTTGTATCAACCAATGCTAGAAATACAATGCTGAAATCGCCTTTGTAATTGAAGAAGTCACTTCCAGTATTATTTGGAGCTTGTATAACAATATGTTTGCCATCCATAGCCCTAATGCAATGAGGGAAATTTCAAAGTTTGTCAAATTGTCGTCCTATCAGCAGCCATTCCTCTGCAGTGTTAGGCATTTGCAAAAGAAAACTTATCATTATTGCAGCTAATACAACAAGAACATACCACAGTAAATGAAAGTCAAGAATCATCTCATGACAGGCCAGTAGAAAAGTTTAAGGCTCCGAAGAACTCGTTGAAACGTCGTGTTGTCGATAAAGACCCGATAATTTCCCATGCTTTGTCCATTATGGACAACGTAAATAAGCAGATGGAAGCAAGAAAACATAACGATGACGACATTTTTGCTGCAGCCGTCGCAACGAAATTAAGAAAAATTAAAGATGAGCGAAAGAAGATTTTAGTGCAAAGGGACATTGATAATTTGTTGTATGACGCTATTATTGATACTGGTAAATATGCTACAACTCCAATGCCTTCACCTTATTTAGATTCGTCAAATTCGCAAAGTCAGGTACCGCTTTCAAGTTTTTAAGACCGCAATAGTGCTTTTGACGACGACCTTTTACGGCAGCATGACAGCGAAATATTAACTTGGCAAGATATGTAATGCAATAAAAATTAATAAATATGGTTTAATTTTCTTACCTTAATGTTTTCTTTCAACACCAGTATCAACCCCTTACACGTCTCAGGTACGATCCGAGTAATACATTCTTTTGAAACTTTAAATTAATACATTAAGCTTGCAAAACAATCTCCAGTAGCAAGATATCTTAGGGTAATTGCAAGCCTTATTGAAAGAGGGACACATTTTCTGTAGTTGGTGTCTTGCTTTGCAATATGAGGACTAAGTGCATTGACCAGCGACTCAGAATCTTCCCAGGATATACCAGTAAATTTTTAAATCCGCTTAAGGGATCTACTTTTACCTCTTCTACAAACCTATTCGTTTCTTCATTCCGTCGCTGTAGAAAAGGTTTCACCCAACATCGTGGTTTTCTTCTTCGTTTCTTTTTAGGCATACTACCTACTAAAATACAATCTGCACCACAAAACACTACGTATTCCTGCCCGTCCATATTAAGAACTGAAGTTAGTGAGAACTTTGCTTGGTAAACATGTTCGTGCACAAGTGTGCTACACTGTACGCTTACAAAAGTTATGCACTGCTTTGCCGGTGGACACAGAAGATAAATTCGATACCAGTGAGCACATTCAATGCTGAAATTTCACACAAAATGTTTGTAAACAAATGTGCTGAACACTGTTTTGGTGGAATCGTACCATTAAATGTTCAGTCACACACATGCACGCACACACGCACACACACACACAGCTATACACACACACAAACACACAAAATTGGTGTACCCATTTTATGCGTCCATGTTTTGAATACTCCCTTGAACAACTTCCACCAATAAAACCAGACTTTACAATTATTTCGGGGAAATTTTCTAATATGATTGGACTACTAGTGTATTTTGGCGTTCTCAGCCATAACAGCTAGTGAAGTTAGCTTCTGTCTGCCAGTAACTATAACCACTTCCGACTTCTCAGTAGCTAATTTTAAGACATTTCTTCCATGCAGATGGTAATTCTCCATATGCCAAAAGCCCTTCTAAGGTACCTCCCTGTTTGCTAGTGAGTATCATCGTCAGGTCGTTGGCATACCCTATTAGGAAAACCATCTGAAACGGGAGGACCTCATCGTAGAACACGTTCTAAAGAAACGGCACTAGAACAAAGCGATGTGGAACTCGCATGGATACCTTTATCGTATATTGTATAATAACCAATAAGTGATATTCGTCAAGAAGCTTCTGCCCAGGAACAATCTTGCGTCCTCGTATGGATGTATTTGGGCTGAAATAAACTGGATATTATACAAAAATGTAAATAAGACTTAGCTACATTGTAGTTTTTTATCATAGTACAAAACGTATGGCGTGTCTGCATCACTCTCATTGGATAGCAAAACGGCTTTGATGACAGTGTATTTATTCCCTCAGCTTCAATGTAGGATTTAGTTGAAAAAAAATGGCGCGACGCTAAATATTTCGAGGCACGTATTTTTCACCTCGGTCGAATTGTCGGAAACAAAACACCCCCTTGCCGGCCATTAAATGCTTTCATGAAAACAATATAACTCGTTCACCTCTATGCATGTGCTAGGCTTCATTTTGTCCATTTTTCTCCAATACAATGGCCGTTTTGATGCTCGTTGTATTTTTATAGTTACATACGCTCGATGCGCGATGATAAAGTACTGGAATGACACAAAGGGCGGTTATAGTAATATAGATATATAAATAAATATTGCCTATTCTGTCACGTTCGAAAAATCATAAATATGATGCGTAATCGTGAAACTTTATATTACAAAATAAATCCTGATTAGGAGTATATTTGTCAAAAAGATGCAAATTCAGTTCAAACAGGTGAAATTAATACTTTCCAGGAAACACGTCGTACGAAATATTCTTCAGCTAACTAGAAGGTAATTTCCATGAAGATTTGTATCCATCCACGAAAATCGTTTCTTTCCACGAATCATGCGCATTCATTTATTGTGAATTGTAGTTTCTGACAAACTGCAAATAAGTCAGAAATTCAACCCTCCTCGCCCCACCAAAAAAATAATACTGAAATAAAACGTATTTAAGGAATAACCTAAAATTATAAAAATAGACAAATTTGGAGAAAAATATATTTTGCGTTTGTAAAGACCCTTATAGATGAGGCACAGGATGGCAGCGGTGTCCAATTTTGCTACCACTGGACGCCGTTTAAGTGTTATATGATACTTTAACCTGTTCTAGAAATTGAATAATATCATCTTATACTATACAATGTTATTAGAAACACTAAAAAGTACCTGATTTTTTTCTAAAATACTTTTTCTATTTCTGAAAACCTCCGAATTTCACATCCTTCAAACCCTTAGTTAGGCGCTACTTGAAATGGAACATAACTGGTCGCTTCAGTGTATTTTGTACACGGAAAGGATTCTAAGATATTATTCTAAAAATAACCTAGAAATACGAGTGATAAGACTATTTCAATCAAGTTAAATATCCTATATTTTGTTATAAAAAAGTAATAGCAAAATAAAACTTAGTTTCATTACGGATTGAAAACAACAAAAAACTTCAAAAAATAACATATTCTCTGAGCGAAACCAAAACGCTTTTTATAAATCATCATCTTCCTCGTTTTGATTGTCTCTACAAGCAAGACAGATATGTGTTGTAACATGTTCCTTACAAGCCATGCTTTCGCAAACGCTACATTGAATTGTCGTGACTATTCTTTTTCCACTCACATAAAGAACATTTTTCTCTTAGCGATTTGGTTTCTTCTAAATTGGGTTTATATTTTTTTAAGTATTGCTTGACATCACACGGCAAATTTATAATATTAGCTCTCATCTGCAAATGAGATTTCATCAGGGAGAATGCTAACATTTTCATAAACTCTCTTATAGAAACTTCGTTTTCTGGCTAAAATTTGTATACTATGTACGAATTCAGGGCTGCAATATTCATAACTTGGAAAAATACAACTAACGGCCATCTTCTACATCTTCTCTGAACTGTATAGTTAACGGTTTTCTGGTCTACTGTATCTATGCCCCCTTTGGTGGAATTATAGAATAATATCAGGTTTCTGACTATGTTCATCCACTGCATCATCGTCATGCATAGTGGATACTAACAGCACGGCTTTGCTCTTTTTCAGGCAAAAGGACACAAGAGTTACGTCTTTTTGAAATGCAAATATTGAAGAAGGAGCTGGTCGATGTCTATTGGAGATAAGTTCAACCGGAATTTCCCTCTTATTTTTCTTGAGAGATCCTACCATTGTCATCTTCTGCTCATTAATAGAAACACTTTCATCTGAAGCACCTTCATCGTCGGAGCCCCCAACATAAAGCAGATCTAAAAGTAACCAATTCTTTTTCTGTTAGCTTTTTAGAATCTCTTACATGAATATTATCCCTAAAAAAGCAAAAAAGTAAAAATAGAATTTGTCTTTTAAATTATACTTACATAACTAGTTGCTACGTCTAAAAGGTACACAGCGTCGCGATAACACAAGGCGTGCCCCGCGCAACTCCTCCTCAACGTCTTACCTTACTAATTTTTTTACTAGTATCTTTTTGGCAACACTGTTTCTGACAGATGACGCGTGAATCGTGTCTTGTGTAATTGTCAAACTTGTTCAGTTTGGTCTATAAGTTAACCATGAATCGACTTACGAACGAACAACGCTTGCAAATTATTGAATTTTACTATCAAAATTCATGCTCGGTTAAGAGAGTGCATCGAGCACTGCTTCTAATTTATGGGCAATTTGGTCGGTCTACTGCGGGAGCTATTCGGAAGGTTGCGACTAAATTTCGAACCCAGTTTACATTATTGGACATTAAACCACCAACAAGCAAGAATTGAAGTCACACGACCTCCCACAACCCCCCAAGTTGGATCCACATTTTTATCGAAAAATTGTGTTCAGCGACGAAGCTCATTTCTGGTTGAATGGGTACGTTAACAAGCAAAATTATCGCATCTGGAGTGAAGACCAGCCAGAAGCATTGCAAGAGCTACCAATGCATCCCGAAAAAATCACTGTTTGGTGTGGATTATGGGCCGGTGGCATCATCGGGCCGTACTTCTTCAAAGACGATAATGGCCGGAACGTAACTGTGAATGGCGAGCGTTACCGTGCGTTGATAACAAACTTTTTTTTGCCCAAAATGGAAGAGCTGGACTTGGCTGACATGTGGTTTCAACAAGACGGTGCCACATGCCACACCGCACACGAAACAATGGCCCTATTGAGAGGCGAGTTCGGTGAACAGTTTATCTCACGCTTGGGGCCCGTCAATTGGCCGCCTAGATCGTGTAATTTAACGCTGTTGGACTATTTCTTGTGGGGCCATATTAAGGCTAATGTCTACAGGGATAAACCAGCAACGATTGACGCACTGGAAGCCAATATTGAAGCATTTATTCGTGAGATACCGGCCGATATGTTGGAGAGAGTGTGCCAAAATTGGACCTTGCGCATGTGCCATCTAAAGCGGAGCCGCGGCCAACATTTACATGATATAATCTTTAAACATTAAATTATATCGACCGTTCTATCGACTCAAATGAAGATTCAATTGTTTTTTCGAATTTTTTGTGTTTGTTTGGAAAATCACATCCTATACCTCTTAAAAAATCACCTGCCTTCCGTCGCACTTTGCACTCTGACACGCACTCCCACATGGTCTCGCTGTTGCCTCTTCACCCTTTACAGAGCGAAGTAAGATCATCGAAATTGGTCTTCGCTATCTTCCGTGGAGCATTGTTTAAATTATCAACCTTAATATTACCTACTTTACCCTTCAATCGTTGAAGTTTGATAAAGTCATACTTTGAGTCAAAGTGGCTATACTTAAAAATAATTTCTTAGGTTCTTTTTTGTCCACCATTAATCCCATAACATCAGTCCAATTTAAGTTTTTACCTTCATTACTTGTGCGAACTGTCAAAATTCGTAATAGTTTTGACAAACTTTTAAAATCCAGCCCATCGGAATGACTTGGATTTTTTGGCTTATTCGATTATAGTGTAAAGTGTGCTGGGAATGAAACCAACTTATGAAATAGCTGAACTGATTGTGCTATCCACTGAATATGGTTTCGGTTCCCTTGATTTTCTGAACTGCATACAACATCATGGCAGCCATAATCAAGTTCTTGTTCTGGCCAAAATATCCATCTGAATATAGAACTACAGATTTTACACCTTTTGGTGAGTAATACTCGATGCTTTTGAACACACAACTAGATACTAAACATACGCCACTTTATGTGATTCGATACTGCACCAATAATTATTTCTCGCAAACTGTCGTAAATCAAGTTACGTCGTTTAGTGTGATTTAAAAACGAAATTTTGTTAGATACACCATTTATCTTCTTTGCTATTGCTCAAAGGTTTTTGCTCATACAATTACGTCACTTTGTGGGAACTTGCAGCAGTTCAAAGTAAGTTTTGGGGCGGCGTAACTCAATTTTTGGATTTTTGTCAGTTACGACACTATGTGTGGAAGCCGACGATGTGTTTTTTATACACAGTAGCGCCTACTTAAGGGTTAAGTGAAGACTTATTGTAACAAATGACGCACTAAATTTCTAATGGTTTCCTCATGATTACATTTGATTTGGAACATCCCTAAGAGATCCCAGCTATACAGGGTGTCCCACGTATAACTTCAGTGTTCGATTACCCACAAACCTAACTTTAGACAACTATGAAATGTTGAGGTTATGGTATAACTGATATGAGGATATGAGGAACTAACTCACTTAGACTATCAACAGGTAGCACTTCCGGTTGTACCAGAAGTAGATATCAAGTTGGTTATTTTGAATCGAACACCAAGTATATTATTCGATTTTTCGAAATCCTCGCAAGATTCAAAATACATTCCACCAAGCTCTAATTGTTTTCTCAGAAATATCAAATTGTGTATAAAAACAAATGCTCGTTAAAAGCCTATTGAATTTTCATATATTTTGTCCTCGAGCGATTTGTAAGTGGCTTATTTAGCAGACTTCATTCGATATGACTAATTAATAATATAGTCAAAAACCGGACGAAAATTAAGTTTAAAATATGCAAATACATGCACCACGTACTATGGACTCATGAGCTTATGACTCATTTCATCAAGAGACTGCTATAAAATTACTTATATTATATATAGTACTCGTATTTGCAAATATTCCATAAGCTATCAATTTGCGAAGTAGATACCCTACAAATTTATGCTTATTTTCATAGATAGATGATGAGGTTATAAAAACAGAGGGATTCCATTTGTGGAAAATGGAGTTTTTGGATTTTATACAATTTATTTTTTGTCCAATTTTTTTGTATTAATAATTATCAAATATCGAATGGAGCCTACTGAAGTAAACCCCCTTCTCTAATAAGATATATATATATATATATATATATATATATATATATATAGCGCACAAAATACAATTAATTGTTAATTGGGAAATTGGCAAATTTCTAGGCTTGACTCTTTTGACGATAAAGACAAGCTTTCGGCATTCTCTGTGGAGCCTTCATCAGGATTCTGAAAACACAATTGTGATGCTAGCAAAGAAAACAGCTAGGACAGATTTAAATTGTCAGACAACTTACTCTTCGGTGAGGTTGCAGCCACAAGGTGTTTCAAAATGAACGTAGAGAAGATAGAACTTGTAATCAGTATAAAAACAAAAGGACCGGGGCATTGGGCTTGTTGAAAACGACAGATACCTCCGTTACATGTTAAAAATATCAATCCACCCGGACAAATTAGAAAGTATTACACGTGAGAAGACATTTTAGTGAAACAATCGGAATGCAGTCTCTAACCTCCTACTTCCGCTACTCGTGGAGAGGGGGACGGCACGGAAGGATAAAGCGTCCTTAAATTGGAAAGATGGAAAATACTGTCAGAGATTTTTATAACCCTGTTCTTCATTTGTTTCACCAGGTTTATTTTTCTGCTCATATATATATATATATATATATATACGAGCAGAAAATAGGATAGGTAACCCGAGCGGTACGTATTTCTGCTGGTTGGCTTTATCAGACCCGAAATGAATGCACATATGTAACTACAAAAGTAGATGCACATGCCCATACATGCGGATACGGGTGTAACCTGAGGAAACGAAGATGGAGAGGGACAAAAGATCACCCAAGAAGTCTACAACAAGAACCAACCGACACATTTTTGTGTGATTTTTTTTCCCTCTCCATCTTCGTTTCCTCAGGTTACACTCGTATCCGGATGTATGGCCATGTGTATCTACTTTTATAGTTACAGATGTTCGAGCCTGATGAAGCCAACCAGCAGAAATACGTATCGCTCGGGTTACCTATCCTATTTTCTGCTCGAATACACTTTCCTTTTTTTGCGGATTTTGCCCATTATTTTTCTATTTTTTGTTAAATACCTTTCTTCGCATGATCATTTTCTCTTTATATATGTATAGATTATAATAAGACAGTTACAAATCGTTCGACAAGGACATAGAATATATTTGAAGATTTTAAAAATTGGAAAATATACAGAGTTTTTTATTTAAAATACCATAAGAAACTGGGTATCTACTTCCGATACGAACGAAGGAACCACTATTTTGAAATTATTTAAGCCTAATTTCTCGCATCGGTCATACCATTACCTCAAGTTTCCATAATTATCTAACGTCAACTTTTCGAGGAATAGAACGCTGCAGTTCTACATGGAACAACCTGCACCCTTATTTGATAACCCTAATAAAAATGTTCAAAAAGATGTCCTGCCACCCCTTATAGGACATATTTATTTACGTACATACGTCCGTGGCTCCTCAAGCAAACCATTTGCGTAAATCATATTTATCCTGTCCTAAGTATACGGCTGGGTCTAAATAATTCATGAGGTGTAAGGCCTAGACTGACGTCGGACGGTGCGGCATGGCTCTTGGTATCTGGATATTTCAACCGATTGAAAGTGCTCTTCGGAACAAATTCTAAGCACGATTTATATTGAAGGCAATCAGGAATCGGCCATCGCTCGCCGCAATACTACCAGATGCATTATCGCGTCTCCAAGATTATACTGCTCTAGTAGCTTGGTGCTGGATCGTTCAAAAAACTTTTTTTTTGTTAAATAGATGTTTATTTCCAACAGGTACAAACATCTAATTGAAGGAAATAATTTAAAAAGCAATGGCAACACATATTTCTAGTACAAAAAATGGCGTTAAGAAGGTTGGCGCTGTATTCAGTTAGTCCATAGAGCATTATGTTCGGCAGAAGTTAGCCCTACAGACATGCATAACAAAAAAACTAAATGGTCAAGTCAGCCAATCGAACCCAAACAGTTAGTCCATAAGCTCCACCTATTTGATATCGCTATAACTTCTTCCCTGTCATACCAAAAGTATCGACCATCTTGTATCGTTACTGAACTACACTAGTCAACCTTGCGATAAGCGCCAGCCATGATACTATAATTCAGCATTGCCTGACGTACAATAATCGTCGTTTTTGTGCGGTAATTTTAAAGTCTGAGTAAACATCTCATCACGACTGACACGTGTATGTCGTGCTATAGTTTATACCAGTGGTCGCCAACCCGTCGATCGCGAGCTACCGGTAGCTCGCAAAGGCAATTCTGTTGGCTCAAAAAAAAATGTTTAAAAAGGTGTGAAAATCTTAGAAGCTTCCGTAAATTTTGTAAATTCCCATAATAAATACAAGCAGTGGTAACACTGCGGTGAGCGATCTGTTCGAGAACGATCTGGATTACTTTGAATAGGATAAGTACGCAAGACGCGGCAACAGTGCGCTCAGTTTAAAACTGAACGGCACAAAGTCTAGAGTTGGGTTAGAGTTGGCCTGCAATTAGAAACATTATGAGCACTAGTAAGAAGATGAAGACACCTCATTTCCATTCGGAATGGGAAAACAGTATTTGTTTACAGAAGTTAAAGGTAAAAATGTAGGTTTGTTATGTAATTCATGTTTTCGTTGCTAAAAAAGGGAATATCGAGAGGCACTATAAAACCGTACATTCGAATTTTGAAAAATTATTTAGATTACGTTCTGCAACCAGAACGGAAAAACTGAAACAATTAAAAAATCAGTTAATCGGACAACAGACAATGTTTTTAAAAACAATCGACAAAAGTAAGGTTGCAACTGAAGCATCATACCGGGTGTCCCAGATAATTATACAAAAGAAGAAACCTTATGAAGATGGGGAAATGATAAAACAGCCGGTTTTAGAGGCTGCCAGCTTTAGAAATAAAGACGAGATAGTGTCTGCTAAAAGCAGCATGCATTATGAGGACATTTTCTAAAACCTAACAACGTTATGAATTTACCAGTAAAAATGGTGAAGATTAGAGCTCAAGCGTTACAAAGATGATTATTCAAAACCTTGGCCAATAAAATTGACTGCCAATACGGGGAACTACTTCTTCACTGTGAAGTCCGATGGTTAACTAGGGGACGAGTGCTGAAACGTTCTAATAATATCATATCTATCATAGTACAATTTTTCAAACAACGTGATGAACCGACTCCGAAACTGGAAAATTCAATCTGGCTTAGAGATTTTGGTTTTCTTGTGGATATTGCAGAAAAATTAAATAAACTTAATTTGCAGCTTCAGGGGAGAGACAAAGAACTAGCAGAAATGATTTCTGATATAAAAGCGCTTATCAAAAAGCTTGAGTTTTGGGAAACAAACATTTTCCTGTTCTTTCAGAAAAGATAACTCAATGTCCATTGGAACCATATGACGGTAAGTATCATGTAGAAATAGGATAACTTCAAAAATCGTTTCAAGGATTTCAACGAAGTTGCTATAGTGGCGCGATTTGGTGTTACACCCTTCATGGAATTACATTTTTTTTTTACATCTCGTATTGTTAAGGGGGTTAGATGGTAGAATAGATATATAATCTAAATCTCGCCTCCTGTAAGAATATTACAAATAAAAGACGTTAATTATTATTATTATTATATCCAACAGTTAGCAACTTAAGTTACGCAAATACATAATGTATCTGGCCTTCAGTAAGTAATGATAAATATTCAGTTTCATATCGTGTTGCCTTGAAAGTGAAAGCGTTATTTAGGGCTGATTTCACCAACATTAATATTATGGACCAATGGGAAAATACCTTATCGAAATGCAATTTGACAGAAGCTGTCAAAGGTCTCTGAATATTAGTCATTTCTTTGAAATATTGAATTAAATTGTGAAAATTCGACTGCATTATAAACAAGGACAACTTTCATGTATTTTGATGTACGTTATAGGTTTACATTTAACAATCCGTTATCCCCCTCAGCGAATGAGAATGCGGCAAATAATAGGTCGATTTTCTAGCTGTTAAATTTGGCAGCAGATTTGGACGTTTGTTAATGCATGGCACTTTCGAATTTACCAACTTCAATATACTGAAAGTTATCATTACGTACCTGTTGAATAGTGTGGATTTGTCTGTATTTTGCAAGAAAATAGAATATAAAATACATTCCATCCGATTCCTCATCTTCCTTTACGTCATAATAGTAATCATTTATTAATTTATGGGTGTATGAATTTCTTCAAAGCAATAAAAACATTATGTCCTCTCCATCCTAAAACACAGATGATATGTGTAAGACGTGTCAATCCCTACATCTCCCTGATGCATAATGCAATTATTATGGACATAGACAAAAAATTATGAAAAGTGTTTCACAAATAATGTCTTTTAAGTCCAAAAATCATAAAATCTAGTAATGTTAGTCTTTTTGACTGGCGGGGATATCTATCTGTCACTCGCAGGGTTGCCAAGTCCAACGATGATGACGTCCCGTGGTGGAGGGTGCGAAATGAATCGTTTACATTTGCTGGTTTTGAATTTTTTTTCGTGAAAATTTACTAGGTATCATGATTATAAGCATCTTTGGTAGATTGTTCGATCCGGAATGGGAAAGATCTCCTATTTATGAAAATATTTTTGGTATCATCTAACCGTTGCAATCAGTGCACAAACTCTGTGACATATGATTTATAGCATAACCCGCTGCCCTATCAATACAAATTTAACATACAGGTTGCCTAGGCGTGGGGATGCAGTAGTCGGGATGAATATCACGGCAGCAACTGATGATTTGGGCATGTCTGGTAACAACGTATGAAGTGAAACTCGCTAACTTCACAAATTTGGAGATTTTGTACAATTTCTTTGAAAATGATGAAAGATGTGTCTGATTTAACAGGGTAATGTCGCAGCCAAATGGCAGTCACTCTTTCTGACACAATCCGGATCGAAAGATGACGATACTCGTGAAATGTATTGATACTTCTAAATATAGGATCGTATCGAACATCACTACTGTCAAGATGTATAACCCAAGGTACCGACGGAGCTATTTTGCGGCGTCATGGAAATAATTTTATATTTTCATTTGCATTTTTTCAAGTGTTGTGCAATGATTTTGGGAAAAATGTCACGAATAGTCTTATAAAGCATAGTAGAGTATATTTCAACAGTTGGCGGAACTTACTCCACTGGGACCAGGAGGGTGAAGCAGGGTAATGCACAATCTGGCAACCCTGTCGCACCCTCACAAAATGGCCGCTGACAACCACACAAGTCACCGTGTTGTCATTGAATAGCATGGAATTAAACCTTCAGAGTATGTTTTGTGACTGGTACCAAGAGTTCACAGATCCCACACATGTGTCACTCCTTGAAATGCAATAATCAGCTGTATTCACATAATGTCTATTATAAATATAACCTAGAATGTGTACTCGTGAAAAAAGAAAAATATGGCAAATTTGTAGTTTTTTTGCAAATTTTAGATCTGTGGGTAGCTTTAATGCATATATTTGGGAATTTCTTAATCACTGTGAATATAGTGTGGATGTTTGTTCAGTTCCTGAACAACGATAAATATTCAACTTTATGGATGTATGGATATCAAAAAACCTGAATCGTTTTGTGGGAATATCAATCTAAGGTGCCATAATGGTTCTGATGAACGGCAAGTAAATGCATGAATGTTTGGAAACGAGCAATATCTTTTGGTAGAGCCTGTCATCAAGTAGGTGCTTAATGGCTATCTGCAAGAGGTTTAAAAAACACCCAGTATCGCATATCAATTGAATAAAATAATATAAATATGAATAAAAAATCAACAATAGTAATTAAAAGATGAATTTTATTCAAAAATCCAACATTTCTTTAAATTTTGACTGAATTATATGTAATTTCTTAATATTCAATAAGCTGGTGATGTTTCAATGACAAGCTGTCATCTCATACTTTGACAGTATTTTGTTTTCAACATTTCATAGCTATTGGTTGCTAAAATTTGTTGATTGGAACATGAAGCTCATTCGTTGTATTTGTCGGTCTGTTACCCTACAGGTGGAGCATACCGCACTGCTGTTGGTGAAATTGGCCCTTTTAAAAACAAATACATACCGTAATCGACTTACAGATGAAAATTTGAATAATTGTATTCGAATGGCGGTATCAAATTATACTCCAAACAATGAAAAAATTGTCAGTGAGTCTGAGTGTCAGGCTTCTCATTGAACACGCATTTTTGATCTGAATATGTTTTTGTTTAAAATGGTGCGTTGCTTTTTTATTTTTAGTTACCTCTATTTTGCAATAGGCATTGGCGAATCCGTCCGGTACATTTTATTGTTATCGTTAAATATGGAGAATAATGGCTTCCCTATTCCTGATTGCCATACGGATCGCTGTAATTTTACGGAGAACTGATAGTTTAGCGTTACCATTACAAAAATGTTATGTGTTCGCCAATCTGAAATCATTGATGTTTCAATTTCTGAGAACTGATCGAAAATGTCTATGATTTCCGCTTAATATGTAATAGTTAATTGTTATTATTAGTGAAACGTAATTCCGTCGAATATGATGGATATTGAACTGGATTTAATTTCAGAAAGTTAATATTCCTTCAGATTCTTTACTGGATTATATTAGAGTGTTTAGTGTCACAAAAAAATAACGGATCGTGCCTACCGTTGTTTATTTTTACACTTGGATATAGTAGCTGTTGGAAAAACAAGAGTTCTTGAGAGAGATACCATTAAAAGTACGATGGTATTTTTACAATACCGACTATTGCGAATCGTGACGGGTTGTTTATTTATCTTTTACTTTGACGTAACCTCACAATTTCAGGGCTTTGAAAACTTTTTCATGGGACAGTTTCGATAATATTTTGATGTTAATACATTAACACACTTCCCACCCCGGTAATTATACGCACTTAGAAGACATATTTCACACATCATAGATGTTCCCGTACATTGGCGCTTAAAACTACAAACATATTTACAGTCGCTTCTCGTCTATCTGTCACGGGGCTTCTTCCTTTGTGCATCAAGCCCTGCGAATGACTACGTCGTTGGCGCTCTCGATCCGCCGCGCGATGTGCCTCCCAGACAGACCCGCCTGACTTTGGCGTCCCATCCTAACCGTGTCGAACTTCGTACATCCAGAACTGGCCGATACGACTGCTCCTTTGTCCCTAGGGTGTCGAGATTGTGGAACAATCTACAAGAGGAAGCTTTTCCCAGTTCAACTAACCTTAAGCAGTTCAAAAATCGAATTAACAAAACTTCTTTGTGACCACCATAGCAGCCGCGGTGTTCCAGCATTTCGGCTTTTACCTGCGCGGCTGCTTCGATATAGAAAAAAAAATTAAATTCAATGTGACATGCCATTGTAGCTGACGATAAATTTTGTTTATTTTTCAAACACTTACGATTGGTGGGAATGGATGTAATTATGTAGTATGTATTGGTTATTAGTTTATTTATGTTTACCAGTATGTATTAGTATTAGTAAGATAAACACATATGTCGCATACAACTGTGTATAATTTCATTTAAGTTGGCTTACAGTGCTTACGACTAGGTAGCTCACTATTTATTCAAAAATTGTCAAAGTAGCTCAACACACTGAAAAGGTTGGCGACCACTGGTTTATACGTTCTCAATTATGGTAAAATTTATAGAAGTTGATGAGTGGCTCTATTAATATAATCAGCAACCAGTGTTATCATATTTTTTGTTAACCCTACCCGTACTTGATAAACCAAGTGGTTTTAGCAATGGAATTCAAAGAATTCTGAAAGAGCCTAGCAAGAATTAAACAACAGTTAGTACTAATTTTAGTTACCTTTAATCAAACATGTCTTACAATAAAAATATTACCACAAAATTTTGAATGCCGCAAGATTTGTCGAATCTTGTATATGTTACATACAAAAATGTATACCACAGAGCCTGCTGTAGCAGGAAAAAAGAGACAGTGTTCTTAGAGAAGCATAAAATATATTGTGGGGAAAAGAGTGATTTGAAGGCCGGTGAAAAAGACAAATACATAGATTCGCTGAGAAAGCTGATGAGAAGGACAGACAAATAATGACATTGAGTAAAGAGCTCGAAAATATGTTTTTACAAGGCGAACTTACTGCACCAAATGAAGATAAAAGTGGATAACAAGAGTAAAACTTTACATAACCGAGAATCTAGTAAGGAATATAGAGAAAAATCCTGTCAAATAGCTTGTTGTCAAGAAATACAACCATCGCATGTGCAGACAAAGAAAAAAGCGTCGAGCTTCAAACCCATGCAAATTTGTTCTGATCAAACCATTGCTTTTGACCAGACCATGGTGCCAGACAAACCTCCGCTAACTACCAGTAGTCAATCAGAGGACTTGGATAGCCTAGACGCTGAGGATACATCAGTCATGGAGGGCAGTATCTTCTGTATTGGTGAAGGGACCACCACCGCACTCCTTCTAAATCGACAAGTACATACTACGTAGCTATGTACGGCAATGTACTATAATTTAGCAACGCGACTATAACTCTAGATCAAGAGCGGCAACGATGCAGTCAGACGTACACAGGGCTTCATGCAACAAGGTTGCCTTGAGACCCGCGACCGGAATACAAGACGCTCGTGTGGATACGAGGGATGCCTTTCAAGTTTTGCATATGGAAATAAAATAACACGGTAGGTAGTTTTAAATGACTTTATTGTTTTTCGAAGCAATACCCACGAAGATTAATACACATCTGCATGCGCTCGAACCAATTTTCGAAGCACTTATCCCACTCGTTTGCTGGCAGGTCCAAAACGGCATTTTTGATACGTCAACTGCTTCTTCTGGTGCCTGGAACCTTTGACCACGCAGTCAGTTTTTAATTTTCGGGAAAGTAAAGAAATCGTTAGGACTTACATCGGGACTATATGGAGGATGGTCCAATAATTCCACGTTTTTTTTCCGTTAAATACCGCCTTGTTTTTTGGGCTGTGTGCGAGCTTGCATTGTCTTGGTGGAGGATGATTCTTCTTTCGGGGTTGATTTTTCGAAGCTCGGTGATGACTTTTGGCAAACAAATGGTGGTATACTAATCCGCAGTAACAGTTCTTTGTTCATTAAGCGGAATTGATGCAATATGACCCGCTTTTGACACGAATGTCGCGACCATCTTTTTCGAAACACTTCGAGAACGGATAACTTTTGTTGGCTTTTCTTCACCTTGGAACACACAAACAGCTGACTGTCGTTTATTTTCTGGTTCATAACAGTAAATCCACGATTCATCACCACTAACAATGTTGTACACATTTTTTGAGTTTGCGGAATTGAAACGGTCAAGCGTTTTTTGACACCAATTTACCCTGACTGCTTTCTGCTCTTCAGTCAATAAGTGGGATATCCAACGAGAAACTAATTCTAATAATCCTAATTCTTCATGTAAGGTTTTTTGAATTGAGGTCTTTGAGATCTTCAAGGACGCCTCAATCTCGCGATATGTCACATGTCTATCTTCAATGATGAATTTGCGCACAACATCGACGTTTTCCTGGCTGACTGTCGTTTTTGGTGCACCCACCCTGGGATCGTCGCTAACCCGTCCACGTTTGAGGTCTCCATACCGACAGGGAATTGTCGACAGGTATGGCACTTAGTTACGGAAAACAGACAATAACTCAGCAAGGCATTCTTGTTGCGATAATTGTTTCTGAAAGTTGTAATAAATTATGGCGCGAAAATGTCCTCGGTTGAGTTCTATTTTTCTAATGACTTGGTGACTCTTAAAAATTCACTGTAGTGAGAACACTGCACATATTGCTGTGAAACTTTGAATTTAAGTTTACTAAAGAGTGAGGTTAAGATTCAGGACTGGCGTTCGATCCGCGCGGCCTACTATGTATCTATTTGCAAAACTTAAAACGACATCCCTCGTATTTATGTTTTAAAAGCAAATCTGCAAGAAAACTGTGATGTGTGAAATATGTACTAATACATACGTGGTCACAGGTGTTTCTCTTAAAAGTCAAAAAACGAGACTGTAGCGATTTTTTTCCTTTCATGCCTCTAACTCCGCCATCACTGGACCAATTTTCAAAACCAGTGAGGCTCATGTTGTTGCTCTTAATATCACAGAAGCTTTCGATCAGTTGTGGCATGATGCCCTCTTACTTAAATTTAAATCCTATGGTCATCCAGAGAAGCTTTGCAGATGGGTGACTGACTTCCTCTCTGGCCTCGCCGAGCCTCTGTTCAAGTTGTGTCTGGTACTCAATCCACCTACCAGATTCAAGTAAGTGATTAGGAGTATCGTCTTATCCATTGCAAAATATTCAGATAACGTACTTTCTCTTTCCTACTCTCCTACTCTCTTCAGGTAGCCGTCAAAACAACCATGTCCTATGTGGAACTGTGAGGTATAGTAATTTATCCGCACTGCTCCCTTGTCAATCCAAATTTTAATATCTAGGAAGAGCCTTCTGGTTCATCTACCATGGCCAGTTTCACCCCATCTGTCCTGCCATCTGACAAAAAGCGTCGCTTATAGCTTCGACGCCCTTTTTATAGAGCACACATCTCTCCGTAGCCAGCAAACCAATTGGCGGTATACCAGCCACAACCTGCAGTGCTTGGTGTGTAAGGTTTATTGACGCGCAAGATATAGCCTCTTATATGTCCAAGAGCTGTGCTCCTCAGAGCTCGCCTCCATGATACTACCTCGTGATCTGCCTGACTTCCGCCTTCCATCCTAAGCCTATCATACATCCAGAACTAGCCGGTATGCCTTCTCCTTTATTCGTAAAGTGTCGAGATTGAGGAGCAATCTGCCTTAGGAGGCTTTTCCCAATCTCAAGTAATTCAACAATCGAATGAACAAAATCTCTTTAAGCCCCTTATAGCGGCCGTGGTGCCCTGGTGTTTAGGCTTCTGTCTACACGGCAGCTTCGATATAAAAAAATCTACTTAATACTTCAGGGGTGCATTAGACGCACTAGATGGAAATATCTAATTCTGGATTACCTCCTTTGAAAGCTCACTGTTACAAAAGAACACAACGGTCTCAAAGGTTTATCGGTAAATTTGAATATCCGTGTAGCTGTGAGGGTACTCTGGGCATGTAGCATGTAGGCGGAGAAGCAGTTACAAAATTGTCATATCAGTGTGATAGCAGTTTTCCTATTAATCATTGTATAATTCTATATGGTTGTTTGTCAGCTAAATGAAATTACATATATTTGAATTACTATGTACTGACACGACTTTTCGGTCACCACGATGGCATTTTTCATGTACAAGTGACAGTTCTGACGATATTTGCGAAATAAAATCTGAAAGCTGGTTTTAGGCAGCACTATCTTAAAATTTCAATGCTGGCTTCGTGCACTCTCATCATGATACAGGACAGTTCAGACTGTTGTAGTTACACGCTATATAGGAATGTCAAAAGCAAAAAATGAACTGCCACCTGGAGGACCGTGAAAAATTTCAAATAATCATAGATACATCTAAAAGAACCTGAAATCCTTAATCTATAGACACATGGACTTTCGTTTATTTCAGTATGAGGTTTAGTTCATCTTTCGAGATGAGTCTCTTGAACGACTTCGAGACTTTTGCACTTTGTCTCCCGAGAATGGGTCAGGGAGTGAGTATACATCAGTACTTGAATACAACACCTCAAAAAGCGAAGGAACTGCGCTTATTTTCTATCCATTATATTCCTTAATTTCAACAATTGATCCCCTTCAACGTTTCGTTGAGCTTCTTGTGTTATCAATCAATATTTGGTTGATGCTCCTCTGTTGACATCAACGAACCAACAGTTGAGGGTAGAGGTGCACGTTCACTGAGGGGGAGGAAAGCGATATGATCGCACCACAATAAACATTATTGAATGACACATTTTCATAACATAAATCGTTTTCCTTTCCTCAATGGAAGTGGGCCTCAAAGGTTTTTTGTTGGTGTTTTCTATTAACAGAACTGTCAAGATTAATGTATATTCGTGTTGATTTATTTCGGCAACTTTGTCTACTGTACAAAATGAAGCGTGAGTCAAATCAAAAACAGTTATTACGACACTAGCAGCAAGCAGAGTCAAGCAAAAGATGGCGGTTGGGCAAACAGACTTTCAATGTGGAACAACTTGAGTTGAATGGTAGAAATCAGACATGTATCTATGCAGTATTTTAAATACTCTCATAAAAACTATCGTTATCTCCCTGACTACTAACCGTGTACTTTGAAGACAGAGTAAAGTCATGCATAGCTAATCACGGAATTCAATGCATGTAACAGGATGAAGGACCCCTCCTGCTGTTCAGAAAGTCGTATCGATATTTGAGATCCAACTCGAAGCTGTGAAAAAGCGCTCCGATGTAATTCCATGAAATGTAGTTCTACGAGGTACCTCAAATTCCAGAAATAAGGTATTATGTTCTTTTGGGTTCACGTGTCAATCTGTCTGTCTGTTAGTCGGTTGGTCTCTCGCCCTGTCTGTCGGTTTGTCTATTCGCTAGTCTATAACTTGGAAAGTACCACTCGGATTTTGATGAAATTTTAGAACAACGGCAAGGACGAAACAACTTATAAATAACTTTAATAGCTCCATGGTATGCCGAACCTAATACTTTATGAACTCATGATAGGTTTGTGCATTCAACTGTCTTGCCACCATTTCTTAGAAGTGCGGTAATAGGAAGAGCGGATTTGATGAGATGATCTAAAAAGCAATTCTTATCAGTAGCACAATCCCTCTGTGTAAAGCATCGACTGTTGTCTCATTTATAATAATAATAATATTTATTTATAAAATAAAATTGATCTGGAACAAAACAAATAAACATAGAGTACCCGCAGAAGCCTATGCGAGGATATATACCGATACTAAACATTGTAATCGTCATACGAATATATTGTTTCTCTTATAAATAGTATATTTGATATATTTTGGTATATTCTTGATTGTTAATGAATATATGTTTATATCACACAATTACACAAATTTATCATATCTATTGTTTAAAAATGAACTGAATTAGACTAAAACCCTATAAATTTCTGCAGTTCTAGAAGTAGGTCGTGAGCTGTTGTTGAGAAAATCTAAATATAAATTAATTTATTATTTTATAAATACCTACATATACACTATCGTTCTTGTATCCACGGTTTTATATGTTTTTTGTATGTATAGTAATTAGTGTGTTGTCTATATTCATGAAGAAGAAGATTAAAGACCCGTGGGCCTATATATTCAAATGACATTTGCTCAATTTGCTTATTCATCCTTCGGGTCTGAACTGATAGTGTTTTACACCTTATCTCATGGTTATATTCTGGACTCTGGAGCGCATGTTTGTATTTATAAATAAATTACAGCAGGTTCATATAATATAATTGTCCGATACTGAAAACACAAGAATCCAGATACACTGTTTCGGTTGAGTAAAGAATGTTGTCACCTAAAATAGTTTTCAAAATCAATTTTTGTTTAAGTTCTTTTAATGCCGAAGGCAGACTCCGGCCCATTCAACAATGCCGTAACTAACAGTGATTGGACATAATATATTGTTTTGTAGATAAAAAACCTCGAAATAAATTGAATCTTGGTATTAGCGATCTTAGTTTATTTGTAAGATACTCAACCTGAGCATGCTATTTAAGGCGGGCATCAATCACTATCCCTAAATATTTTATTTTAGACGCTCGGTTTATCTGTATACCATTACTATTTTGTATATCTAACGATGAGAAATTTGGAGCTATTATAGAAAGGTAAGACACATGTTTTACTGATATTTGTTGTTAAAATTTTAGAGTGAAAAAATCTGATAATATTTTCAAGTCTGGCTCTGCTGTTTTGCGAACCGATACCCATGATTATATCCTCATAGAGAGAATCAGTTAGCTGATAAAATAAAATAGTTGGGCGCAATTTTGGACAAACACTTGAAATGGAATACATATACAGAGTAACTACCTTGTGAAGAAACTGAGATGTATTGTTCCAAAATTCAGGGGCATCTGAGATATTCTGGATAAGAAATATCTAAATAATCTTTATCTTGTTTATCCTCTATTACTTTACGGAATCTTGGCTTGGGGAGAGTTATGAATAATAATTACAAAAACGTTGATGGAATCAAAAAATTAATTCTAAAATTGATCCTCCATAAGGAGGTTTCTTATCCAAGTCATTTTCTATAATATATAGACGCTCAACTATTAGATTGCAGACAAATTTATTTTTATTGTGGTCTAGTACATTATATTGATCACTCGAAATAGTTGAATCGTACCATTCTTGACTGCGGAACAAGATTCAATCAAAATTCATTGTGTATTCCACAAAGATGAAAAACCATTACATATCTGCTTTTCTTGGGACCAAACTTCTATGACTCCATACCAGAGTCATGAAAAGTAATTAAATCAATTAGATCATTTGAAAAAGAACTCAAATAATGAATTTTACAATAACCACGATGCTCTATCCATGAAACTGTATATATGAAAAATCATTATGAAAATCAATAATATATTAATTATTAATTACACTAGCAGTAGTAGTAGTAGTAATAGTAGTAGTAGTAGTAGTAGTAGTAGTAGCAGTATACGTTTATTTCCCCAAAATACAATGTGTTAATAAATACAAATGCTAACTTCAGAACAATAATAAACGTAAAATAAAACATAATAAATACCTGACTTTCACAAAATAATCTTAAGTTAACATGTTTTATAAGTCACAGAAAATTTTTAAATTGTCTTGTAAAGTCCATTGAAACCAAAATAGTTGGTTGTACACGGGCAATTTTTTTTTTTTGATATAAATTTGATAATAAATTTTGTTTAGAGCAGAATTTTACACAACAAGCACATTGTAAATATGGAAGGTAAGGAGGAGTAGCACTTATATAATAAGGTTTATTCCACTAACTACAGAAATATGGAGGGTGAGAAGGAGTAATACTAGCGTAGTTTGGTTTCTAGTAAATAATTTCTACTAGAGTTCGTGTCTATTGTCTACCAATTAAGAACATATATTGTTTAAATAAAGATTTGATCAAAGACAATGAGTTTATTTTATCAATATAGTACATACGGTACATGCATGGCAAACAATTATATATTTTACATGATTGTTAGGTGTGGCATCGCAAGCTTACATTTCTTTGGAAAGTTTGTATTTTTAAGTTTTCATTTTCTTTATATCTAGTACTATAAGCATGTCTAGTTTAATTGAAGTTGTTTTTGTGTTTGTATATGAGTTGAATTAATTCATGCAGAAACAGTTCCCTTAGGTCAAACACTCCAGTCTCTGAAAATAATTTATCAGAGGGATAAGTAATTTTTTTGCCAGTTATTACTTTCAACATTCTTTTTTGCAGTATATTCAGAGGCGGCAAATGACAATATGCGGCACTTCCCCAACTCAAAATAGCGTATCGTAGACGTGATTTAACTAATGAATAATACAACACTTTCAGTCTATGAGATGTTTCAAGTATTTAAAGCGATATAAGAGTTGTCGTAAGGTGCTTGTAATGTTAGCTATATGAACATCCCATCTCAAGTGGCGATCACTGGTGACACCTAAGTATTTATATGTTTTCACAGATGTTAAAGATATACTTTGATTCATCAAAAGTTATTCATACTGAGGTAGATAACGTACTGTATTAGATAAAGGCATAAAGAATTTTTTCTCATAGCTCACGGTTAAAAGTTTATGAGCAAAATAATCAAAAATAGGTCCTAGATCCCGCCCTGCTTTAATTTTTACATTTTCCCAAGTGTTATCATCATACACGACTGCCGTATCATCTGCAAAGCTAAACACTTGACCAACTGACGAAGAAGTCAGAATGCTGTTTATGTAAATTGTAAACAAGATTGGACCCAACACAGTACCCTGAGGTAAACCGTAATCAACTGTCTTTTCATTACTGAATGTGTCACTAATCTTCACTACTTGTTTTCGATTTGAGAGTTAGCTTGTAAACAACTGTAAAGGTCCGCCTTATACTCCTGCATCCGCCAAGGTCTCCAGCATCTGCTGGTGATTCACAGTGTCGAAGACCTTGGCAAGATCCAAGAATACGCACAGTACCGGTGTACTCAATTCTAATCTTTTTCTAATCTCTTCTGTTAACTAAGCAATTGCATCTTGAGTTGATATTCCCTCTCAAAAACCGAATTGCTTATCTGAAAGATATTTGCATTTGTTCAAAAATTTAACTAGCCTATTTTTCAATGTTTTCTCAAATACTTTAACTATAATTATGATGACGCAGGTCTATAGTTATTTGTACCTTTTACATCACCTTGTTTATGGACAGGTGTAACTAAAGCTACTTTGAACCCTTCTGGGACTTCATTAGAAGTATAAATCCGATTTATTAATTTACATAGCGGCATTGAAATAATGTCAGCAGTATACTTAGATATTTCGGACTTCAAGATGTCAAAACCGGTCGATTTTCAATTTTTCAATGTGTTAATGATTGAGGTTACTTCAGTTACATCTACCGCCTCTAAGAAAAATGTACTTTGATTTATCTTCCTTTGCGGTCTAGTTTTGTTTGGCCTCACAATGCGTTCAGTATAGTATTTGCCAATATTTACAAAGAAATCGTTAAAACTTATTCGCAATTGTTATTGGCGAATCACATAATTCATTTTCAGCAACTATTTCCTTAACTGCACATTTAGAACTGCCTTTACAGAGTTTTTTTATCTCCGTTCCACAAGTTCTTAGGAGTATCTTTGTTTTTATTTATTTGTTTCTTGTAAAAATTGTATTTAGCATTTCGTATGAGTTTTCTAATTTCTTCTTTTATTCAAGATATCTTATCCCCACCTGCTCATTTTCTGGCTGCATCAAGTACTCAGAATATAGACGATTTTTTTCATTAACAGAATTTACACTACCAGATGTGATCCAAGGCTTTCGCTTGATCTCGCACCTATTAAATTTTTGTGTGGTTGTATTTTTATTAGTTAAAGATCTTAATATGTCACTAACATTCATACTTTTACTTCAGTTATAATTGTCTGGATATTTTTTCTGACATCCCCATAATCATTCAATTCACCAAATTGTATAGTATTTACATTTTTCAGACATTGATTGTATCTTTAGTTTCAGTTTTGACAAACCCAAGCACAAGCGCAAACTTTTTCGGTGTTTATTGTGCACGATATATAATGTTTGCCTGTACTTTGTAGCAATAAACATTGTTATTATTAAAAAAAATGAAGAAAAATTCAAATTACATTTAACAGTAATGGTGAAAAAGGTTACGTGATTTTGGCACGCTACATGTCATTTAATGTATCTCTAGTTGTAGTATCTACATTGAGTTTTAACGCTATAGGATAGTGATTAGTAATTTTCGTTTGAAGAATAACGGGTGCCAAGGTCTACTTTGATTTTCAATTCGAGTGTAGGAATTTATCATAGATTTGTAATTATTTTCGGACAAACATTCGAGAACCATTTAATCCAGATAGTTTACACCATGTCAATTCGTTATCTAGTTCGATTTACTAATCTGCAGCAAGTACGTACATGCGTGATAATATCAACCTGTGTCCATTAATTTACTATACCAACAAGCACTTAACAGAACTACAACTGTTTGCGAGTTCGAAAATAGTGGTCAGTTTGGTATGCATTTACGACTGCATTGTAATTCAGGTAGACCAGGATCCAAACATTCATTCCAGGGATGATCAGATATTACTTTTTGATATGTAAACAGCTCATACGGTGATTATTTGATCTTAGAGAATAGAGACAGCTTTTATCTTCCACGCCACTAGCGAGGAAGTATTGTGACCGTGAACAATTTTAAAAACGATTTGTTAAATGTTATATGACGTACATCTCAGAAAACCATGGATTTTGATAGAATTTTGACAGGAAGTTACTACTAGCTGATGAAGGAAAAAGCATTGTAAGTATTGAAAACCACTTTAGTGGAGCAGAGCTAGGAACAAAAAACAAAAAATATAAAAAACCTCAAACTTTGTTTTTGCACGTTTCAGAGGCTGCTAAACTTTTTTAAGATTCTTTTTGTAGGAGCTGAACATTGAGATTGGGGTTGTAGAGGTAGGGATCGTACACGACACTGCTTGGATACTGTAACGCGTCAAACTTTTCCGCCTAATCATTTCTGGAGGGATTGAATTTGATATTGCAGATCTTCTGGACCCTAACAACTCGTTTTTATGACTTTTATATAAGTCTAGTCCCAACTTCAAGGACACCCCGTATGAATTGCTTAATTGAGTGTGATAATCCCGTCTGCAATTTTCTCGCGTTTATTTTATTTATATCTTAGATCATAGTTCCATGGTCCGTTCTGTCTTGAATAAATGTAACGCTCATTGAGCGTATAGATAGGTCATCGAAATTAATTTTTCATATCTTTACTGTTTTCTGATTAGGGTGGGTACACAATTATCAGAAGATTTCTTATTAAAGAATTTACGAAGCTATTACGACTCAAACCTAATATTGTGAAAGAATAAATTATTAATGACTATCAAACAGTCTATATCGGTATATACCTGTATAGTTATCTACTTAAAATACAAATTATTCAAAAGGCACTCCGGTTGAACACTACCTTCATTAGAGGTTTGCTTGTAGAAGAGGTTTGGGCAAAGAGAATATCCCTCATTATATCCAAATCATGAGTCCGGCATCGTGACCAAGTAGATACACATATTTGTCCATCTCTATTCCATAATGGTCAATCAGTTGTACGAGAAACTTCCTGTTAATTTGGTTTCCAGAGCGAAATTGTGATTTTCTAAGAAAAGTATTGACTTTGCAATATAAATATTACGCTTATAAATCATGTTTTATACTATTGTCGCAGACGTAACTGGCGTCCAGACTCCCTCGTATATTCGTCTTCCTCCGTACATCGATTTCAAGACACCGGAAGACAAACAGACGCATATTTCCCGGAATGCGCAACACCGAAGAAGAAGAAGTCGATGGCTTTCATTGCGCCTCCGAACGCCAACACCACCAGCCGTGCAGAAAGCAACTAAGATAGTTATACTGAAATTAACTATAAAAAGTTAGTGTATCCATTCAACATTCAAATATATAGTCAACAACAGGCCTTTCAAGATACATAACGCGTATTTAACGGACTCTCCTAGTCATATGAATCTGGTGGAGTCAATCAATAGTTTTGACTTAAAACAAGATAATCCCGAAATAAGTAACTTCGAACAAAGCAGATTAGGGCAAAGTTACCCGGGAATGCGGGCAAAGTCGATGATCTGAATCGTTTTATTTTGTGCTATGTATCTACTGAATAGCTACACTTAACAAAGAGTTGTATATTTTTTTCAATGGATTGATAAAGGATGAATTGATATATTTTCTCCATTTCCATATGTATTGTCCTTCCTGTAATAATGGCAAATTACTTCAGGTTTCACATTTCACGTATCTCTAGATGTTAGGAGGTTTCAATGCTCCATACTCTTAGATGGCAACGTATTACTATTCGTCATCAAACACGGTTAGACCAAATCAAGACATTTATTTTTACGGCTATTCACAACCGTACTAGCGTATTAGTATTCACTTGGATTTCAAGTGAATATCAAAAGAGATGAGGAAGTAATACGAGACAAAAGTCAATACTTTTATTGTTTTCATCCATACATTTTATTTACCCATTCTTATGGGCTACAGAATACAGCTGATGGAAAATATACTAAGTGACATATAAATCCGAACACCCAGTTTAAACGATTTTATTTTAATAAAAGTTGGTGAATGTATTTATCTTACTGTAAATAACAAGTGAAAAAATGTTCAGCCTTATCAGTTGGACATTCCGATTTTTATACTGCTTTTTTTTTCACTAACGCTCTAAAAATGAATATTTCAGCCGCAGTAAAGAATCAACGTTGGCGGATTTTGGTTCTTGACTAGAGTACGGAGACCTGTACGATTTCGTCAACTTAGTGAGTTTGATAGGGGCCATATAGTGGGACTTCGGTAAGCTGGACTTTCTTTTCAGGCAATTGCAATTAGAGTGCAAAGAAGTGTAGACACTGTGGTTAGGTGTTGTCAGGCATGGCTTCGAGAAGGCCGTACGCAAAGAGCAAGGGGCACTGGACGCTGCCGTAGAACAACAGACCGTGAAGATCGCCGCCTAAGATTATTGGCCTTAAGGGACCGTTTCTTCACTACCAGGTCCATTGTAAATGAATGGTTTGCAGAACACGGAAGACCTATTGGCATGCGAAGTGTTTACCGACGAATGAGAGGTTTTGGCTTGTTTTCATACCAGCCACACTGGGTCCTCCCTTTAACTCGAGAACACCGACGTAATCGCCTTGAGTGGTGCAGACAACGGTCACTCTGGGATCAGGAATGGAACAGTATTGTCTTTAGTGACGAGTCTCAATTTTGTTTAGGCATGCACGATGGTCGTGCCAGGGTTAGAAGGCGACGTGGTGAAAGGAGGAATCCACAGTTTTTTGTTGAAAGACATGTTCATCACACTGTTGGAGTTATGGTTTGGGGTGCTATAGCTTATGGTTCCAGGTCACCTTTAATCTTCATCAGAGGTAACGTGAACGCGCAGCGTTATATCCACGAAGTTCTATAACCCCGTCTTTTACCCTATCTTGACACCCTGGCAGATCCAACTTTCCAACAAGATAATGCCCGACCACATGTTGCAAGAGTCACAATAGACTTCTTTCAACATAATGATGGCACATTGTTACCATGGCCACCAAGATCTCCCGATCACAACTTTCACGGCATGTAATTAGCCCTCACGACATTGAATCGCGAGCAGGTGCTTAATCAATATCTCACAGCATCTTAAAAATAAATTCGAATAATCAGTCTAACGCAAAATCTCACAAGATGTGGCATGTGACTTTCCTTTATATTTAATTTTGTTTATGCGTTTGTATAGAAGTGATATTATTGATATTGCATAGCTACTTTTAGAAGTCAATTACAAAATGGGATTTCACCTGCTTGACGCATTTCATTCCTTGAAATCAAGAATGACGCATATTCTTTTCTTGAAAAAACAATGTAGGAAAACATGGAAAAATTGAAGTTTTGTACTGTTTGGCTAAATTTTCATGTGGCTGGTGTCAAGAAATGTAACTTCACAGATAAAAATCAGCTTCAACTTGTACATTGCTTATGCTTTTTAGCAGTCTGCCATGAAAGGTAGCATCATTTTTCGAGAAAATAATCCTAGAATTGACCATATGATAGAAGCTGTCCCCAAATGATGATGCGATTATAGATTCTCTTTCATTAACCCTGGTTGTTAAGTCATTTGTGAGGATAACCTATAATGAATATTAGATTAGATTACATTCTTACTCAAAATTTCACAAAGTACCGCAAGGTCGAACTGGGTTGCCAAGATCCTGAGTTGTTGAAACAGTTTATTTATCAATCCCAATCGAACTTTAATTTCCATGGTCTTCAATGGCTGTGTTATACTGTCGACCACTATCAAACGAATCTGTAAAAATGCTTAGTTGCATTGACTGTAGATAAATGAATATGAACGAAATCCGTTAGTAAAATGCATAACATGATCTCGGTAGCTACTACTGCAGATTTTAGTTAACTTACATTTTTCCCTTCAAGATAGTTGTCAAGTAGGAATATACGTATACATGAAAGAAGATCATCTCCAGAGGTAACGTCAATATAATAAATGTTTTCCATTATAGATTCTTCCGTGAGATCAATTTCGTTTTCCTCGCTACGAGACTTCAGTAAATTACAATCCCTTTGGAACTTTCTAGCTAACTCTGAAAGTACAAGATGCTACGTTAATAATATGTACTATTGAGCAAGGGGCACTGGATGCCCCCGTAGAACAACAAACTGTGAAGATCGCCGCCTAAGATTATTGGCCTTAAGGGACCGTTTCTCCACTACCAGGTCCATTGCAAATAAATGGTTTGCAGAACACGGAAGTGTTTACCGACGAATGAGAAGTTTTGGCTTGTTTTCATACCGGCTACACTGGGTCCTCCCTTTAACTCGAGAACAGCGACGTAATCGCCTTGAGTGGTGCAGACAACGGTCACTCTGGGATCAGGAATGGAACAGTATTGTCTTTAGTGACGAGCCTCGATTTTGTTTAGGCATGCACGATGGTTGTGCCAGGGTTAGAAGGCCACGTGGTGAAAGGAGGAATCCACAGTTTTTTGTTGAAAGACATGTTCATCACACTGTTGGAGTTATGGTTTGGGGTGCTATAGCTTATGGTTCCAGGTCACCTTTAATCTTCATCAGAGGTAACATGAACGCGCAGCGTTATATCCACGAGGTTCTAGAACCTCATCTTTCACTCTATCTTGACACCCTGGCAGATCCAACTTTCCAACAAGATAATGCCCGACCACATGTTGCAAGAGTCACAATAGACTTCTTTCAACATAATGATGTCACATTGTTACCATGGCCACCAAGATCTCCCGACTTATCCCCAATTGAACACGTGTAGGATATGATGGGTAGGAGATTGCTCAATTTGCAACGTCCTCCTCAGACTCTAGAAGCACTTCGAGAGGAGTTGGTGGTTGCCTGGAATGAGATACCACAGGAGGACATTGACCACCTGATCAGAAGCATGCCTGGGGGCGTTGGAGAATGCGTAGCACATCAGGGTGCATCCACACATTATTAAAGGTCAAAGGGCTTTAAAGCAGAGCAATCATTTTGTAAATTTCTATCATTTACTTATTATGCTTCATTAAGTACTTACACAAAGTTTTATTAAAATAAAACCATTTAAACTGGGTGTTCGGATTTATATGTCACTTAGTATACAAGGAATTCCCGATGAATATCATGGTGCAAGTAAACAAGGCAACCTCACTACTTGAATTTCAATCGCTGCATTCAACAGAACAGCTCTAAGTTGGAGGAATTGGACAAGAAGCAAAAGCGTTGGCTATAATCCCGTCCCATCTAGTAGGATGCAATGTATTGTTTCTTCAGTATGCTCTAAGAAGACAATTTCTTGTTTGGCACTCCCTAGCACTGTACCGTTTGCTGTAGTTTGCGTAGACGATACCAGATGACAGAGAGTACCCAGAATATCTGCCTTTGATTTTCAGATTTTTTTATATTGAGACTTAAGGTCCTTATATCTTTAATCTCGCATGTCTGTTGGTCTTGAAAAGTAGTAGTAGTGGATATTTATTTACTTAATTATATAATAACAATAACAACACAGAATGGGTAAATAAATGTTTCAATCCATAGAAGGACAATGCCTGTACATGCCAACTGACAGAGGGTACCCAGAGATTCTTCATTTGATTTTCTGATTTTTTTTTTTATATTGAGACTTAAGATTTTTATATCTTTAATCTCCGGTGTCTGTTGGCCTTGAAAATTAGTAGTAGTAGACATTTATTTACTCAATTATATAATGACAATATTAGAATCTGTAAATAAAAGTTTCAATCCATAGAAGGACATTGCCTGTACATGGATCAGTCGTATGTTGGAATGTGTTCCAAAATCAAAGCAAAAAAGCTAAAAGAAGCTCAAATATATGTTTATTGCGCGTATCCATTCCCATTAGTTTTTTTTAATTACGTGTATTTCGAAATTGTTTAAGTCTTGGGGTACGTGTTCATATAATTTTGGAACCAAATAGAAAAACATCGCTTCATTATGGTCTTATCAGGTTTAGGGACAGTTTCTGCTTGTGATTTATATCGTGTATCATGCCATGTGTGATTTTATCGCGCTCACTGACAACTTTGTGATAATGGCTGATAGTATTCAAAATATAAAGTTACTTGATATCAAATAATTTTGTTTCGTTATATAAATCATTTGTTGAATATAATTTTGGTTTTCCGAACATAATTTTCCAAACTTATTTTGTAAAACTTGAGAAGTACCGTGACTTTTCGATTATCAATTCTTGCTGTATCTGTGAGCTGGGTTATTCTACAAGGCCAACCAGCCAGTTATGTAGACTATTCAGCCGCAACAGTATCACGTTGCTCAAAATGCAGCACAGGGCGTCAGTCTACTTTTACATAAGCGACAAGTTCGTTCTAAATGCAAGAATTTCGTATGACATAATTTTTCAGTGACATCCATCCAAACAATCTACGGCACCGACATGACAAAGTACAATCTTTAATGGACACCACCAGCGTCGGTGGCATCTAGCGGTTCATAGTAACCCGAAGTTTAAGGCAAACTGAGATATCAGTGGTCGATTAAAGCAACTTTTTTATCTGCATGTAATAAATAGGTATAAGTCAGTCCAGGAAATGCTGAGAAGGAAAGTGACACGTGGAACCCGATTGGAGGAGAAATATGCTGAACAGCCAATACCAACTTGAGTGCTTTGTTTGAAAAAGGCATATGCTTTTGCTTCTAAAAAATTTGTACGGTATCTTTAAAAATATAACAACGAGATGAAAATCAGATCCTAGAGAAATGGATGATTTGGATAATATTTTCCTTCTTCCGATACCATACGTTGTATAACCACGACAATTACCGAAATGTAGTATTTCGAATTCGACGTTTCTTTTTAACAAAAACTGTTTTTGAAAAATCGAAAAACAAATAAGTTATGCGCGAACCACTGCTGCATGTTTAACATGGGGTACTGTGGAACCTGAACACTGATTACTCATGACGCATTTACAGCAAATAAAACTGCAAGCTCCCTCCACGAAAAGGGTAAAGAGCCAGAAGAATATACAAATCCTTGTGACTTAGATTATTCTGCTCTGATTAATATAATAACCATCAGCTTGACAAAGTAACAGGAAATATCTATACAGGTCATAATAAACATCATTTAGGCACATGAACATTGCTGAAATGCTAAGTTTGAATGTCGAATTGTCGAAACTAGTTTACGCGCTAACTGTATAAACTCTAATGTCGAATTTAGGGGAGAACGTCAAAGTTCTTATTTGTTCTGAAATTGACAAATTGCAGTCGATACTGCAATCAAATTTAATTAATCAATATTTCCATCTCGTCATATGTTACGTTGCACATTTCCAATCAACAGTTAGGTTATTGTGCCCCCGTGTGGGACAAATTTACATTATCGTGTGAATGTAACGTCATTAGAGCTCTTGAAACTAAGTCTCCATATATTTCTATATACGAATAATGAGACTGGACGTTTCATTGTTATAATCTTAATGAAACGGTTTACCAAACTAGACAAACATGCTGAAATGTAATGAGATCATAAAGGGACACCAGTGAATCTGTATCGGTGTATATAAGGAGGTATGTCAGAAAAACGTGTCGATATCGGCATACAGGAGATCAAATAGTAACACGAATAGTAAATAAACAAGTTTATAGTTTTATATATTGATATAACTTATTTTTGATCTCTATTTTTTAATTTCAAAATCATTCTCTCGGTAAAGGGGCATTTCAGGACATAACTTTAAATGGAAATTCAAATTATTAACTGGTGGGGCATATGTAGATATGCATAGTACACTTAAAAAAGTGAGTTGTTAGCTCTTTCGTTGGTACGAAACCCCCAAGAATTAAGAACCTTCAAACACTTCAGGTACTTAAGCATGGATGCAATGTTTTATCGTTGTACCACTGATCCGTTTTATCAGTCAAACCTAACACCTCATCGAACTTACAGTGATAGTTCTCGCCAAATTTGGGGAAGGGCTACTTAAGTATGCCCTGGAACCATTACTTATAATAACAAAATTGCAATACTGCGTTGGCCATCTCCTATCAGCTGCTAGATTGTTACCTCAACATCAATAAAGCTTCTGGTCCGGACTTGATTCATACCGTTATATCGAAAAGGTGTGCAGCGAAGCTCGCTCCAGCGTCTTGACACTTTCGATAAAACTGGAAATTTGCTCATGTCCTGATCATCCCAACAAAGGATCTAAGATTGACGTCTTACAACTGCAGACTGGTAGCTCTGATTTCTGTTACAAGTAAGGAGGTGGAGAGATACGTACACCTAGATCTAAAGCTTCTGGAGTACCTTGAACGTTGCGGGCTGATTAGTGCCAGGAAGCATAGTTTCCGGTACCAGCGATTAACACGGGACCTCCTAGCTTACATCACAGAACTGTGGAGTACACTCGTCCATATCTCATAGTGAGGCTCGTGTGCAGCTCTTGATATCATGAAAGCATTCGATCATGTGTGACAAGCTGCCCTTTTATGCAAATTTCTGTACCATGGCAGAAAAGTTTTTCAAACGGGTGGCTGATTTCCTCTATGACCGCAAGATATCTATCGTAATTGATGGATTCTTTACTTCATCCCACAACGTTAACGTCCAGGGATCAGTCGTGGCTCCAAAATTATTCGTCTTACATATCAATGACCTGTCTTCCTGTACGATCAATCCGTCCCACAGCTTTGCTGATCACAACACTGTACATGCAAGAATTCAGAGTGACAAGCCGATCTCTGCCAGTGAGCTGGAGAAAAGAAGAGTAGCAGAAACTTTCTCTCTAACGAGAGACCTGGAGGCTATCAGTGCTTGGGGACACAACAATCTCGAACAGTTTGATGCTTCCAAAACACAGTACTATACCTTGACTAACAAAAAGCGCACTAACGCTCATCCGGTTTCGATGGATATCCAAGATATACCAAAGAGCCATTCATTTCAGTCCTCAATGACTTGGTCTGGCACGAACACATATCGTCAATAGGGGCAGCTGCTTGGGAAAAGCGAGGCTAGCTATTTGTACTTTTCTCCACGTAACGCATTCACTGTGTGCCAGGCCTAGCCTCGAGTACTGCTCAAATGTTTGGGGTGCGGTCTCCATGACTCCATTATCCATACTCGATGCAGTTTAGAGGAGGGTTGTCTGTCTGATTGGTAACTCTACTATGACGGACAGTCTCGGAACCCCAGAGATCTCTTCCTTGACGCCGCCACGATATGTGTCTGCCAGACAGACCCGCTCGATTTCGGCCTACCATCCCACCACGTCCAACCTCGTACGTCCAGAACTTGCCATCACGACCGGTCCTTTGTCCCTAGGGCATAAAGATTTTGCAACTATCTGCCTGAGGAGACTGTTCCCAGCTCTTTTCAGGCAGTTTAAAAATCGCATTAACAAGGTTTCTTTAAGTTTCTCATAACAGCCGCGGTGCCTTGACATTTAGGCTTCTGCCTAGGTGGCTGCTTCGGTATAAAAAATAATAATACGATATCAATGAATCTGTATCCGTGCATATAACTTCCTCCGTTATCAAAATTCAAATTCTGCACTGGTAGGGCTCAGAAGGATTTGTATTATACACTTAAAGATGATACGTTGAAAGTTCCTTTGTTGGCAAGGAAATCTCATAAAATTAACATCCTCCCTTTCAGATATTTGGGCATGAATGAATTACTTGACAGTTGTACGACTGAGCAGAAATGTTGACCCCCTTTTCTCAGTCAAACCTAATTCCTGATCGAGTCAACAGTGATAGTTCTGCATATACAGCGTGTAAACGTTATGATAGTCATTATTTAAATGGGTGATAGAGGGGGTTAACAGAAGCAAAAAGTTTCATTTAACATGGGGGTCAAAACGGCATTTTTTAGAGAAAAGCGACTTTAAAGTAAAATAAAATCTGACAACACTGCAATGCTAGACGCAAATTACAACGGAACGCAGTGCAAATAAAGAGTTTGTTATTTTTGGCTCTTAGGTATTATTTCATTATTTCATCATGTACTCGTAAAATGCAAACAATTAAAAAATCCGGATGTTTTTGTGCAAAAGCCACTGACAGAACGTTAGTCTGCGAGGATAGTCTTCTGGTAACAAGGCCTACACTCGTTGTACATGGTATGCGATAGTCCTACGCGGCGGCCTAATTCCCGAGTGCTGATATCTGCATTGATTTCCAGGATAAGAGTGGTGATGACCGACGCGCAGTTGTCATGTGTGTTTTAAATGCTCAATTTAATGGAACTTACTTACTGACTACAAATTTTGGCTTAACTTAGAAAAACGTAATGCCGTTTATTTGTTAATTACCCAATTTAACAACGTTTTAGATTAGATTATAAAAATTAGTAAGATTGTGTTCGATATAAAGCACTTAAAGTTGTAAACTATAAAGTCATTTAGATAAAAATCTATTGACTTTTGGACCATGAGTCATGTGAGCTTTTTGACTTGTTTTGACCCCTCTATTACCCATTTCAATAATCACTACCATAACGTTTATACCCTGTATACTGCAGTTAAATTTAATCATTCTGTATACTCGTCTCACCATGTTACGTTGGCCATCTCCAATCAACTGCTGGATTGTTATGTTCCCATGTGGGACAAATTTACATTTGTATGGCACATTATCAAATGAATGTGGCGTTGTTAGAGCGCTTGGATAGTATATGGAAGTTGAATCTCCATATTTTTCGTATTTACGAATACAGAGGCTAGACGATTTATTGTTATGATATTGATGAAACGGTTTACCTAACTCGGCAAACATGATGATCATACGCGGTTGAACATATTGGTACACTGCAATATGCAAGGCCAATTTTCTGGGTAAAAACAACAAAATTTGATTCCACCGCGGAACGATGTTGCCAAATAGCACAGCTGTTGTGCTAGAGACTGGTAGAAAATGGCGACAAATTGACTGATTCCGCCTTTGCCACACAACACTATAATCATTTCATAAGGGATTATGTTCCACACTACTTAGAAAAAACCTAACTAAGAACATTTACGACAAAGGAATTGAATGAGTCAACCTAGGCAGATAGATCTATACAATCAGTTCTCAGTCCTCTCTTCTTTGACAACGTAGCGTTCTAGAAATTTCTCCTCTGCCCTACCGAGCTCGCAAGAAGTTTCTCTTTTATTTTCACTGCGCTCAACGCGGATATTGAAAATAGGTGTATTTCTATCATTCCAAATCGATCTGTGAAATGTATCTAACACGTGCGTTCTATTATCAGGGTTAGAAGCATATAAACGTAAAAAAAACAAAAATCATCTCCACCTTGTATGAAAGATGCAAGACTTGCAACCCTCTACTCCCTGCAAATCCCCAACCCTCAACTGTCAATCCATTTTTTCTGAAAATGATACGAGCCTATGAACGTTTAGAACTAAATATGAGTGATTTTTTTTTGCTTATTGCCTGCAGCTTCGCCGTCGCTTAATTGATTTTAAAAAGCAACACAGGTATTTCGTGTCCGACATAGCAGTAACTGTGTGGCAAAATTTCATCAAAATAGTCTAATTATTATATTAGCAAATTTCCCCAAAATAATTATGAAGTCTCGATTTATTGGTACAAGCAGTTTTTGGGTGTCCAATCGAAAGTGTTGACAGAAACGAAAAAACTTTTTATACAAGATTTTTAGGTATTTGAGAAACCTACAGAATAAGATCACAGGTGAAAAGATTCGACTAATAGCAAAAATGTTATGGCCGAAAAACGAGGCAAAATGCAGGTTTTGGCACTTGTTGGTAATGTGACGATAATTTCACGCAACAACTTGAAATTCTTCAAATCCCTAGGATTCATTCTTCTTAGTAACAACAACAAAATTAGATTATATTATTGTTCAAGTAGTTTCTTGAGACTTTCTAATTGTTTATTCCAACACACCTGCTTTCCGGCCATCACTAGGTACTAGTTTATTGAGCAATATACAGGCATCGTTCAAAGAGCATTTAATAGCAAAATACACGTGTTTATCTTGCCGATATGAATCACAAACCATTCCGGAAGATAAGTCTTATTTTTATGCGAAAAACAAAGGTTACGTTTTTTTTCTAAACAAATTCAAACATTTCGTATTTGCGAGTAATTGAACAAATGCGCTACGATATTCGAAGACCATACCATACTATACACGGTTTAAAATAAAGCGGATGTGTGTAGCATCTCTTGTTGCGAATTACTCGCAAATACGACATTTGTTTAGAATAAAAAACTTAACCCATCCTTTTTTGCATAAAAATAACAGTTATCCTCGAGAATCGTTTGCGATTCATACTGGCAAGGTAAACTAGTGTATTATGCTATTAAATTCCCTTTGTATATTGCTCAATAAGCTAGTAGTGATGGCCGGAAAACAGGTATTTTGGAATTAACAATTAGAAATTTTCAAAAACTACTTGCAATATAGAAGTACGAATCCGACGAATTAGAAGAATTTCAAATATCTGCGAGAAACCATCGTCACATTACCAACAAGTACCAAAACCTGCAGATTTCCTCGGTTTTCGGCCATAACTTTTTTGCTATTAATCAGATCTTTTTACGTGTGATTTATTTTGAAGGTCTCATAAATACTTAAAAATCTTATATGAAGAGTTTTTTCGTTCCTGCCAACACTTTCGATTGAGTCCCAAATACACGTGTTCTCATTCTTTGTTGTCGAGTAAAAAATTTTTCCATAAAAATTGGTGTACCCATTTTATGCGTCCATGTTTTGAATACCCCCTTGAACAACTTGCAGCATTAAAACCAAATTTTACAATTATTTCGCAAACCAGGTATATTTTCGTCTAATATCGTCATTTACGAGTCAGACAAGGATCAGCAGCCAAATCGTCAGACAGACATGACGACGGAGTGACATAGTTTTTCATATGTACGTGTCATCTAACATCAAAAAAGCAGTATACGAGTACTTCATCTTCTGATTTTTTTTTAATCCAATACGTCCTCGACAAATTACATAGGAAGTAAAATATATTATGGTTATTTTGTCCATCCAGTATTTTCTTTAAAATTGGTAAAATACAAAATAGTCTTCAAGAATAAATAATCATTAAGTATTCTGTACACTATGGGCGAATGCCACATCAGTATTTCAGTATTTACTTCGATATGTGAATAATTGTAATGTAATGTGATATTTATTGACCTTCGGTATTTATTGATGTATAAGGATACGTAAAAATCCAATGATACTGACAGAATCACCAAGAATACTGATGGTACGGACTACAGTAAATACCGTCATAGAGCAAAATATAGAATGTTTGCATGATTGGCTCTATTATTTACTGGACTATTACCAAATATATTTACAATTTACGTCATTCAACTTTTTCGTAAGGATCAAACTTGTTATTTTGGTATCAAAAGGCCTATGTTTAACGAGTTTAGGGAAACACGTTACCTGCTTTTTGGTTGAGGATTAGGGGGAAATTAAAAGTGAGTCAAACTTCCAAGCTTTCCGGGTAAGAAATTTTGATTGATAAACTTTTTTACCTTGAAATCTATATCTTTTTGATCATGACTGTATGCCGCAACATTTCCATATACGAGTATACATATAAGATGATTTGGTTCATCTCCATTTTTTGCTCATCTGTTGAAAAAATGGCGCCAAGCAAGTTAACTATGTACCTCCCTCGCAATTCTGTTATCCACACAAATTATATGTCAAATATAAGGTTGACAGACTCAACACAGGGCTTACTCAAAAGGAATTTACTTATGATATAGAGGAGCAGAAGTAATGTGCCGAATATTCCTAGCGTCAATTTACCAGTTTGTATAGTTCTTGGTGATGTAGGTGTCATGCAACATCCAAAAAACATAATATCTTATTTTAGATTGTTTTCGAGATTACAATTCATCCTCGCCAATTCCGGTTACAGATAGAACGTAACCATACCTCGCATCTGCTGGAAGCCTAACCACGATGATACAACATAAGTTAAATCTTATTCCAGTAGGAAAATATCACACGATAAATATTCGCTCTACCATCAGTATTTACTGACCATTCCATCAATGTTAGTGGATTCCTATCTAACCTTATACATCATTCGTCTTTATCTTCGGATTTTTGGGATGCAAACGAATCGTTATGTATCCTTCCGGGCTTCAAAATATGAAAAATAGACTTTAACATAATACAAAGAAAACATCCGGATAAAGTTATTGAGGACCATTGTTTTCAATCACTTTCTAAAAACACTCCAATAAATTTTAAACAGACTGTCGCCATTGCAGCTATATCTGCAGGCATTGCTATGTTTTATATGGACGATCAATAAATGGCAATGATGTCCATGATTCGCAAGTTGACATACCAACAGTCGCAAACATAAATGTAGAAGAGTCATACCTTGACGGGAGAAATTTCAAGGCGGTGAGACAAAACTGAAAACACAAATAAACATCCATGAATAGAGGTCGATTGTTTTTGTACGTGTAAGGGAGATGGGTATATAAATGTAATAGCTGTCGTTTCACTATAACTCGCCAAAAACCGTGACCAACGTTACCAACGTGGACAAGTCTATCGAAATGGATTTTAAACTGTATTTCAGCTTCAACAAAATATTATAGTTGCCTTAGTTTTACAAGGAGTGTGAGACAGTCCAAACAGAGATGGGGCTATCACATCAGTGAATGTCTGGCTGGCTTCAGTATTCAAAAAGAACAGCTGTACTAATATTGGCCAGAACATAACCTAGACATAACGCATACATGAGTATTTTCAATTATATAATAATAATAATAATAATAATAATATTTATTTACTCTAAAATATAGGGAACATGAAACGAGTAAATAAATATAATATATCCATAGGAGGACAACGCCTGTGCATGGATCATATGTATGTTGAATTGCAAAATATAATAAAATAGAGAGAAAAAAGAAATTATTGGTAAGAATGGTAGAGCATTTATTGTGTAATATTTGAGATTATTTTATTAATTTGATTTCTCCCAATCGTGTTAATAAATTTTTTTAATTTTTTTTTGAAGCCTAATGTATTGCGTAATTGTTTTAAATTATTTGGTAAATGTTCGTACAATTTTGGAGCTATATACAGGTGACATCGTTTCATTAGGGATTTGTTTGGTTTAGGAACATTTTTTGCGCGTAATTTATATCTGGTTTTATGATTATGTTTCATTATGTCGTGTTCACTAATAGTTTTGTGATAATGAGTGATGGTATGTAAGAAGTAAAGTTGTTTAGTATCATATACTTGTGCATCATTATATAAGTCATTAGTTGGGTATAATTTTGATTTGCCTACCATTGATTTTAAAATTCTTCTTTGAAGTACATCTAAATCGTTAAAGTATGTCGTGCATGCAGCACCCCACACTACTATACCATATGTTATGTGTGGCTCGACTAAAGCTTGATATATTATTCGTAGATAATATTCAGTTAATATACCGGTTAGAAATTTTATTTTATATGCTATGAATCTAATTTTCTTTAGTATGTGAGAAATATGTACATCCCATCTCAAGTGGGGATCTAGATAAATTCCTAAATATTTTGTATCATTAACTCTATTGATTTTTATATTTTTATCATTTACCTTAAACCGAAGGTGGCTATATTTTGGTAGATGATTAGATAGTGATGAAAATGGTAAAAAATGAGTTTTAGTAAAGTTAATAGTTAATTTTCGGTTATTAAACCACTGAATAATTTTGCAAAAGTCATTTTGGATAATATCTTTTAAGTCGTTCCAATCCTTACCTTTATAGAGTATAGCAGTATCGTCTGCAAAACTGACTATTTTACCAGTACTGTTAATTTTGAATATATCGTTTAAATAAATATTGAATAACAGAGGACCCAAAATTGTACCTTGTGGAACACCACATTTAACAAACATTTCTTTACTATACGAGCTTAATAATTTTACTGATTGCGGTCTATTTGATAAATAATTTTCCATTAAAGTATACATCTTTCCACGAAAACCTATTCTTTCTAAGATTTCCAAAAGTATATTGTGGTTAACTGTGTCAAACGCTTTTTGTAAGTCCACAAATACGCATATCGATGGTACTTTACCGTCTATATTTTGGGTTATTTCATCTACTATACTTAATACCCCATCTGTTGTAGATTTGCTCGCTATAAAACCATATTGATTTGAATTTAGAATTTTGAATTTATTAAGAAAATTAATCATTTTATTAAGGAGTAATTTCTCAAAAACTTTTGCTAAACTTGATATAAGTGAAATAGGTCGATAGTTAGTGACGTCCGTATTATCATTAGATTTATAGATAGGTATGATGATTGCTGTCTTGAAAGCTGATGGAAATACTCCAGATTGGAAGAATTTGTTAATGATATAAGCAAGTGGTTCTGTTATTTGTTTGGCCAGTATCTTTAGATGTTCAGCTCTAATTTCGTCAACTCCAGGGCTTTTTTTATTTTTTAGAGTCATAATGGCATTGAAAACATCCTGATAGTCTACTTCAGTTAATACAAATGAATTATTCAGTCTTGTTTCATGCAGATAAATATCAGCATTTTGTTTGATATTATTTGCTAAGTTTCCTCCTATATTAGTGAAAAATTCTATGAACTCATCACATATTTGCTGAATATTGTCTGTTTTCTGTCCTGTTTTTGTTTTTATTTCATTAATATTGTTTTTTGAATAGGATGACTTATTGAATATATTATTGACAGTGGACCATAGGTGTCTAGAGTCATGTGAATTATTATTCAATTGTTTTATATAGTAATTTTTTTTTGCTTTTCTCAAAAGTTCTATAAATTTGTTTTTATACTGATTATAATGATCTATATTTTCTTTCGTGGGTAAATATTTCATGATTTTATACAGTCTTTCTTTTTCGTTTGCAGATTTTATTAGTCCTTTGGTCATATATGGTACGACATTATAATTGATATTAGTACCTAATCTCAATGGTGCAAGTGAGAATAAATTTCATTCAGCTGAGCTTGATTTATTGATAGTGCAGTTGTGGTAAGGGAGAGAAAAGAATCTGACGCCACCTAAACTGAGTTGAGTAAATAGAAGGTACAACAAACTGAGCTAACTGAAGTGAAGTGAGCCTGCACGAGTTTGTACGTAAAACTTACGCGACTTATGTGATGGTCAATTATGACAAAAACATGATGGAGGACTAAACCTCGCAACACACATATATGTAGGTGCGTCACTATACGCTAGGAACTAGGAACGTTGAGGGTGACTTCCCGGTCTTCAGAAATCCAATAATGTGGGATCACCGACATAAATGGCATCTAGGCTCTAGATCTGCTCCACTATGATCCTGTCCTAAAATGTATGTGCTCTTAACTTTCTGCAAACACTGTAAATAGCGTATACGACCAATGGGGAAAATAAACATCCACATGCATTTGCAACCCATTTAGCAGAATATACATGATGCAACACGCTTCTGCATTTTTGAGCGCATATTTTACGTGTATGCATATAAATGCGTCTCTATATGCGAGAGAAAAATCGGGATGGAAATAGGTTTTGGGTGTTGGAAGCCCCTTCCAGCTTTCTCGATCTATTTTTGGTAATGCGCTGTATCCTTGACATGTCTGACAACTTTTTATTCCTGTCGTAATGCATTTCGCTACAGTTTTGATAATTTAACAAAAATATAATAATAATAAACCGTCTTTTATTAAAAAATACAGGTAAATTACAGGTAATGCATATTACCTATAATTAGATTATTGTGCAGCTTAATGGCGAAGTTTAGATATGACAGCTATTCCGACGCTTAACCATTTACTGCATAAAAATAATAGGTGGTAGAACAGTACAGCTGTAAATAAATTAAAAGGAGGAAAATGCGCATGATCACAACATAAACAAATGAAAGTGTACAAATATAATGCTGCAGAAACACATATTTAAAGCACCATTGAGCAGGAGAGCTTTCAAATGTTTTCTAAAACTGTATAGAGGCAGGCTTTTTGTTCTATAATCTCAGCGTTTCTACAACATGCATGCATTATATGAGAATGGCCGGTTAAAAAGAGATGAACTATGGAGGGGAATTGTTAAAGAGGGTTACGGAGAGGTCTCTGATGAACATTGTACCTAAAAATTAGTTTTTCACGTAAATTAGAGTTGCAGAGATAAGTAACTTACGTATAAAGGTTAGGTAATTGTATTTTACTAAATCTGTCATCTTTAACCAACCTATTAAAGGGTAATGATCAGAAACTAAATATAAATCGTATGCATTTATTTTCCGCGACATTTAATCAAGGATAATAAACAAGATTTCAATATTTAAAAATTTATGACACAAAAGATCCACACAGCTTATTTTGCACCTTAAAATTCAGCAAATTTTTGTTCGCATACAGCGGTGGTCCCCAACAAGTCGATCGCGAGCTACCGGTAGCTAGCAAAGGCAATTCTGGTGGCTCACAAAATATTTTAAAAAGGCCTAAAAACGCAAGGCGCGGCGAGAGTGCTCTCAGTTTAAAACTGAACGACACACAGTCCAGCGGTTGAGTTAGAGTTGGCTTGCAATTTAAAATATTGTGAGCAGTAGTAAGAAGATGAAGACATACCGTTTCCATACGGGATGGGGAGAAAAAAATGTCTTTACAGAAGTTAAAGGTAAACATGTATGTTTATTAAGTAGTACATCTGCTTCCGTTGCTAAATAAGGGATTATCGAGAGGCGCTATAAAACTGTATATTCGAATTTTGAGAAATCATCCCCATCACGTTCTGCAACCAGAACGAAGGAACTGAAACTATTAAAAAATCACTTAATTGGACAACAGACAATGTTTTTAAAAACAATCGACAAAAGTAAGGCTGCAACTAAAGCATCATACCGGGTGTCCCAGATAATTACACAAAAAAGAAACCTTATGAAGGCGGGGAAATGATAAAACATGCGTTTTTAGGAGCTGCAGATTCATTATTTTACAACTTGAGAAATAAAGACAGATAGTGTCTGCTATAAAATCTGTGCATCTTTCTGCTAATACAGCGATGAGACGAGTAGAAGTAATGAGCAATGATATAGTTTTACAGTTAAGAAATGACTTCGATAACTGTGCTTATTTTTCACTGCAGCTGGATGAATCCACAGATGTCGTTGACACCTCTCAGATGGCCGTGTTCGTCAGGATGATTTTTCAATAATTTTACGATTAAAGAAGGTCTTTTAAAGCAGGACTTGTTTTCTTCTTTTAAAAATATTATTTCTTTTGAGAACATTCCAATATCCTAAATAGTAGGCTTGACAACCGATGGCGCTTCAGCTGTGGTGGGTCCTGATAAGGGTCTCGTGGGGTTATGTCGTAAAGATGAAAGTTTTCCGCAATTTCTCTGTTACCACTGCATTATCCATCAGCAAGCATTATGTGGACATTTTCTAAAACTAAACAACATTATGAAATTGGAAGTAAAAATTGTGAACATGGTTAGAGCTCAAGCGTGGACCATGCAAAGAATTTAGGAGTCGTTATGGATTCAGAGTTGAGGTTTAAGCAGCATGTTACAAATGTATCTAGATTAACATACATGCGTTTAAAAATTATATATTCTAGCCGACATATTTTGAACTTCAAGACTCGCAAAAAACTACCTGAATCTTTGATAATGTCGCTAATAGTTTATTTAATTGTAGTTTACTTTCCTTGTCTGGATTACGTGACCAGATATAGACTACAAAAAATTCAAAATAACTAGGTTTGTTTATGGTCTGCGAAAGTTTAGCCATATATCTCAAAAGATCAGTGAGTTGAGATGGTTGAAGGTAAACCAGCTTTTTACATATCATCTGCTCATCTTAGTCCAAAGAATCAGATACAATGGGATACCTACATTTCTTCTAAAAAAGCTTGTACCACTTGGTGATCTTACTACCATAAATCTCAGGCATAACACCGACTTCAGCCTACCTAGTTATAAAACTAACATTTTCCATCGTAGCTTTACTGACAATGCCGTAAAAGCGCATAATGCTCTTAATGATACACACAAGGACTAAGGTCTGGTTGCATTCAAAAAAGCCATCAAGAACCAAGTTTTTGGATCTGCTAGCCAAGCATTCACTAATAAAGTTTGCATTTTATTACAATTCTGGATATCAGATTACAGTTGATACATTAGCATATTGTCTTGTTCATTAATGTTTTATTAATAGAACAGACTGTATGTTTTCTCCGTTAGTATCATATTATACATAGTCTTGTTTTCATGCAGCTTACCTTCAAGACTTACCTTCCTAGTTGATATGATTGTAAGCTTCTTTAAGTGTATGGTAATGCGTATTACTTTTTCTTATATTCTTTTTTTGTGTTAATTTTTCTACGCTGTAAGGTTAAGTGATAGAGTAGCCAGCTGGCTAAACTTCGCCCTACAGTGTGGATGTATCCATAAAGGCATTATTATTATTATTTACGAATACTTGTACCATATAAATCACACATTTTGTCTCCCTGAGACAAAGCGAGGTCCATGTCGCCCGCCATCGCGATATGGAGTACTTATCTCCAAATGGTGATAAAGCATGGCCAGATATCTTCCAATAGCATTCGGTACAAGAGTGGCAAGGATAAAATTAGGCACGGCGTAATGTTGGAGCGAGACAGCAGTCGGTCTTTCATTACGTTATCCAAGCAGATTTGAAGGATACTCAAAGAGTAGTTTTCCATCAGTCACATGCTTATTCATGGAGATTGTAACCGACTCCAACGCTAAGTCACCAGTAATCGTTGATATCGCAGGTTCCTTATCATTATGTGGAAAAGATACATTTGTCTCCAAGCGCTGGTGATTTACTCTCTGATCTATTCAGGCACACATTCATCCACAATCCTAACCAATGGTTTAACATGATGAAATGTAGATAGGTAGACAGAGCTAAATGTAGTTTATATGTTTTATTTTCCTACTCAATACCTTCTAACATCTTGTTTGAACATCTCCAGCATTCCGAAAGGCTACCGGTGAAAATGCTGACTGATTGCTAAAAAACACACATATATTACTGGGGGGCAAAGACTATCGAATTTGTTGGGCATTCAACTACTATCCATTCAAAGCCTACGATTCTTTCTAAAAGCATTTGAATTAGATCGTTGATGTTTGTCATTGCATTACAAGATTAATACTCATTTCTTAACAAACATCGGATAATATGCAATTCACTTGGCACGGTCGCACGGTTACGCTGATTAACCTGCCAACTAGACGACAAACCTCCGCTGGAGACACGGCGATTTGATTATTGTTGCTCAGAATTACATTTAGAAATACGACCCTTGTTAAACGAAGCACTAAAAACTAATTTCTCCATACACTGGCTGTGTTAGAGCTCTACAAAATATTAACAATGAATATACGTACGACACATGCCCTTTATTATTCTCCTAAACCGGATAATTGCAAATATTAATCTTATAAATTAATGTCGCACAGACACAGATATTGTGCTAGAAACAGTGATTTATATCGACAAACTATATCATTATGCGGCAGCTCTATGGACATGTTGATGAATTTTTAAGTATATTTACTCTTTTCAAAATGATCTCTCTCATTTAAGTTTTTCCTCCCAAACAATGCGGTTATCGGAAAGGATATAAAACTGCAAGTGCCCTACTAGACTCAACCGATAATATTGTTAGAGCCAGAAATCAACAAGTGATCACATCATTAGTTCTTCTTGACTTCTCTAAGGCATTCGACACCATACATCGTGTTCTAGTAGCCAAGTGTGAATATTTTGGTTTTTCTGATTCTGCTTCAAAAATGATTCAGAGGTTCTTAGGAAATCGATATCAAAGGGTACACATTGACATGGTTCTATCTCCAAAGTGCCTCATTTCCTTCGGAGTGCCTCAAGGGTCTGTACTTTTGCCACTCGTATTCATTTTGTATATTTCTGATCTCCAGGCAGCTGTTAAATATTGTAATATTCAATTCTTTGCCGACGATTCACATATCTACAGTCATTTTCATAATCACAACATTCAAAGTGCTGAATCTGAGGTAAATGAAGATATAAAATCTATTAGTATATATTCAAAGAATCATAGCCTTCAGTTGAAGTAAAATCGAATGTCATTTTTTCACCAAGACTGTTTAGAAGCGATACCAAACAAAATTTTAAAGTAAAATTAAATGGTGAGGTTATAGAAGTAAGTGAGATAGGGAAATCTTGGGAGTAGCTTTAGATGGATGTCTAAATTTTACACTACATGTAAATGATATCAGTAAGAGTTGTAGAAGTTGTAGAAGCAATATTCATTCTAGGGACATTTGATTCACTGAAACACTCACAATGGCCCTTCACATTAAATCATTCTTTCGTAAATGCTTCATCTACAACCCAATTATTCTTTACAATGCTATACCTGGATCTACAAAATTACTATCATATGATGAATTTAAATGACATATGTAGAAATTTATTTTGTATAAAAGTATATAAATTAGTTGAAAAAATGTATCTGTCACCTCACACAAAAATATTTCCAATATAGCATTCCTTTGTTTGTTTAACTGTTACAGTTTTATATTCTTAACTCATGAAATATTGAATAGCCGTCACTTATATTTGTTATATGTATAGTACATCATACTTTTTACACACCAATATTTCTAAACTTGTAACCTATCAAATGTATTTATGTTTTTTGTATTGTTTTTCAGTTTTTCTTTTTTTTGGGTCGGTTAAGTGGCAGAGTAGCATTATGCTAAACTTCGCCCCTAAATAAAGACGATTTATTATTAAATAAAAACGATTTATGTAAGTAGTGACATTGTTATTTTCAGAATAAAATCCTTCTTTTTGATTGGTCGAACTTCCTACTTACTCGCAAATTCTCCGCCCGGGTTCAAATGAAAAATTGGGTTTTTGTAGCTAAACCATCTTGATTTAATATGGGGATTAGGGACCTATCTTACACAAATTGTATAATTTTTCACTAGTTTAAGAAGTATTTTAGTAGAAATCGGCTGTATTATTATTACAAAGACGCCTATTGATTGGTGAAATTTGCTCCCTGGAGCAAATTTTGAGCGCTGGGTAATAAAATCGAGCCTAAGTGACACATGTGCAATATGTGCCATTGAAAAATAGCGCTATAAGCCTCGTCGATATTAAGTATTGCTTTCTCGGTTTGATCCATCTCTTCAGTACGACTATGTTCAGAAACAACACTGGATTCGCTACAATAAAATGAGTGTATCCCCTGTAAATCAAGAGCCAAATACGTCATGCCAGTCATGCGAATCCAGCGCGAAGCAAATATACGAAGCAATTGCGAGGACTATACCGGCTCTACCTGGAAATGATGTTTATCTTATTTCGTCTGGTATCCTCCATCCCCCTTTAAGTACGTCTTTCCTTGAAAGTTTGTCTACAGTGATGAGAATTTACCATCGCTCTGTTTACTTTCGCTGAGCGACACAAGAAAGAAAATAATATATGTACACGTATAATACTTTGTAGTTTCCTAGTTCTTCTACATTTTCTGTATACAGGGTGAGTTTCTGGTATGTTATCGATCAATAGCTCGTCGAACCCACCATTTTTAATACATAGAGACCTATCGTACGTTTTAATATCATCACGCCAAACACGCACAATATGGAGTAAACACCTCTGTATATCTGCTGAGCCACTCGAATATTCACCGATTTTATTAGAGCTCTGTAATTGGCAGTAATCAAAATGATTTGTGTATAATATGTAATATTTCCCAGTTTCCAAATGTGTACCGTTATTATATTTACTATTAGAGTGTTCTGTTTAACAAAATTTCCCCGGACGCATTAAAACGAATGCGTTGTTGTTAACATGCTCGAACGTTGATTTAATTCAACGATATTAATCAACAAATAATTTATTTAATTTAATATTGCCGGTACGCATGCATCTGTGCACTTTGTAGTATACATGAACTGATTAATCAGATTTTATACAGAATCCATAGTGGGCATTACCAGCAATCGTTTTCGCAGGCTGCGCGATGATAGCACCGCCTAGCGGATGTCGCCCTGGAATAGTTTGACTTGAGGATGTTAATAGAAGTAACAGAGATTTAGGGCCGATTTCACCTACATTATTATTATGGAATAATAGGAAAATACCTTATCGAAATGCAATTTTACGGAAGCTGTCAAAGGTGTCAGAATATCAGTGAGTTCTGTTAAAATGTTGAATAAAATCGTAAAAATTCGACTGTATTATAAACAAGACCACTTTTTGATTCGAACATGATGCTTTTGTACAGAAAAAACAGGACAACTTTCATGTATTTTGATATATGTTATAGGTTTACATTTAACAATCCGTTATCCCCTCAGCGAATGGAAATGGGCGAAATAATAGGTCGATTTTCTAGCTGTTAAATTTGGCAGCAGGTTTGGTCGTTTGTTAATTCATGGCAATCTCGAAATTTGTTCAATATACTGTGTGTATATTATGAGATCATTAAAGCTACACATACCTGTTGAATTGTGCAAGAAAATAGAATATAAAATGTATTAAAACCAATTACTCATCTCTCTTTGGTCGTCCCCATCCTAAAACACCGATATGTGTAAAACATGTTAATCCCTACACCTCCGAGATGCATAATGCAATTACTGTAGACATAGACCTAAAATTATTAGTAATTGCTGAAAAATAAGAGCTAAAAAGAATTATAAATTGTGATAAAATATTGGTGGTTACGGTTTTTAACTGGTGACTGGTGGGGATACAATATAGGGATGGCGATGATAGAGAAAGATTTTCTCCTGCCGGCACTTGACATCGTTTCGAAATATGAAATTCTGGAAACGCTATAAAAATAAAAAAATTACACAAAGCCTACTTGCCTATTTCAGACAAAAACAAAAACACATAACGATTGTCACCTTGACATCATTCTGCAATCTGTCAAAGTAGTGACGGCCATGCCTGCTGCACGGTATACGGTATCGATATTCGATAACATATTTTTCTTTCTACCATGAATGCGTGGAAAAAACAAAATAAGGAGAGATCTAAAATAAGGAGTTATTGAAGGCCTAAAATAGCCAGGCGCTAATAATTCCTGGCCGTATTTGAATATCTAAGCAGGCACAGTAAAACATAAATAAGACTTGGAATAAACAAAGTTTATTTCGACAGTTGGCAGAGTTTGCTCCACTGTATAGTGGTGTTGAAAGAGTAATCATACGAAACTCGAGTACTTGTTACTCATAGATACCCGAAGTAACGAGTACCAATCCGAGAACGAAATGGTTGCTTTTTTTTTTTTTTTTTTGGCTTTAGGACTAAGCCATGCAGCCAGAAACTAGGTTGTATATAGAATATATCTAATTATGTACAAACACACGACGTCACAACATCCATGGCGAAGGCGAGATTCGAACTCGCGACCCGGCCGGCCGGCTGATCAGTAGCACGACACTCTGACCCACGCGGCCAACCGCGGTCCCAAAATGGTTGCTTTGATTACTCTGTTTTCCGTATCCCTACCCGGTACCTGTACAATCGTTGATCGTTGAGTGGTAACGCTGGTTAGACTGTAGCACTACCGCTCATGCACCAGGGTTGCCAGACATCCCACATTCAGATGGAAACCTGGAAACTCATTTTTTTATTGGCGGACATAGAATTTGGTAATTGTTTTTAAATCTGAAGTTTACCTATTTACACCGTGACACAAATTTGCTTTTATTGTTGTGATCTTGGGAACCTGAAAAGGAATAAGTAGTCGATTGGATCGGATCAAACTTCGGCAGTATTATGAGGCAGAAAAGCGACAACAAGGTAACATCACCGTTCAGGAAAACCACAATAATAAAAGTTATGTCAATTTGACTCGTGTTTCTATGCACTGTTTTGCTAAAAAAAATTATAATTCAGTATGACCAATAGTATGTGTAGACCAAGCTCAACGTAGAATTTTTTATACTGGTATATTATGCTTAATTGAAATGCTTCGAAAAGTCACATGTCATTTCAAATTTCCTTAAGCCCATATACAGATCATCTTTCTGACTAAAAGACATGTTTTTGAGTATTTCTAGTAAATACAAAGTATTTTCAGTTTGTAGGCTCATATGAGTCATATGACACTCCTTCCTATGATCACTCATCTCGATAAGCATACAGTTTGAAGATATAATGTTTGCATTAAACACGATAGTCTTGAGTAAACTATGCTTATAACATTTTGCAAATCTTAAGGTCATCTATTTTCTTACAAGATTCGGTTCCATTCAACTTGTTTAAATTCGACATTAATCACACGAGGCACATTGCCAAATCGTTATACTCATACTACTCATAGAAATCAAAGTAACGAATACAATAAACGATTACTTTGTAGAAGAGTAACGATTAGTAACGAGTACTCGAAAGTAACGATAATCAACACCACTACCACTGGGACGAAGTGTTAACGGATCCCACAGAATTATGTGTCACTTGTCGATATGGTTAGTTTTAAAATATCAGGAGATAATCAGCTGTTATTCAAATAGTGTATATGTTTTGCGATTCAAATAACGTCTAATATAAATATAACCCAGAATATGTACTCAGTGCAAGAAGAAAGTTATTGCAAATTTCTAGTTTTTCTGCAGGTTTTAAGTTTGCCGGGAGGTTTACGACATAAGTTTGAGTATTTGTTGATCGCTGTGAATTTAGTGTGCATGTTCAACTTTATGGATGTATGGATATTAAAAAACTAGAATTGTTGATTGGAACTTGAAGCTCATTCGCTGTATTTGACGGTCTGTTACCCTATAGGTGGAGAATAACGGACTGTTGTTGGTGAAATTGGCCCTTAGTCGATTTCTTAAGAAATTAAATTCCAAAACAAAAATTCTCACCACATGCCTCAAAATTCACCATACTACCATTATTACGGACATGCTAATTTTCTCAAAGAAGTATCCTTCCGCCGCTTACGTGCCAGGATGGAACGATTATAACCGACTCAAAGGCTGAGGCGGAAGTTTATCAAGCTTGCCGCCAACTCCACCATGAACGTACCTACCAAAGCCCGAGTGCCGTCGATTCAAAACGTTTCCTAGATTCTGCCTACCTTCAGGCATAAGACCTTAAGATGGATGCTCTTGTCGCTCTACGTCAACAAAGCTTCTGGTCCGGACTTGTTTCTTACCGGTGTATTCCTGATGTCTTACGAATGCGATACTTTGTCAGAAAACTGGAAAGTTGTACATGACCAGCATATCCCAAAAACGACCTAAGACCGACCCTTACTACTACAGGCCTGTAATAGCTCTGCTCTCTCTTATAAGTAAGATGATGGCGAGGTGCATAAATTGGAAGCTTCTGAAGAACTAGAGGTCACGGGTTGATTAGTGACATTCGATATGGTTTCCGGCGCCAGTCTTATGATAAGCCCCATGTCGTTGCTCTTGATATCACGAAGCCGTTCGATCAGGGTGATCATATTTGAAATTGTTTAAAAAGCACGACGCCGTAAAAAATTGATCATATGTATTTGGAAATGGCGAGCAGGTTCAGGATAAGAACGCGGTGTGATTAAAAATGATATTATGGAAATATTACGTGTTATTGATCCGGATGTTGATGGGACTGTGATTAAACCTTTCTCATTTGGGTCTCCACGGAATATCCGAAATTAATCCAGAAATTGAAGGATCTTAAGAACTCCCGTTCTAAGAATAAAATTTTTCATTAATTTGGTCGCACTCCGGAGCACCTTACTGCTTTCTATAAAAAGGTTAAAGATGAGTTAAAGAAAATTCTTGATTTTGGTGAGTTGAACATAAAAATTAAACATGTGAATGGGATTCCTAAAATTTTTCTGGAAAATCTTCAAAGCCAGCAGTAAGGATAACAGCTTTCGCTGTTACTAACAGCGTAGCAATACTGGTGTTTTTTCATCTGTTAGTGAAGCTGAATTTGACATTGTTGCTTTAACTGAATCTAATTTACAAACGGATGAGATGGGCAGTGAGCTATTCCCTACGGAATCTGTTGATGTTTACAGAAAGGATAGGAAATGTGATGTCAATAACGAGCAAAGTAGTGATATGGTATATTAGCACTGAAGAATCACATTAAAGCATAAATAGTAGATGTGTTAATTTTCGATGTTAGCTTTCAGTTGATTTATATATTAGTCTGTATATGTTAGACAGGTCAGTTAAACTTTTATGTGGCTGTAATCTATATTCCCTCTACTATAACAAATGATGTGTTTGAACACTTTACCAAGAAACTAGGACAAACGATGTGTCACAAATCAGGTAGCGTCATACAGGCAGGTGATTTCAATGTTCCAAATTTGTATCTTGTGAATAATTTTGATCGTAAGAGAAATGCTGGAAGCAGCTAATTTTTTAAATCTTATTGCAATAAGGTTTTGAATTATATATTTAATATTATCAGATGAAAGTTGTGTTTCTCGAGATACTTTGCCATTGGTATGCCCCACCATCTAGAGCCTAATAAATGTTTTAAAAACATATGATGTTAACCCTGACACATTTACCTTATTTAGCAATAGTAACATGTACTATATATATATATATATTCCGAAAAGGGAATTACCCAGAACTGCACAATGCTTAACTCATTGCAGTCTTTTCTTTTTTAGACAACTTGTCTGGTGTTAACTTCCGAAACACTTTTGGAGTTTTATGCAAACAAAAATCGGACTTCTAGGATCCAAGTTGAGCGATCCTTAAAGTACTGTACCAATTTTTTTTTTAGAAATGAAGGTAATTTTGAAATGAAAATCAAGTTTTTACCTGACTGTCTCAAAAAAAGACGTGGATACGTTTTTCGCGCATGGATACGTCGAGTATGTGTCCAAGAAACTATATTTCAAGGGGTACATGCCAAATGGCTTGATGAGTTTTAGCACAAGACATTATCAAATTATATTAAAACAAAATAGTTGATTCTAATAATGATAAACTTTGAAGGTCCAATTCACAGGCTACACCTTAAACAGCTTGATGGATTTTGACATATAAGGTGTTTCAGATTTGTCTGTATATTTCATAAAAAAAATAGCGGATTTTGAAAAAGACTTTTATCTTTGAAGTTCCTATTTCACATGCTACAGCTTAAACGGTTTGATCGATTTTGACAAATGAGGTTAGAGTTGTTCTGACAGTGCGAGTGTCACTGGATACCAGGGGGGTGTAAGCCATATACAAGGACTCATACCCTGCTTGGAGTGACATCTGATGATTGAGCCGATCACTAATGTCTATAGCTAATACTCAACATCCTAAATACCGCAGTTTAACTTATTTTTTTCAAACACTTGTAAAGAGATTTGTCAAAGACGCGCTGTCAGCGAGAAGTAATTTTATTTAAATTTGAAATAGTACCTTGGTAATTAACAGAACAGAGCGAGAGTGCCCTTCGAGAGACACCGATACGGCCACGGTGTCGGAGACTGCTGGAGCCATAGGTTATGCAAATGACATAAGGAAGAGACCAAAATCGTCAAACACCCTAGAAGTTGACCGCAGGGACCTGATAGGGAAGCATTCGGGTCGCTTAAAGGAATTCGTAACCCTAAAAACTTAACTAATGGAACAAGACAAAACTATATACTGGGAAGCTTACCCGCGAAATTAAATACTCGAGGAACATGTCATCAAAATAAGTAGAAAATAAAAACAGGAAAAGAAGCGTACAGGCTATATCCTCGTCTGCGTCCACCTCCTAGGTGAGCTAAGGAGTACGAGCCCCTTTCCACTTCAGTTGGCCCACTTCAAGATTTGTACCAAAATATGCCTTTATAAGCTAAACATGACGAAACTATTTACTTCTAAAACAATTTATTTTCTCAAAAACATTTTAGATACACTCTAGTCGTAAAAAATTCATATTTGAAATCACTTAGATCTATAACTAATAGAACATCTGAACAAATAAACAATGTGCGAATAAATGTGTGAAGTTAACAAAGCAACAATTGAAAGATTACCATTGGGTAACATCACCTTTATTTTTTTTACGGCTGAAATTCTTTGGGGCATAGTGTTAACCAAGTTTTGGCAAAAATTTGGTGTAAAACAATCCCATATTTCTTGAAGCTTCTCAGTTCGGTAATTGTACGAGCAGGATGCTGCCGTAGAAACTTTTTCATCTCGTGCCACAAAGTTTCAATAGGTGACAGATCTGGACTGCTAGAAACACATTTCAAAAGTGGTTCATTATTTTCTTCCATCCACTTTGTAGCCTTTTTTGAGGTATGGCACGCTGCACCACCTGGCTGAAACACAAAATCTTGGCCGGATGTCAAACATTGAAATTGCCAAATAGTTGTTTGTATCCACATTTCCATCAATAAAATGAAGTTTTCCTACTCCTTTTGATGACATACTGCCCCAGACCATAATGGATTCTGGAAATTTCACTTTTCTCTTCAGTCAGTCAACATGTAATGCTTCATTTTTCTTGCGAATAACTCTACTGCGACTGTGGCCAACACAAACTTCGAATCGGGCCTCATCACTCCATTGTATTGCACACCATTGTTGAGGTGTCCATTGTCTATGTTCTTTAGCCCATCTAAGCCGATTTTTTTTTTGCAGTGGAGTTAATAGTGGCTTTTCTTTGGCCTATAAACAAGTTGTTCAACTTTAGGGTTTTTACTTCACTTTTTTGTAAGAAAACTTACCTTGCAAGTGCTAAATCCCAGTTTGTGGACCTGTCTATGAATTGTGGATCTCGAAATTCTCGTTCCAACAGCGTCACTCCACAGAGCACTTAATTGTAAATAATTGGCACGCCTGTTTTTCACGATTATTCTTCTTAAGGGTACGCTCATGTGCGACTTGGAGTCGTGTATAATCGTCCGATTACACACGAAGGTTCCCAACTTACGTAAATGCATATCTGTTCTCACACTGCAGACGATTTGCTCGTACGACTACGCACGTATAGGACCGACAAGCGACTCGATGCAAACGGGTTTGGATTTTGTGGTATAGTCGTGCGTGCTTATTAATTTTCTGTATAGGAAAAAATGGATACAGAAAGACTAATAATGTTGGTTCACGAAAAAGAGTGTTTGTGGAATTTAAATAGTGAAAATTACCATTCGAGAGATTTGCAAAGAAAGGCTTGGAAAGAAATAGCATCAGAAATGAAGTGTACAGATATGTATTTTGTAAACAAACATTAATTTTTTTAAGTACAGAATATTTTTCTTCTTAATGCTAGAAAAAATTATATACGATTATTATTGAAAAAAGACTTAAATTGTTCTCGAATAGCATATGCTCTTCTGACAGCATGGTTTTCACCTCTGTTACGTGCTCGAATGGCTGCGTTTTGTTGGAAGCCATTCGGTGTGGGTTCAATGTTCAAAGGTATACCCTCTCTACACCTCTAAATGGCCATTTTATGAACTAATGTTTTTTCTAAAAGATATAATGACACCAAGAACCTTGGAAGGTAGTATCCCCGAATCTGAGGCAACTGACATTAATGAAGCGGATGTCGAGCATGATGACGATGATAATATATCTACAGAACAATCACCGCCAACGACACCAACGACTTCACAAACTCTGCTACCACAAATCCATCAATCACCACAATCATCATCATCATCCTCTAAACGCCTGTTCAAGTCACCACCAAAGAAGAAAAATAGGCGACAGAATGAAGCAGCTAAGTATGATGAAGCGTTTCTTAGAATTGAGCAAGAGAAATTGAAATATTTCAAGGGGCCTGTGCAGGATAGCGAAATGCTATTCCTAATGAGTTTGCACCCTTTTCTTAAAAAAATACCCGCTTCTCAACAGTTGTCCGTACGAGCGGACTTGATGCAAGTTCTCATGAAGAATCAGCCCTCTCCATCATATTTACCAACTCCCAGTCCAGGCTACCAGTCATCGAGTGAAGACTGGCTAAGTGATTGTTCGAGCGCCCAATCCAGTACAAGCTACGTAATTTTGGAAGGAACTCGTCAGTTAGCCACACAGCACAATCCGCCACAGCTTCAGACTTTTTTCACAAGTTTTGATCCAACAGACATCGAAAAAAGAAGCTAATCTGTTCCAAAATGTCTCCAAGAAAATCTGAGGGAGGTTCTTTATTTTTATATCCGTTAGAAATAGGTTTAGTTCAGTTACAAAGAAGTTTATTTGTGTTCTATTTCTGTTAAATGACGTTTTTTTCAAAAATTTATTTGTTTAAAAAACGTTTATGTTGAAGAATAAAAAGTTAATTAAGTTATAATTTCAATATTCTGTTTATCTTCTTACCTCAGTGTCACAGTCAAACGCTCTTCAGGGGATATCACACGGCGAAAATTGTTGTACAGGGTCCGGCAATGGAGTATGGTATTTTTGAAAAAAATTACAAACTTTCATTTTTAAACATACATCAAAATTTATTATTTTAATACATTAGTGGAATGATGCCATTAAGTAACATAACATAGTCAGGTGCGAAAAATTACATCAGTTAGGTGGCGTCCATTCTTGTCGATGCATTCTTGGAGACGGATTGCAAAATCATCCATACTCCTTTCTAGCATGGCACGAGGAATCCTTTCAATTTCGCGCGTTATGAGTTCCGAAAGAGCCTCAAGAGTTTGCGGTTTGTCTATGTAAACTTTGGATTTTAAATAGCCCCATAAAAGGTAGTCACAACATGAAAGGTCTGGTGACCGAGGTGGCCGTTCCACATTTCCATGCAACGAAATAAGGCGCCCAGAAAAATGTTCCCTTAAAAAGCCCATTGCAGCTCTTGATGTATGGCAAGTCGCCCCATCTTGTTGGAACCAAACTGTATTGATGTCAATGCGTCGTCTTCTTAGTTCGGGCAGAAAATAATCACATGGCGCAATAACGATCTGAGTTCACTGACACTGTTCGTCCGTTTTCACGAAAAAAATACGGGCCAATTATGCAATTTCGAGATACGGCACTCCAAACAGTTACCCTCTCAGAGTGCAGAGGTTGTTCATGCAGTTCTCGTGGGATTTCGTGTGCCCAGTATCCGAAGTTTTGTTTGTTTACCATGCCCGATAAATGAAAATGGGCCTCGTCACTAATGAACAAAACGATGTTGCCGTGCAGCAATTCCAGCATCCTTTCTGCGAACCTGTGTCGTCTCACAAAGTCATTTTGGAGCAGCTTCTGCACAACCATAATTTTATACGGATGTTAACGGAGGTCCAAATGCAAGATTCTGCGAACTGAACGATCTGACATTCTAAGAGCGCGAGCGTGACGTATCGCTGAACGGTGAGGGCTAGTATCCATCGCTTGTTGCACTCTTTCAATGTTTTCCGGAGTTCGCACTGTTCGATCTCTTCCCCTTGCAGTACCAGGTCTCAAGGATCCGGTTGTTTGAAATTTATTCACCCACTTCAAAATGGTATCGCGTCTTGGAACGCGACCATGCCGACCAACTTTAAAATGGTTTCGAAATCGTCGCTGTGTGAGCACAACAGAACGACCAGTTTCAATAAAAGTGTTGTAAATAAACACGCGATGTGCCACAGACCACGGCTCCATGGCTACTAAAATGGCATCGCGGAACGAGTAGATATCAATCATCGTGAAAACATTGGCTCGACAGTGCTGCATGTAATACTCGTTGCAAAAACACCATACTTCATTGCCGGACCCTGTATTTAGTCAGGTCAGACTTAACATGTTCGAAGATATAGTTGAAGTAGATGTCTTATGGGGATTCGGTCTCAAAAGTTCCAAAATCCGCCACCAGAGGCGCTGGCGTCGCGCGCCATTGACAGGTTGTTGGACGGAATCTGTAATCATGAGTTGGGGATTCCGCCGCTAGATGGCGCTGTCAAACCAAACGGAATCTGTGTGTCATTGGACACCTGTCATGCGTCATTGGGCATCTCACGCATAGATGGCGTTACACGTCATCTGTCATACGTCATTGGACACCTGTCATTGATGGGTTGGGCATCTCGCGCATAGATGGCGCCGATTTGTTTGGCGGTGTACAAACCTAACGGAATCTATGTGTCATTGGACACCTGTCATTGATGGGTTGGGCATCTCGCGCATAGATGGCGCCGATTTGTTTGGCGCTGTACAAACCAAACGGAATCTATGTGTCATTGGACAGCTGCCATTGATGGGTTGGGCATCTCGCGCATAGATGGCGCCGATGTCGCACCTGTCTGGTGTTGGCATGGATTACGGGGGGCATTCAGAACGTGTATACAGGGGTGCATCGAAAAATAGCGGATCGATGGACCGACGGTATATCGTTAAATCGTATATAGCAAGGCGTGACCTAAATAGCGTGGTGGGCTCCTCTGGTCGGTCGGTCGGTCGGTCAGAATGTCTCATAACCTGTTTACGATGTACTGTTATTATTATACAGGATGATACCGTTCAAAATGAAACTTTATGTAGTAGAATGATGGTGGGGGGGTGGGGAGTCGAAGGAACCGGCTGTTTTTTTTTTGTTTGACAACAGGCTGAATACGAAATAAACATAGCTTTCTGAAAAATGTATTTTTTAATGATATACAGATACAAGTTTAGATAACAGAGTTTTTAGTTGATGTAACAAATCCTCGCTGGGGCATGGTACTCCAAATAGAGTCCAATGAAATGGTCCGGTCGCAACAACTTTTCTTGTAAATTCATTAAATTTATAGTAAGTTGCGTGACGGAAAAAGTAAATATGGCCATCAATCCATCGAAATGCGAGAGAAATATCTTCAGGTAATTCAGGAAATATGTCTCTTATCCGTCCTCTGTTCAACACATCAGTAAAATCGTTAGAAAATTCTATATATGACATATTATTATAAAAGGTATAGGACCGTCCTGCGTTTGATTGAAAAATAGCATTGATTCGAGCCCTATCGGGTATATCAATTGAAAAATTATCAAGAAATTTAATGGTAGGGAATGATGCTGAGAAATATTTGTTTGGAGACACAATGGTAATCAAGTCACCGTTTGTTGATTGGAAAATATGTTGTAAAGTGTATTGACGTAATTCTGTAGGAACATAATCGACAAGAAGTTCAGGCTGAGATGGGATAATCATTTCGTTTAAGTCTAGTTTCCATATAAACATATCATGTGCAATATATAATCGGTAATTTGAAAACTCTGGAGCAATAGCTAAAAACATAAAATCTGGAATAATATCACACAAATTTTTGAGGATCGGCTGCTTACGAGTTGTAGATCTTATAGTTGTTGTTGTTTTTGGTATTGCTGATGCGGTGGTAGACTTTGGGATTGAATCATATTTGTTTTTTCTTCCATATAGATATTGTACTGCATTTATATCATCAACATCTAGACCACGAATCTCATGCTGATAGAAGGCAAACATAATAGCATTCGGAGAAGCACTATGTGCTATGCCGAGGGCATGTCCAATTTCATGAACCAACACCATAAGAAAACTAGTTTGATTTTTGGGTATATTAGGATTATTTCCAAAATACCAGCGTTCATTTATATCTAAATGGATTTCTCTACAGGTGCCGCTAGAGTCAGGAAAGTATGCATGTCCTAAAACGCCGCCAGCATCATCTAATGTCAATGGACATTCATCATTACCCATACAGTTTGCGCTAAAATAATGAGTCTTGCTAACCATGGTTATAGTAATATCAGGAGGATATAGAGTGGGATTGGTAACCATTGTAAATGTTAAGTTTGAAACATTTTGCCACATCTGAAAAGCCATTTCTGCATCTTTTTGGGCCGCAGGTGTGTTTCGAGGGAAATACCATTTCAGGTCATGTTTCCGAAATGGAAAACTTGCTCTAAATTCAGCATCACTGTATTGACAACGCGGACGATTCATAAATTCAATTGTTGCATTATTCAACAATCCATCCACTGGTAAATTATACTTTTCTTGCAAGTTAGTTAGCAAAGTAGAGAGATCTGTTGTATTATCGATGATATGTTCATATTGAGTTAGGTATACTATAGCGTCTTTTTCGGAGAAATCGTTGCAAAGCACGTATGTGAAAGTTGAAATAAAAAATAATACGTCTACCCACATCAACATCTTGATAGAGAATGATGTCAAAAATCTCAGATAGCAAATATAAATTCGTTTACCCCCCCAATCAAAATCTTGACTGAAAAAAAATTAGGCAGCAAATATACAATAATCATACACGAATTTCTATATTTCTAAAATTCTACTCTCATGTGCAACTTGTAATTGGAATTTCCGCCGGACAAACGATACATTCATGTATTACTAAGAAATTATATAAAAAATACTGCAACCGCAATGAATGTTGTTTTCTCGATAAAAATGGTACTGAGAATATGATGAATATAATATGCATATTTACGATACAATTATCTCATGTACGCGTGTGTCATCTCAACTACGTACTTATATTGAGCGAGCGCATGCAGTTTTCTCGATAAAAATGGTACTGAGAATATGATGCATATAATATGCATATTTACGATACAATTATCTCATGCACGCGTGTGTCATCTCTACTACGTACTTATATTGAGCGAGCGCATGCAATAGTCATCATTGTTTCACACTTAACGCACAACGCTGCAAGCTGCAACAACGACCGCAGTACAATTAGTGCTTCGAGAGAGACGAGAGAGCGAAAATTTTAAAAAAAGTAAGTGTTATTTTATTTAATATTTTTCTTTTTTATGTCTCTAAATGCAACTGTTTTTTTTTTTCGTGTTATGCTTCAAAATAGTTAGACGACTCAATTTTTTTTATAGATGGATTTATCAAAAATTAATGCTGCGTCTTCGATTGTAGACCGCAAACCTATCAGAAAATTAAAGGACCTACCAGTCGGGACACCATTTGCAATCCAAGCAGCTAAAGTGGTCAAGTCGAAATTTGGGGAAGCCGTGCTACTAGATTTAGGACCGGAAGTGCTATTTCTACCACAGCGGGTGACGGAAACGTACCAGCCGGTCATCGACGAACTTTTTCACGGAAAATACTCGATCATCTTCCAAGGGGAAGTGGACGTAGGGAAAAGCCGACCGCTAGCATCATTCAAAATAGTGGAAAATTAACAAAGCAGAGAACAGGAGGAGGACAGGGTGAGCATTTTTATATATTTTTGAGTAATGTGTTTGCTTGAAAAAAAAAATGTCGTCTTTTCAAATGTCTTCAAATAAGGTTAAAAAGATCATCAAACAAACAGACGGTGTTCTACTATCAATTGTTAGTCTACGGAAAATTTTATTTGATAATTTTACAATCAGAGACGCGGAAGTGTGGCTGAAACGAATAGAAAAACAAATTAGATTATGTAAACGGGTAATTCGTAGTAGAAGGCAAAATAAATTATCTGTAGGGACCTGTAGAAAAGTAGAAACAAATTTGGGGCATTTTAAACATTTTAGAAAGTTGATTTTAACTAGACATATTGGGGCAGGACTTCACTTAACATTGGGTCAGAGGGTTAGATGGGAAAATGTAGAATCGAGCTTTCAAAGTAGAATAAAAACCGGTTCCATAGCTAATTTGCGTCATAAGGACTTGAATCAATTTTTAGCAGATTGTGTAGTTGTTTTTAAAAGGAAAATTAGGAATATTTTGAACACCCATTGTGCGCTCAAAGTAAATACAACATTTTGCGGGGAGTTTATTAGGAAATCGGGGGATAATGAAATTTTGGGAATTAAATATATTAATACTAAAAATCATATTATTGATACATCAACTCAAATAGACGAGTGGTTTAAGATATATGTTAAAGATAAACTTTTAAACGAATTATCGGAATTTGCTGAAAAAGATTCGGGATTTGCGTTAAATAAAATTATTTCCTTAGTTGTTAATATCAGTAAATATCAATTGGGAAACGGTTCATCTTATATTAGACTACCAGAACCGATTATAAGGAAAAATGCTTGTATAAACATTAAAAATATAGATCAAAATTGCTTTTACTGGGCCATTGTAAGCGCTCTTCGGACTCCTAGCAATAAAAGACATGCAGAACTAACCTCCTCATATCCACACTTTACTGACGTTTTACAAACAGAAAATTTAGATAGTCCTATGCTGCTAACAAAAATTTCAAAATTTGAAAAGATGAATAACATTTCAGTCAATGTTTACGCTTTAGAATTGATCGAAACAGAAAAAAAATCATTTTACATAGTAGTACCAGCAAGATTAACGGAAAATAAACGGGATACGCATGTTAATTTACTTTTAGCTCAAAATAAATATTATCCGCGTTTAAATGATTATGATGCTCCTCCACCAGCGCCAGCAAATGAAGATAATGATTCAATCGATGAAATTAAATATCACTATTGTTGGATTAAAAATCTTTCGCGTCTTATTAGTAGCCAGTTAAATAAACATCGTGAGAAAAAATTTATTTGCGATAGATGTCTGAACTATTTCCATCAGCAAAATAAATTAGTTGAACATGAAAAACTGTGTTCTAAATTTAATAAATATAAAATTAACCTTCCTAAAGAGAGCTGCGTTGAATTTAAAAACTTTACATACCAACAAAATACTCCTTTTGTTGTTTATGCAGATTTTGAATGTCAATTAGAAAATCATAAAGAAAGTAGCGTCGTAAATTTAACTAAAACCATAAAATATCAAAAACACGTTCCGTATAGTGCTGGTTTCTATGTAAAATGCAGCTATGATGATAGCCTTTCTTATTTCGAGAGCTTTCGAGGTGCAGATTGTATGGATTGGTTTGCAAATCGTATGGCTGGTGTTGCGCAATTTGTAAACTCAAAAATAAAAACAAGCGTACCTATGATTGAAAAATTAGACACATGTAAGGCAACATCATGTCATATTTGCGGTAAGAGATTTTCAAAAACAAAAAAAGACATAATCGTTAGAGATCACAACCATTTCAGTGGAGAGTTCAGAGGTTACGCACACCAAGCATGCAATCTGAACTTTAGAAAATTGTTTGTTGTGCCGGTTATATTCCATAATTTAAGTGGGTACGATAGTCACTTTATGATTTCGAATTTATGTAAAAAAGGTCGCTTAAGTCTACTTCCCATCAACAAAGATAAATACATCTCCTTTACGCTGCACTCAGATGAAAATAACATTAAATTGCGGTTTATAGACTCTTTTCGATTTATGGGGGCGTCTCTTGATGAATTAGCTTCAATTTTAGCAGTATCAGAAAAGAAAATTTTACAAAGGGAATTTCAAAATTTAGATGAAGATAAATTCAAATTATTAACACAGAAAGGAGTTTTCTGTTACGATTACATTGATTCGTTGAAAAAATTAAATGAAACGACTTTGCCCCCAATTGAAAAATTTTACAATAAATTAAACGATGAAAGTGTAAGTGACGAGAAGTATGCTCATGCGCAATCTGTTTGGCAACAGTTTAACATTAAAACATTAGGAGAGTATTCTGATATATATTTAAAAACAGATATTCTGCTTCTTGCCGACGTTTTTGAGCAATTGCGTAAAAAATGTTTCTCCACCTATGGTCTGAATCCTGCGTGGTACTATACAATGCCCGGATATACGTGGGACTGTATGCTCAAATACACTGGGTGTAAGTTAGAACTACTAAAGGATCTAGATATGGTGATGTTTTACGAAAATGCTATAAGAGGTGGAATTTCGGTGTGTAGCAACCGATTTTCGGAGGCCAACAATAAATATATGCCCGAATATGATCCTGAAAAGCCGTCCAAGTACCTTATGTACCTGGATGTGAATAGCTTATATGGGAATGCTATGCAGCAACCCTTACCCTACGGAGGGTTCAAATGGGTAGATGATGTAACATCGTTTGATGTGATGTCAATACCCGACGACTCTGACGTAGGGTACGTGCTACAAGTCGATCTATCGTACCCACAAGAACTGCACGATAAACACAAAGATTTTCCGTTTGCGGCAGAACGTAGCGTACCACCCAGCGACGGCGGGGTAAAATTGCCGAAATTAATGGCAACACTTACGGATAAAAAAGAGTACACGGTTCACTATAAAAATTTAAAACAAATGCTAGCTAATGGGTTAAAGTTAACGAAAATCCATAAAATTTTACAATTTAAACAAGCAGCCTGGCTGAAACCCTACATCGAGTTGAATACTCGATGTAGAGCTGCAGCCCGGAATGATTTCGAAAAAAATCTTTTTAAATTAATGAATAATGCAGTATTCGGTAAGACCATGGAAAATATACGTAAGCACCGCGTATGTAAAATCGTTAAATCTTGGGGTGGTCGCTATGGGGCAGCAAACTTGATTTCGAGTTTTCGGTTCCACAGTCGCACAATTTTAGAGGAAAATCTGGTGGTTATCGAATTGAACAAGGCTGAAATAACGCTTAACAAACCTCTGTATGTAGGGCAGGCAATTCTAGACCTATCGAAACTAGTCATGTATGATTTTTATTACACCTATATGCTACCAAAAATGGGTGCAGAAAGGTGTAAGCTCATGTACATAGACACAGACAGTTTTATCTACGAATTGCAATGTGAGGATGCATATGAGGAGATCATTAAGGCTGATTCCAGTAAATTTGATACTTCGGATTATCCTGAAAATAACATATATAAAATACTGCGTAAGAACAAAAAGGTGCCGGGTCTAATGAAAGATGAAAATAACGGTAAAATTATGACACATTTTGTTGGACTTCGAAGCAAAATGTATAGTTACAAGGTGCAGGGTGGGAAGGTGGTTAAAAAATCTAAAGGGGTTAAGTACAATGTTGTTAAAAATAAAATTGCATTTGAGGATTATGTTGAATGTTTGAAAGAATTTAAGGAAAAAACAGCTACACAACGCTGTATCAGGTCGTATGCACACAACGTATATTCTGTTGAACAGTCAAAAATTAGTTTAAGTCCGTATGACGACAAACGTTATTTAATTCCGAACAGTTTTGACACACTTCCGTGGGGGCATTACAGTATCTTATAATAGCGTTTTTTTTCTTTTTTGTTATAGATGAATGCCCCAACATTATCAGAGTTAGCTGTTAGAAAAATTTGCGAATCAATAACATCATCAGCAGTAGAATTCATGGAGCAGTCTCCACTACCATGGAAATTAACTACGGAAATTGTGAAACAATTTCCTTTATATAAATGGCACGCTATGATTAAAGAAGCCAAAAATGATCTTGATTCTTCATATACAGGAATTAACTTTATTAGATGTCACAAAGAAATAGATCCAAATTTAATTCACACTATATTAGGAAAATCAGATTGGGGTTATGTTTTTGAAGATTATTCTAGTTACTGTCTATGGACAAGTGGATATTGGCTGGACCAATATTACCTACACGTATGTAAAAATTGTTTATCTAAATTTAAAGAAATACATAAAACTTTAAATAAACGTTTATTTGCCTGCTATGACCATTCTCACGAGGTTCACGATGCACATGACATTATTTTGAACGTATACCAAAAAAGTATAATTGGTGTCACAGCTGCTTTAAAAGCGTAGTGTTTGAACTAAAAGACCAGGAATCTTGCAGAGATGCCTTACATGATAGGTCTAGAAATAACATCCGAATCCGATTTGATGAATCTGATGTAGACAGCGATATTGAGTTTTAAAAAAAAAACATCACAGCAAACAAATTACAAAAAAATATATAAAAAGCGTTCATCCGTCCTCCAGTTTCTCTCTATCTATTGTACTAACATTTATATATATATATATTTTTTTCAAACATGTATGTAGTACTAACATTTATATATATATTTTTTTTCAAACATGTATGTAATTAGATTTAATAAATGAATATTTATAAAAAGATGTTTTATTGATTTCGTTAGATTTTTCTAGTAAGAAGAGTTCACAACAACAACAACAAGATGTCCTGATAGCTTGAGTCGTCAGAGGTGTGCAACATCAGAAGCAATGTTAGTGCGTTGTTGGAGTTCAAAACTTAGCGTGTTCAAAAACAAAAAAAAAAACACGCACACACATAATACTAACATTACTTCTGATGTTGTGGCGCGGTTCTTCGGGCTATCAAGACATCTTTTTGGTATTTTTGAACAAAGTGTGCACGTCACGTGCGTCACGTATCACGTCACGTGCGTCACGTATCACGTCACGTGCGTCACGTGTCACGTCACGTGCGTCACGTGTCACGTCACGTACGTCACGTGTCACGTCACGTCACGTGTCACGTTACGTGACGTATATCATAATGAAACGACAGATATGCATTTTTACAAAAACTTTATTAAAATCGTTCAAGATCATTAGCGATCCTATGTCTATAGAAAAATATATGTTGTCCTAACGCTATATGTTGTAAAGTACAGCCTACGAGCTTAAATGTATACAATTTTTGAATAGCATCTGAAAACGTATAATTTTGATCATTAAAACTAGCTCGAACAATCTTAAGCGCATTATAATAATAGCTTGGAAATTCAACAGTTTCTAGCATAGACATATACGGTACTAAAAGTTCATTATTTGCTTCTAAAAGAGCGTTCACGTCCATTTCTGAGAGGTAGAAACTAATGTTGTGCTTGGTTATTTCGAGAATTTTCGTACTATCATAGATTAGTCGTCGAATTCTGCAATAGTCACCGCACTCGATTTCGACAGGATCATACTTGTCAGGAAGGTTCTTCTCCTCCTCCTGCTCCTCCGTCTCCTTCACCGTTACCACATTGAGCTGGGTGATTAATTGTTCCCACTCATAGGAACTGAAAGATAGTTTCAACCGTGATGAGTTCCACACAATTACAGCAGGAGTAAATGATCTCGCTGGGCTTAGACCGCATCCAATTTGGTATGATCCATTTGGAAACTGCGTGTACAGCAGATAATGGTCCTCGTTCTTGGCCGCTTCTTCGTACCTTTCCAGAATAGCATCCAGCTCACGGTCGTAGTTTACAGATGATTCGTGTGAGCTGCTGGTGGTGAGGTCAAACTCGCTGCAACTTGAACCACTACCACTGGTATCCATTTTTTTTTTTTTACTAGCTGCCTGACTGACTGACTGACTGACTGACTGCAACCGACTGAGAACTCACTTTTAGCAGAAACCCCCCCACCCCATACACCTAGACGATCGCATCATTGTCAATCCAACTATTATGTTTTGCATCAAGGCCAAGCCATTTGACGTACATTTTTTTACCTTTACGACGTACAACTTTTTCAACTAAATAAACATCTGGATTGGCTGTTTTCTGTAATTCTTCGTCATAAAAGGCTCCTTTGATCGGTGCACCTTGCATATCTTCGAGCATGTACGTTGCAGGGTTGGTAATATTAATTTTAGTAACTTTAAATAATTCCGTTGTCCAGCTTGGAACGTATCCCTTGTCGAATAGCATTTTGGTTTTGCTGATGCGTACAATGTCACCAACTTTAAACTTACGCGGGCCCGCGATTTTTAAATGAGTATATTTTCGATTTAAGATACATTTTTCGTTGGATTTATTAATTTGTGATGGTTTACATCCGATGGTTTGATGACGTGTTCCATTGTATTCATTGGTAATGCTTTGTAATATATCAATCCATTTATACGATCCCATTAAGCTAAAGTATTTGTAAAGTTTATTTTTCAACGTCCTTATGGCTCTTTCAGCAATGGCCGCTTTCTTGATGCTATATGTACTATAATGATTAATATCATGCTTCTTCATTAAAGTTTGAAATTTACTATTGTAAAATTCTTTACCTTGATCAGATTGTAGATTTTTCGGCGTACGTTCCGTATGTGCGAGGATATCCGAAAACGCACGAGTTATCTCCTCACCCGTCTTTGTCTTTAACGGTCTAGTCCACATAAACTTGGAAAAAGAATCGATTACGACGAGAATTAATTTGAAATTTTTATTTTGATGAGCATAAGGTCGCATTTCAGCCAAGTCCGTCTGCCATAAATCGTCTAAGCCTTTAATGATGGTACGTCGTCTTAGATAATTTTTTCGAGCAGGCTTGTGCAGCTCGTTAACTAGTTGTAGCTTCTCCTTGGCGTACGTCATCATGTTTTAACGCTTTAAATTGTTGTTCCATCGGCTTTATACGCTTAGCAAGATCGAATGTTTTCAATGATATATATATGATGTGCGTCCTTGCAAAAGTTGTAATTCAGAGGATAAATCAATGATATTTTTCCGTATTGGAGTCAAATCGGTATGAGACTTAATTGTAGCCAACTCCTGTTCTATTCTTGTTGTTATATTTGCAATAGAGTCATCTACATATTTTTTTGTTGCCATATGTTTACCAGAAGTAGGCGGATTTCTCGAAATAAACTCTGTTATTTGATCTGTTTTTGCTGTTATTTTTTTTAAATCAATCACTGAAGTATCTACGTATTTTTTAGTTGCCGCATCTGAATTATCTGTGGGATCTTTTATATTACACAACTTTACGTTCTTGAAGTCAACATTTCCATCAGAAGTATGGGGTAGTGTTAACTTTGGCGGTGTACGCATATACGGAAGTGTCTTTTGTTTATCAAAGCGACGTCCGAATTTATCAAGACTCATCGTGTAAATGAAAGACCAAGGAACTAGATTACTGTATTATATTAGCTTCTTTTAGCTCGTTGAGGATGGCTACTATTTCATTATCATGCGACGTATTGCCAGCTTCCTGAGATGCCATAAGGAGTTTAAGTCGATCGATTAATTCATTGAGATCATCCCAGTACACGTATTCGATTGGTTCCTCGTTGTATGTCAAGTAATCACCGATACCTTTTCCTGTTGGCGGTTTTGATGTTGATGATGTTGTTGTTGTTGTTGTTGTTGTTGTTGAGGGAGTGGATCTTGTTCATGATCGACTAAGTGGACTACGTATTTTTGTAGATGTTGATCGTGTGACAATTGTACCTTTATTTTTCTGCACATCTTTAAAGAGAGGCTTAATAATGTGATTATATTTAAATCCTGTCGAACCTTTTAGGCGTCCAAGCGAATCTAAATGAACACCGGTACTTTGCAATAGATTTTTATAGGGTTGTAAATCTGCATCTGCATAGTTTGGGTCATTATAGAATAAAAGTTGATACAGCCCAGGTGTGCCACGAAACCATGTACCTGCTAAGTTTGTCCCCTCAGGTAATATCTGTATTTGGCCAGTCGCTCTATCAAATTTAATTCGGCGTTTACCTAACATCCAACCAATGTTGTCGGTATATATAGGTCCATAATTTTTATCAATTTTATCGTTTTGTGTCCAAAAATCTTGTAAATAATTATGGCTTATTGGGGGATATTGATCTAAGTATTCTTCTATTGCTTCTTGTGAAAAATCAGCAGGACGCATTTCTTCAGGTAGTGGTGGTGTTTCAGGTCTCGGCGGTATATTACCTTGTTCATCAGTTGAAGCCACGTCTTCTAAATTGAGATAGTTTGGGTTCTGTGTGAATACATCATCATCATCATCATCATCCTGTTTCAATTTTCCCTCTTTTTTAATACTAAATGAAGGATACTGCTGAGTCTTAGCTATTTGCTTAAGAGGTTCAGATATTGGTTTGAAAAGTTTTCTAATAGATTCATCTTCTGCAGTTCGACCTAACTTTAAAGTAAGATACTTTTTACGTATAGCTCGAGCAAGTTCTGCGATCTTTCTTTTATGACTAGCAACGGCAACTTGGTCCTTTGACATCATGTTACTGAATGATGGCGTACATGATAAGCCTACAATTTTATGTACTTATCAAATCCTACTCTGTATCGACCATAATTAAGAGGAAAGTCTTTAACAATAACTAACGTACCGTACTTTTCTGCCCAACATTCCGAACACATCTTTTTGAATTCATCAAAAGTAACATCTGGAGATACATGCTCATCAAATATATGTTTTAGATTAATTTCATCCTGCTTAAATAGTACTATAATGTTACAGTTGTCTCGTATGAGCTGTTTTGGAATTTTAGAGTATGTTTGGCAGAGATATGCAGCATCGATATCTTTATGACGACACATGGAGTAATACTCTCGAATTTTCTGCTGACCGTCACACGACACGTCGTCAAATATGAATATAGAGCTATTTTTAGCCTTACTTGGACTTATAATTTCCTCGTTATCCTTAAATGGGAAATAGCCAACACCCTTAGCAGCGGAAATCACTTCTTGAAGCAGTTGATACTTTGGTTGATACAACGATTTTGAATAAACGTAAACATTTTTAAACTTAGCACCGTTTGGATGGAAAAGCAGCGCCAGCATTACGTTCGTTTTTCCACATCCGCTTGGTCCGCAGATGATAGCGCGAAACGAATTCGGTAACAATTTACCATGTTTACTATGTTGAGTTTTTGCTGTAAAATCCAAGTTATCAATGGGTAATGACTGCTCTTGTTGAACAACCTTCATCGTGTGGCGTTCGAATAGGGAATGTGTAAAAGTATATATGTAGATATTGCTAACGCATCATCAACAGTTCTCATGTTAACGTACAAGGGTGAAGGTGTTGTAAACTCTCTGATAAATAATCTTCCGATAGAACTCCACGTACCTTCGTATCAGTTCCTGGGACGTAAGTGTGCGACAGATTAGGATATTTTTTTTTTCATTCTCACACATGTATATGTATATTTTCAGCGGGGACTAAATTAAAGAAGAGGTTAGCACGAGGAGATCCTGGAAAGAACCCATTGGATCGTGCTGCAAGAGACCACGATATTGCATACGCCTTATACAAAAATTTGAAAGACAGACACAAAGCTGATTGGATTCTTGAGAACCGAGCCTGGGAACGTGTAAAAGCACCTGACGCTTCACTAGGAGAAAAGACTGCAGCTTGGCTAACAACTACCGCAATGAAAGTTAAGCGAAAATTGGGTATGGGGCAGAAGAAATCATCTTTTCGACGAGGTGTTCTCACGAAAATCACAAAGTCCTTGAAGAAAAATGCTCCCACCACCACGACATTAAAAAAGTCTGCATTGGTTGCTCGTAAAGCGGCAAGATTAGCGGTGAAGAGTGCAGGTGGAAAACATAAAGTTCGACTACCGAGAATAATTCCGATCGAAGGAAAATCTGGGGGATTCCTACCCTTGATCCCCCTTTTCGCCGGATTAAGTGCCTTGGGGGCGCTCGCAGGGGGAGCTGCAGGTGTGGCCAAAACGGTCGTTGATGCCAAGAATGCACAAAAGAAATTGGAGGAAGACCATCGCCATAACAAAGCTATGGAGTCTTTGGGCAAAGGATTGTATTTGAGAAAAAATGCTAAAGGTGGTTATGGGTTGTACCTCAAAAAAAAAACTCAAAAAAACTAAACATCAAGCTACCCAAGAAAGCGCTTTATGATTATGAAATAAAGCAATATGCGAAGCTCTTGAACATACCTCATTTCCGAGGTGTCTTCATGCGTGACACTTTAACACGAGACGGTCCACGTAAAAGAGAATGCGCCGTCGTGAACTTAGATATTTCACAAAACAACGGAACTCATTGGGTAGCTTATAAAAAGATAAACAACAACGTTGAGTATTTCGATTCATTTGGTAACCTGAAGCCTCCACAGGAACTTGTTCGATATCTGAAAAACGCTAAAATTTTCTACAACAACGATCCTTACCAAACTTATAATCAAGTTAATTGCGGACAATTGTGTTTGAAATTTCTATACAATAACAATAACAACAACAACAACGATGGATAATAAAACATTATCGGAATTTACATTAGAAGAGTTTGAGAAGAATATTCCGCCGCTGGAATATTTAATAAGCAATGTGAGACCTGCAGAATTATTGAGTATATGGCACAAACTGCCTGCAGAATACACATCCAATTTTGATCTTCAAATACGACTTCCATGCTATGTTCACTACAACAGACCTGATTGGACAACACATTGGGATGGACCGGCTACTGCTCAAGCAAATTGTTATTTCTGTAAATTATCCATTCGAAAATAAACAAAAAAAAAAAAAACTTGAATAAATGCTTAGTACACAGCTATATTTTTTCATTCATCATGTCGCAGTTGTTGAGAGTCAATAGCACTACTCATATATTTTCATTTCGTCCTTCAACACCGATAGTGTTGGATCCGAAAAAAGATTATGAATTGGCGCTTAGGTCTTTTACTTCATACAATTCCATACCGAATATTGAAAAAGGAGATAAATTTTATTATATCGACCGGATAGGTGGTGGTGGTCAATTAAAAGTCATCGAGTTTCCGACAGGTTGTTATGAAATTACCGACATAGCAACATTTATACGAACGCAAATGAATCTTGAAAATGAAGTTGCTCCTCCGGATGATTATTTTTCTCTAAAACCTAACAATAATACACTGCAATGTGAAATCTTTAGCAAGTATTATAAAATAGTTTTTACAGAACCGAATAATCTTGGACATCTATTGGGATTCTCGAAAAAAGTTCTTAATCCTGGTCAAAAGCATTCTTCTGATTTACCTGTAAACATAATAAAAGTATCAACCATACACTTTGATGCTAACATTACGTCGGGAGCCTTTGACGGAGACACGCCTGCACACACGATCTACGAATTTGCTGTGACAGCCGATCCTGGATACGCTATAGTCGAAACACCTGTAAATTTACTATATCTACCTGTTATACCGAAACAAGAAATAACCAACATCACAGTGTTGGCTTTAGATCAAGACGGTCGTCCTGTAAACTTTCAAGGTGAAACTAGTACTCTTGTGTTGGAGTTGAGAGCGAAGCGCAGATGGGATTAGTGATTATAAGACATAGTGGTGCTTCCAAGGCAACTTCAGTATTACCCCAAGCACCTAAGCGACGACATCTACTACTAACTACATCAAATATCCTGTTTCTACGCTCACTTGGATATCATGTCAACAACAACAAGAATCATGTACAAAAAGAGAAAAACTGAGGAGGCAGCAGCAGCAGCATCACATACTTCTCCGATGTTTGATCTATATCGATCTCCAGCATTCGATGAATCTATTCGCAAGGCTGAGTATAGATCTTATACGCCGTTCATCAAGTCATTTAATTGTAATGATGTTGTGGAATTTAGCATCAATCAAGTAGATTCGTTCTTTGCAATGAACGCTTCCCTTCTATCTATCAAAGGGAAAGTTGAAATAACTGGAGGAGGAGGAGCAGGAGATGTATCTTTAGCTCCAAACTTTGGTGCCTTCCTATTTGACTCTTGCACTTACAGTGAATCCGCTAGAGAAGTTGAAACAGTACGTGATCCTGGTATTGTAAGTACTGTCCGAGCTTACGTATGTTACAGTGAGGAAGACTCAAATCATATGGCTATAGCTGGATGGAACTATCCTTCAACACCTATAATGGCGTCAACACATAACAAGTCTTTTAGCTTGCTAATGCCGCTTAAACATATTTTCAACATTTTCAATGATTATCCTATGATTACGTGTGGCAGACAAACTCTCAGATTTGTGAGAGCTAGAAACGATAACGATTGTATCATTATCAAGGAAAAAACTGGAACGACGACGACAGCGAAAATAACTATTGAAAGCATGGAACTGAAAATCAAACATATTTACCCGAGTGATGATGTGAAAGAACAACTTTTGAAAGCTATTCAAACTGATAAGCCGATACTTATACCGTTTAGAAAATGGGATCTGAATGAACTGCCTGCAATTACCGCAGATGCGAGAAGAGAAATATGGTCAGTTAAAACTAGCACCGCAATCGAAAGACCACGTTTCATTATAGTATGTTTCCAAACCGGTAAACGTGACGTCGCAACCTCAGACCCTACCCTGTTTGATCACGTGAATGCTGCTAGTATTCGAGTATCTTTAAATGGTGAATACTATCCCAACGAACGTATGCAATTGGACTTTGCAAACAATCACTTTACTGAAGCTCATTTCAACTATAGCGACTTTCAAACCAGCTATACAACTTCTTCTTCTCCTCTGAAGAGATGTCTTTTAGATTATACCGCTTTTAAAAATCGCGCTTTGTTTGTTATTGACTGTTCCAAACAAGAGGAAACCATGAAATCATCAACTGTTGATGTTAGATTGGATATCGAAGCCGATACTGGCTTTCCAACCAACACCAAGGCCTACTGCATCATTATACATGACTGCTTAATCGAGTACTTCCCCCTCACCGAAGTTATTAAAACCATCTCGTAAGCAACGAAGGACTCTCAGTTCCGCATCAGACATCATGAGGATCGCGTTTGTTGACATTCAAGGCTTTACAGTTGACGGATTATTCGTACCTAAAGAACTATGTATCGAAATTGGTTTCAAGAAAAGTCATTACATCTTTACACCTCCGCAACCTTTTTCTACATTAAATACTAAAGACAAGAAAACTGTCGCTTACTTGGAGAAGAATTTCCATGGGCTTAAATATTCTTCCGGCGACGTTAAATATTCCAAGTTAAATGAAATAATTAAAAATAAGGTGATATATACGGCTGACTATGTCTACGTTCGTGGAGAACAGAAAGCAAACTTTTTACTCAAGAAATGTCACATTTTTGGTGTTTTTCCCAACATATTGATTGTTGCAAGTATGATGGTACACCGTGTGCTACTGGAAACTTTGTTGCTGATTCCAATCCATGCCACACCAACGGACAATTTTCCTGTACCCAGAGAAATGTTGAACGTCTACGCCACTGGTTTTCAAATATCATATTACCTATGTAGTTTTTTCTATTTTCAATAAAATATTAAACGTATTATTGTAGTTTTATTGAAAATACCTCTGGTTTGCGAAATAATTGTCAGAATGTCTATACTATTTTCATTTTGAACGGTATCATCCTGTATAATAATAACAGTACATCGTATACAGGTTATGAGACATTCTGACCGACCGACCGACCGACCAGAGGAGCCCACCACGCTATTTAGGTCACGCCTTGCTATATACGATTTAACGATATACCGTCGGTCCATCGATCCGCTATTTTTCGATGCACCCCTGTATACACGTTCTGAATGCCCCCCGTAATCCACGCCAACACCAGACAGGTGCGACATCGGCGCCATCTATGCGCGAGATGCCCAACCCATCAATGGCAGCTGTCCAATGACACATAGATTCCGTTTGGTTTGTACAGCGCCAAACAAATCGGCGCCATCTATGCGCGAGATGCCCAACCCATCAATGACAGGTGTCCAATGACGTATGACAGATGACGTGTAACGCCATCTATGCGTGAGATGCCCAATGACGCATGACAGGTGTCCAATGACACACAGATTCCGTTTGGTTTGACAGCGCCATCTAGCGGCGGAATCCCCAACTCATGAATTTCGATTACAGATTCCGTTCAACAACCTGTCAATGGCGCGCGACGCCAGCGCCTCTGGTGGCGGATTTTGGAAGTTTTGAGACCGAATCCCATAAA